>JASBWR010000135.1:0-78199 GCA_030039265.1 Naganishia cerealis | reverse complement strand
AACTGTTCTGCTTGTTGTAAGGAACGGCGTGCAATTTTGGAGATTGGGAACGATCATTCGGAGGTAAGCTTCCAGTCGCCAAAATCGTCATCATGCGGAACTCTTATAGTTCGCGGTACAGATCCGGCCACTCCATCTTCCACCCACCTCGTCCGATTGATCTCTCGCAGGCACGCTCTGCTGCGTTTGATCTCGACCTGAACCTCGATGATGACGAGGCCCTTGCAGCTCACCATATGAGGACAGGTACGTCGACAGGAGGATACCAAGAGCTAGCCTCCACGGCACCACAGGCGGGGATCGGTGCAGGTAAAGCCGGACGAGCATTCTTTGATGTAGCAGAGGAGGTGGAGGAGGGCACAGCGGGAGCGAGGACGCAAGGCGTGTTCGGCAATGGCAAGGGGCAAATAGGCTATGAGGCTGGAAGAGAGGGATTGACGGAGAATGAAGAGGAGCAATGGGATCGCTTGACGTAACGCAAAAATGTACTATACGACTAATGTCTACCATGGTCATCAGTCACACGGACACTAAAGATCCTGGCCTGAGCTTGTACATAGCGCGGATGACATTGAAAAATGCGTTTGTATTTGTGTTCAACAACTTCCATAATCGGAAAGCCATTACCAGTTTACAGTAAATAATCTATCTATGATGATCCGTTCTGCGGCACGCCTGTTGTTCCTTGCATTTCACGCAGGAGTGTCGCGCTTCTCTTAGCATCTAGGAACAACGAGTTCATCTCACCGACATCTTGAGGTTCTATCTGCGTGCGACCGGATAGACGAGCGATGATAGACGCCGGGGTCAGAAGCTGAAGGGCATATCTGTCGGGATAGAAAGAACCAGGTGAGTGAAAAGGCTCGGTTTCGGTGACACCAGACATGACCTACCTGAGAGAGCTTTGAATGCCTTCATTTGCCAATTTTTCCAGAGCTTCCGGCGACACAGCAGTCCCTTCGACCCTACACCTTGTCTCCAATACATGTCTGACCTCATCCAGCTTGTACGGATACGTCCTGACGATCATACATCGGTCCAGCAAGTCGACGGGGATCCCATGAGGTGACACAACTCCGTGGCCGCCATTGTCCGTTTCGGTACCTCGAATCACACAGTTGGCTCTGTTGGAGGCGAGCACGACGTAGGGAGACATGGGCGATTCTAATGCCTTGTTGAGGAAGGTGAAGCATTCCATATCCAGCATGTGGACCTACGATGGAATACGGTTAGCACGGATTCCTTGAGACGTTTGATCGCAAAACTTGCCTCGTCAATGAACAAGACACCCGGCACCAATTCGGCCACTCCTTGTTCGATATATCTATCAACAACCTTGTTGATCTCCCTTCTAAGCTTGTCAGTAACCTCGGTACGACCACCCTTAACGAGCTGTCCCATGACGGACATGATGTCCTGGCCGCCTTGCGGTCGAGCGTTCGCCATGTCGAGATCGTGCAAAGTAACGTCCTGAACGAGTTCCTTTCGCTTATGCACATCGCCCTTGGGCAAGGGAACATATTCTTCGGCTTCGAGGTCAAACTCGGTTGCATATGCGTCAGATCGGCCGACACGCTGGATTAAATGCGTCAATCAGACTTTCGCCCTGGAACTTTCGAAATCCCACAAGTAACTCACCTTGACAGCTCCAGTATTTGCTTCGATGTAGATAACATCGCCGACGACAACGCGCTCCTTTTGAATGGCCTCGTATATACTAGGATCCAAACGAAGCTGTTTGGTGCCTTTGACAGTCTTTAATCCCACGATAACATGCGAAATCGTTTTGCCGTAACCCGAGAGAGGGTTCTCTGTTTCAGCTGGTGTCAACTCGGTCACCTCCCCCTCATACACTTCTTTCGTTTCTTTTATTCTCAAGCCTAAGAGTTGTGCGTGTACGAGGATCAGTACAACTTGAATGGGACTTGCGGGTCACGTAACGTGACTTACCGATAGCTCTTCGGAAACCGCCGCTGAGCACCTCAGTCTTCTTCACCTCGCCGCTGAATACCTCGGATCCTACCATGGGACAGAAAGGCACTTTGGAGCCTAGTTCCTGCGATAATGCCAAGGCTAGAGCAGTCTACAATGAGGAATTCAGGTAAGCTGGGTTCAGTTCCGCAGTGGTACTTCCATTCGAGAAACGTCCGGCCTGCTGTGCCAAACGGATACTGTGCGGGCACCCCGGTTGAAGCGATATCAGCCCGTAAGACTCGGCCCCACGTCGGTTTCGTCATTCCAGATATTCCTTTTGACATTTCTCCACCTTTAGCCGCTTTCGTAGCGTCTGAATTCCCCTATTACCACTTCACCTTAGAAGATGCGGTATGACTTTCCTCTAGCTTTCCAGGGGTAATCTCAATCACATTTTGGGCCCGACCCGGCTGGATGTTCGATTCTCCCGTCACCTCCGCGTAAGAGGTTTTACATCGGCGACATCACTGTGACCGTACCTATCATTCCCAGAGTCCCTGTTCATTTTGACTTTGACGACCATCCCTAACCTTTACCTCTCGAGCAGCTGATCAAGTACCACTTGTGCCAGATTGCGGACTCACTTTTCCTGTTCCCGGTGGCCCTACTAGGAGCAACGGTCGTCCCGAATATCGTCCCTCCCGCAATAGTCCCAAATGGATACCCAACGCCTCTCTAGCCTGCGTTTGTCCGACAAAACCTTGAGAGATGGGGAGCGCCATCCCGTCGCCGCCCAGTCCAAGACCCTTGATGTGTGAATGTGTGTGAATGCGTGGATCTCGGTTCGCAGACGCAGTCGAGGTCGAGGTGGTCGCGCTCGGGATGGCCGAGCCCGATGCTGTGGCTGCAACCATGGGTACGTCGTCAACCTGGATGGACATGCTGTCTGTGATGTGTGCCTATGGGGTGATATGCCTCGGTCATCAACAGGTTACAAGCAAGTCTTTCATGTAATGAGTAATCCAAGTTTAGGAAGGAGGGTGATCGCCAGGCTTGGTCACGTGTTTTTAGCAAGTTACACGGGACCAATATTATTAGGCCAGCTATACATACATAATAGGCGCATACACGATGGGCAATTGAGTACCATCAAGAACTTGCGGATGAGATGCCACAGGTCGTTGCAAATTCTCTTAGGGGGATGATACCTGGAGATACTGCCCAAATAATGGATCCGCCATATTCATAACATGCCGATGTGCAGCGTCAGCAGCGGTTCTTGCAGATCGAAACGGTGGCAACGCCTGGATGACGGTTCTGTTTAGGCCCAGGCGCTCAAGTCCCCAAGTTGATACATCTCCGCGTTCCTATCCCGATCTCCAGATCTACGGGTCCATATACCTGGACTAGCACATCTCCTATCACACTCCCGGGCCTCGTTTTGGGGACACTCGTTAACGCGGACTCACTCTGAAACGCCAACTGGCAGATAACGAAAAGAGAACAGAGACTTTGATGCGCCGACTGGGAATACTTAACAAACTGTCCAGTTCCTTTCTTGGGCTTTTTTGTTGGCTCTAGCGTTCTAGTCCACTCTTCAATCATGACCCCAGTAGTGAGGCGATATGGTTCCGGCCTACCCATGGGCTCACTGTAAGCGGCCGTTTCATTGCTTCCAACATACTATCCAGACTTCTCACAGCCTTATCGAGTTCAGCTTCTACTACGACGGCTACAGTCACAACCCGCTCAAATGGCTCTCTAACGCTCCCGATGTATCAGAAAAGCTTGTTCTATATTCGCTCAAGGTACCGCATGAAGCTGGGAGAAGCGGAGGGGGGACCGGCGCGGAAGAGTTAGTGGTGAACATCGTGAAGACCGACAGTATGGAGGAGAAAAGAATGATATGGGACTTGAAGTGGAAATTGTGCCCAAGTAAGTTCCGTGTACTGTCGTACCTTCCCCCTCGCGCCACCCGAACGAATTAGCTCCCTTTCCTTGGGGTTATCGACCTGTCGTACTGAAGTGCTTTCCCACCTTGATCTACCCGTCACATTTGCTTACCTCTCCACCAGACCGCTTGATCCATATTCCTGATTTTTACTGGACTCGGGTCATCGAAGCCTCTCCTTATCAAAACGTACGACCTACATGATATACAACAAGGCATTTCATTCCACTCAGTCGCAAATGGCATCATCCTCTCACTATCATATCTTCTTTGCAGCCAGAGGGATCTCCTGATCGCAGCGTCATGGACGATTTCCTTCGACGAGAGAAAGCAACCAAATCAGTCTTGTTCGGATCCCTTCAGCTTCGGTAAGTTCTACTTTCGAAACGTCCCTGCTGACGCTGTCCAAATTGAACTATCCACTGCAGATCGTCATTCTTCCGTCATTCGCTCAACCCACAAACTCTCGCATTCGACGATCCCTCACACGGACCTGTATCGGGAATGATCGAAGAGAGGTAAATGCTATCACTTACCTAGGTCTTAAAGCCGCACGCATTCAACGTTGTTCTTTGGAGTGATCAGAATCCGCAAGCTCGAAGATTCCGTATTTCCCCTCGACGGCGTTGACACCGCTGCTCTTACGTTCTAACGATACTCCTCGTCGAACCTGTGATGGTGTCGTGACCATTTGTGGAAATCTCGACTATCTATCAAACCCCGTCGAGAAGCAGCTGTAATTGCGCTACCAAAATCTGAACACGCATACTACAAGATATCTGATATGTCATGTTATTCTACACTGGTGAATCCCATGTTAACGCCTATCAGAGCGCTCCTAAGCCTCAGCAGTCTCTGCAGGGGCGGATGCAACATGTGTTTTCTTGACATTACGTCGTCCACCGGCGTAAGATGGCTCCTGATCCCGCTTGATAGCGTCTGCTACCACGCCATGAACTTCCTCCAACGTCGCCTTCCATTCTCCCAACCTCTTCTCCAACAACTTCCACTCGGCTTGTCCGAATGCCCGTGATGCGACAGACTGCACTCGGAGCGTCTTTTTGGGTTGCGACAGGCGGGCCTTGAGCAAGTTAGCGTGAATAGCTACACAAAGTGTTTCGGAAGTCAGATCAAGTCTCTCCGTCAGTCTACCAATCAACTCACCATCGATGACCCAAGCTTCCACTAGATCCTCCTCGACGCTTAGTGTCTGCACAACTTCAGAGTATGGGATGTCCCGGTTCAAACTAGATGCACACAGGCTAACAAGGGCCAAAAGACGAAGTTTGCGTGTAATGTCTTCGGCAGAGAGACCTGTCGAAATGAAAGAATAAATAACCCCAAACTCTGAGTAGAGTCTACCTGTCAAACTCACCAAGACCGCTGAGGAAAGATTCATGGCTCTGCACCCAGCTTAGACACTCTTCCAGCTGGACATTTTCTTCAAACAGCCTGACCAACTCCTTCATTTCACTGCTCATGCCCTCTCGTACACCATTGACCTTTAGCACGGGCACCAAATCGTAGTTGCTTTCGATCTTCAATGCGCTAGCCAATGCAGAGTCGACTGCTTTTTGGTCACTTCCCTCCGCGATGATCAAGGCCAACACTCGCAACTGTAATGCTGTCGTCTTCAAGGAATCCGTGGAACCGATGTTGGCAGTCTTGGCGTTCTCGTAAATATCGGCAACTCGCTGTAACCACTGAACCTTTTCTGCGGGTGACAACGACCAGGCGGACAGGGATTTCTCGATGACGTCTATAGGAAGCGGCAGGGCGGTGACGTCGAGATGTTCAGAAGAAGAAAGAACGTGAAGAGTGGAGAGAAGGATCGTCGATCGAAGCTTGGAATCAGCTTGAGTAAGGTTGTACGCATGGATCAAGCTACAACATTGCAAGCTCAGCACTGTCTCTGATAAGTCTTGGAAAGAACACCACTTACACCCGAAGAGCGGCTTCCATTCTAGCCCTCGATGAAGCTTTTGCGGCACCTTTGCAGACACTCTCAACCACACGCTGGTATCGTGCCTCATCTTTGAAGTCGGAAATCAAAAGCGACTGGAAGACGAGATGCGTAGACTCAACATCTGTCGAAGAGGATGCGGAATAATGAGCAAGCGCTTGTATGGACCGGAATGCTTGATGCGTACCTCTCTCGGATGCTTCCAACCCACCATTCACATCTTCAGCCGTCTTGACCAACTTTTCCACAACGGCGTCCTTCTTCTCCTGGCTCAACTCTGGCACTTGTGTCGAGGCATTTTCACCCTCCTCCGCACCATCAGCTGGAACAGTGATCGATTCTCGAACCGACTGCAACCATGCTTGCCTGTCGTTATCGGAGCCGGGCAACTGGTGAGCAAGGGAAGTCGCGACTTCTTCGATCTGTAGATACATAAAACAGTAGTGAGTTGAAGATGCAGAATATCGATTCAGAGAACAAGGACTCACCTTTTCAGCGAAAGTGAAGGCAGGCAAGACAGCTACGGAATCGGCCATTTTTGTCGATTTTTTCTCGAGAGACGTGAGCAAGAAGTCTTCTACTCTGGATCCCGTGAAACTACGCTTTGGATACTGTCTATGGGGCACTGGGGACATGAAGTTAGAGGTTATTCCATATGACCATACCGCTTCAGCGCAACCTTGGGCGACGAAAACATGCGCTAGCATAAAAGCGCAGGGCGCTTATCTGGAGCTGGGAGCAATCGATGGTATCAAGCTGTAGCAGCTGCTGTAGCGCTGTTCATTATCCTATTATGCCATGTTCAAGGTAGGATGCAGCTTTCCTATTATAGCCTATTTTGTGACTCTAAACCTCTCATTCAGCATGCACTACGATAGGTGTATGAACACGAAATAATGGTGCACACTACTACATCCGTTGCATAACATGCATGCTCATTCATGTCAATCCAATTGGATCTCAGAACAAGTGATGCCCTTCGCCCCAGCCTAATTGTGGCTTCCGGCCGGAAAGGGGTTTGAGATGAATATAGAAAGGTAAAGTCACCTGACTCCCCCACCGGTATTGTTCACGAACATTACAATTCGGAAAGGCAACATTGCCTGCGCGATGCGTTCCTCAGGTCTAAAAAAATGCGTCTGGCAAGGGGGGGAATTATCAGCCAATGTGCTCCTGTATGATGAAGTCAAGATAGGCATACCTAGGTTTGCCAGTTGCGCATACGTCTCACTGTGCATTCGATACCTCAGCATACCAGCGAACATCATCAATGCCCGTGATTTCCTTCGCAGAGACTGCATAGCCTAAAACCAAAAGATTTCAGCCTTCGACAATGGATTTAGTTCGCTCAGTCACGTACCTCTTGTCGGGCTGCGCCTCCGTAGGCTTCTCCTTTTCTCTGTTGATGTAGCTCGTACAAGCTGTTCATCGTCAGAACCAATATGAGATCAATCTTTCGGGTGATGTTGTCGTCGACATCCTTGAACTGATCTGCAGATCGACTGATACCAGGAACGTCTTTGTCCAAAGGCAAGACCCTGCTCTCCTCGATGTTCTACGGAAGGCAACTCGATTATCAGCAATAAGGTCTTAAACCGCTGATCCAACTGAGTACTCACGGTGAGAGCTTTTTGGAAATCACGTTGATCTGCGGCAGTCTTCGCTTCTCGCAATCGGCACAAAATGGCATTGGCTTCCGCGAGTCTGGCGGACACAGGCAATCGCTCATTGGCAAGAGCGGAGACAGTTTGCTTGCTATATGCAACAACGACATCAGGCTGCGAGAGCTCGGATTCGCTGAATTGTTGTTCGAGCGAATCTGCCAAATGCGAGTTGAGAGCTTGCAATATTTGATCGTACTTTCCAGCCATCTTGAGTAGCTGAATGCGGTCGTGGAGAGCGAGGTCAGCTGATGCAGCGTTCGCCAGACGTGAGACCAGGTTCTTGAGAGCTGTGTCAGCATCCCTAATCTTGATAAGCTTGATATCCCGAGATATGATGCTTGGCTATGTGCCAAATCAGAAGTCAGTAGGCAATTTTCTCAGGGACACTGGACAATGCTTACTGCAACCTGTCCTTCAACCGTTCTTTGATCGAGCACGAGAGAGTATCCTTTGGTCTCGATGACCAGTTGGCCGATAGTATCCCAACAGACTTGGAGTTGCTCTTCGCCAAGAGGTGCCGCCAAGTCACCGTTGAGGCCGATGAGGTATATGTACTGCAAGGCAGTCGTCGGATCCGACTTTGCGAAATTGCGGACATATCTTTGGATAAGTCGAGCGAAATTGAAGTAGTGTTCCTCCTCGACATTGGTCACTAAAGATAGAGCGAGCTTAATCTCAAAACGTAGAGCAGTGAAATAAAGATTACAGAATACTCACAAATACCCGTTTCAGATTGCAGTTCTTTCGAAGGTACTCTCAACAGTCCATAATACGCAAGACCGATCGCAAAATGAACAGCATCTATCTCCAAACGAGCCTTCTCGTACAAGAATTGAATGGCCTGATGAAGGGAATGGCAGGTTAGCCTCAAATGAGGTTCTTGTTACCATTCGAACAAGGTTTATACATACCAGCTCGAATTGCCCTGTGATACACAACTGTTGGAAATAAACTAAAGGACGAGTACCATGAGGGTCAAAGTGCGCCTCCCCAGATTTGATTATTGTTTTCGCGAGATCGCTCAGGGTGTACTTCTGAGTCGTGGCGTCTTGGTAGTTGCTACCGTTGGCTGTTTCTCGGATAAGACTCAAGTGCATCCACGTCCAGTCCTCCATGGCATCGGTTACCACCGGGACACTCTTGCGCAAGTCGAAACGACCAATCAGCTTGTGAATGGCATACTTGAAGGGGTCGACTTGTTGAGGGTTCCGGTAATGTTGGGTCCAATGAGCCACAAACTTCTCTCGTCTGTCCCGAGATAGTCTTAAATCGGGTGAATTGGCCCATTCCTCTAACCATCTATGAATATTCCTATCTGTATTACTGAAGGCGTGCTTGACAGTTTGAGCGAGCTGGACTGCTTCTTGTATGTGGCCTGCTCGAATGAGATAGAAGCATTGGGGCCAGAAAAAGGTCTTGTCGATTTGCTGATTCAGAGGCAGAATATTTGTCTGAGTGATGACAGTCTTGTCTAAATGTGCAGATTAGGTACTCACCTCGAAGCTGTTTTTGTACGGATGAGTGCTCAATGTCAAGCGGACATATGCCTGGATCTTATTCACGATACCGGGTGTACCACCTAATCTCGCCTCGCTCTGCCTATCCTGTAGGGTTTTTTCGACCAGTGCTTTGAATCTGCATGGGAATGATTTCAGCAAGGTGGCAATGTGTCCTCATAAAATCACGCTTACCTGGACTCGAGGTACCGCTTTCCTCCAGCAATTATTCGGTTTGTTAGCTCGATCCTTTCTCTATCTCCCTGCTCGCAGTAGTAGCTGTTGACATATTGCCGCTGTGGTATCGCTTCTCCGAGGAATTCGCCGTCCCGGACATTCTTTTCCCCTACTATAGAGATCAAGATGTCAAAGCTATCAGACAGGAGGGGCGATCTCTAAATGTCGCAAACAGGGCAGTCAGTTTCGAGTGCGCCAATGCGTGGATTCTAAAAATGGTGTTACATTGTCACCATCCCTTGCCATGACTTGCTTCATATAGCTAAACAGAGCAAGATTCCTTCCATTCTTTCGGTACGAATTTAGCCGCTGCAGAACCATTAAGTGTCAGTGGTAAGCCGAGTGATACACATGCGGATGTCACGAACTTTGATGATTTGATCACACTCCATCATTCTCTTCTGCGCCTCGATTGAATCAATTCCGACACCTGCCGAGTTTCCTGTGTTGGATCCATACGTGCTATTTCCCAAAGTGGACCTGTTCAAGGACTGATGAGTAGGTACTGGTCAGCTAACGTTTATTGGGCATCTGGGTACTGTGATGTGAGAAGGCTTACAGCTCCGAGCGTGCTTCGTCCCAAATTGTTGGAACGAGACTCGTTGCTATCCACCTTGGAATAACCAGCAAGTTCCTCCAAGATCTCCGCTCTCTGCTTTTTCCAATCCGATTGCATTCTTCGCTGGTAAGCTTCAGCTGCAGCATGTTGCGTTCTTCGGTGAGTCTCTTCGATGGCCGATATGATGATCATCTCTTTCCGAACTCGAAGAAAGCCGTCAACATCGGTATCCGCTATGCCTGTTTGAGGTTCCCATTGGGATTGAGCCGACGTCGACTGCTGCAAATTGCTGGTCGGAGCAGATAAACCAGCTGGAACTGCTGCTTGAAGGGCGTTGGAGACATTGTTGATTTGATTGTTGAGATTCGGAACATTGACACCATGAGTAGCGAGCAAATAGGAGCTGAAGAAGAACGTAGATGTGAGCTGACGTTTATTAGATCAACTTGGCCCTGGCTCCTTACGCGTTACCAGTGTCGACTGGGGTGACTCCTCGCCGCGAACCCGCCAGTCCCGAGTGAGAGCCAGCGTGCCGCTGCTTCGCTAATCGCGCACTCCCACTGACGATTTCATCCAGCCCGACTTGTAAACTGGGTATATCATCCCTTGGTACGAGTTGATTGAGCTGGTAGGATTCGTTCACCAGAGCCGCAAGTCCCGACATAGCTGTGTGTTTTGGAGAACGGTGTACGGTCGGCAAATGTGTCTACCTGCTCGATGTTCGATAACGTCGCCTATGGACCTGTGAAGAAGGTCGGACAAGGGCAGCTCGATATGACGAGGACTTGTTGTGGGCCAAGCTGTGGAACATTCAACGCAGAGGGAGCGCGATCGGTTGCTGGGCGCGAGACCGCTCGCGCAATGCGACTGTCTAGGCTACTAAAGCTGCTACAAGTGTTAAGGAAAGAACGAGCGGTTGTCTCCTGTTCGGTAACGTTTTGGTTTTTCTTATCATGACCAGCCCGTGTAGAGTAAATGGTTATCACTGTGGCGGCATATGCTTCAGCATATGAATGGCCAGTCAACCCGGGGGAGAGACTTCGTCGGACACTCGACGGAAAGAGGGTATACACAGCGCGACGGGATGGGTGTTCTTGAGACTCTGATCTATTTCAAATTTAAGCCATCGAACATCACCAGCCCGTGTAGTGTAGTTGGTTATCACTGTGGATTCATACGCCTCATTGCGAATGTAAAACCCGCCGACTCCAGTTCGAATCTGGGCACAGGCATGATATCTTTTTGAAACTTTTTCATCCCTTGATCAAAGCATAGCTTACGCATTTAGCGGCGATACAAACGGTGGTACCGCACAACCCCAGCGTACAAAGCTGCATAGGCATTAAATAACCTGTGCTTTTGCTCTTCCCGTCATCCTCAATACTCCGTAATCTTTTATCAAACCTATCTCGGATTTTTTCGCAAGGGATGGCCTTTCGCTCTGAGAATGTCGCTACATGTGTATCAAATCAACTGTGGTAGCACAATGAGAAAGAATCTCTCTAATGAGGACCCTATGGTGAACGTTTGACTACTTACAGCAACAGTCTTGCCCCCCTTCGGGATCGGAGTACGACAGGTAAATTGTCGGACCAGGTCATCATATCTGCCGCTAACGTATTCGACGGCCTACTAGTAACTTTACGTACACTGAACCTCCCGTTCCAGACAACTTGATAGTAGCGGTTCAGAAATACGACTTCCAGTCCGCGTGTAACAGAACTTTCTTCAACGTATGGAATATGGCGTTAATTCTTGAGCAGATGGTGGCGGGACGATCTAAAGATCCAAGAGGTGTTGGGCACTTCAGACAAGACCCAAAGTCAAGTAGGCGACAGACGTCATCATTCGCTTCCCCTTGTTTAGTAGCGGCTGTCTTCATAACCCTAGATTAGACAGATCTTTGGTTCAGGAAGCAACAACATCGAGCGCAGTGGCCCGGTGAATCAATGCTTTCGCAGTTTCGAGACAGTCGCGCTACTGACTGTCACTTATGACATCGCAATGGCTATGAATGCATCTGTTTCAGAAGTGATGATCCGCCTTCCAATAGCGAAGAGCATTCACAGGGGATGAGCGCGAAACGAGGAGCTTTTCACTGCCATTGCCAAGGGATACTAACGCGAAGACGGCCTAAAACACAATTGTCTGCAACAAGCATGAGTGCTCGTATTTTAATGATTACAACACCTTAAACAACCATGCTATCTGATCGCACCCTCTTGCCATATGCATGCTTCTCAGCAGGGAGTCATATCGGTGACGAACTAGTTGACACGGAATACGTCGTAGTTCATTTGAGTGATATCCTCCCCTTGGTCCGACACCACTTTCCAGTGAATCTCGACGTCCAACTCCCTGGAATTGTCGTGACCCTTAACGCAATTGAATGTCCCCTTGATGCGTTGTCCTTTGGTTGGCAAGATTTATATCAGCTACTGTCTCGCTATATCTGTGTACTCGTGCGCAGTACGGATCAACTCACCTTGTTCGAGCGAGATTGGTTGTTTGAGCATGAACACAACCTGCTTCCAATGCGTGGGCTTTCCTCGCGGACCAGTAGTAAAGCTGACATCGGCGTGACCCTTGTCGAACTGCGCGCCCTCAATGGGGTGTACATAAGCATCATCGGGGAAGAACTCGGTAGAGCATTCCTGCGAGGATGGTGCCTGACCGGATGGTGACGAGTCGTGCGAAAAGAATGTATCGAACCAAGTGATGAATGCACGAATCTGTGTGGCAGATTTTCCATCAGACGGCTTGGGGAATAGCTCGAATTCCGAGTGGAAGTCGAGCGATTTAACGGTGGCGGAATGGGTGTTGATATCCTGAGAGGAGCAAATGGTATAATGGGTGAGGGGAAGAAAGGCAGAATATACTCTCGCAGTAACACTTACAGTGACAATCGTCTCTGTGGTACAGATTTCCTGAGGCTGTACAATCTCGATCAACCCATCTTGACATCGCGTGGGCCGCATGGCGGACATATCAAAGCCTACGAATGAATTTCAGCATATACCCCCGAAGACGGAAAAGGGGAGAACTCACCATAGACATTATCCCAGAAACCGAAGCCTTCGTCCCAGAGCTGCTGACCGGTTACACCTGCGAGGATGATTCTGGTTTGAGAAGGAACCATAAGTCCTCCGGGCACGAGGAATCGATCTCGAGCGCTACAAATACGTAGGAAGCGGTTAACACACCGCCCAGACAGATAAAGAAAGCTCCGCCACAAGCAGAACTCACTGAAGAACAGAGTCCAACATGGCCTCGTAAAGAAGCATGTAACCCTATGTGCGCGGGGTTCGTAAGTTAATGTCATCAAGAGTTGATATGATCAAGTCTCCGGCACACTTACCATCCATTCACTAATGATCACATCGACATGCTGAACAGGCAACTGGATTTCCTCTACCTTTCCTTGGATGACACTAAGGAAGAGCAGGACCCATCAGGCATGAAGCCTTTAGACTCTCGTCTTTTGACTTACGTGATGACATCCTGCAGACCGTTGTTCTTGATGTTCTGTCTTGCTTTGTTGGCGAAGCCTGAAGCTTCGATAGCGTAAACGTGCTTGGCGCCTGCTCTGGCTGCAAACACTAAGAACGAAAAACACAATTCACACGCTTCAGTGGGATGAACAATTCTTTCATGGAAAGTTGATGACGTACTGGAGAGGATACCAGTACCGCATCCAACGTCCATGACCAGCTTGTCCTTGAACACATCAGGGTTAGACAAGATGAAGCGGCCGTAAGATACCGTACGGGTCGTATCCCGGAGCATGAGTTCGTGGATATCTACAGCGTTTTCGTAAAGTCAGGACAAACCATCGGGCTGTACCTTGCCAACAGAGACTTACCGTTTGCGGCGTATGAGTCAAAGTAGTAGGAGTCGTTGTCCTTGGGTTTCTTTACCTTGGCACCAGTCCCCTTGCCCGCGCTGGCTTTCCCCTTGCCTTTCACGTCCACTTGCTCTCCGTCGCTCGATTCACTTTCAGAAGAATCCCCATGCCTCCTCATAGCTTCAGCATCATCTTCTCCCAGAGCTTGTATCAATTCCTTCAATCTGCCTCCAAGAGTTGAAGTCGCGGCATCGGCCGAGGCAGATCGGTTTGCTGCACCGGACGCCGAAGCGGGGTCAGCTGCTTGGGACAGGGAGGCCCCCTCGACTTCGTCATCCGACCACGAGTCGTCAATGCTGATCTCTGGAGGCAAGAATCAGGGCCAAGCGTAGCAGTGAGTGCCTGAGATGCCGTGAAAGGTGCGCAAAGATTCTTACGAAGCAGGGGGTCGTTCTCCAGCACCGGAATGAGGTATTGATCGTCTTCGAACAGAGGATGGCTCTTTTCCAACGCCTTGCGTATGCCTTCTACTTGTGGTTTCTGTAGTATAGAGGGATCAATATCAACGGGGTATTGTCACTTGCCTTGAAGCGTTAAATTAAACAGAGCTAACGAACCTCTTTCCGGATGTAGTTCACTAATCTGATCCTCGCATAGTCGTCCTTGATACTCAGTCCCGCTAAGATCTCATCGAGATTGAAATGGTGTACTCGAGAGTCGTATTCGATAGCCTCTGTGGGAGAATCAAGCAGCGTATCATCGAACAGGGACTGTGTACGGTATGCGCCATGCAGCGAAGAAGCCCAGTCGGAAAAGTCTGCAGATTCCGCAGATTCGCTCGAAGATGCCGAGGACACTGAGGGAGTTCTATTGATGCGAGGCATGGGAGATGTGGTGGAGTGTGTGATTGTTGAATCGCTGGAGCCAGCCGCCATGAAACTTTCGAAATTTGGGCAGGCGCTCTGAAACACGAACTGCCTGGTCATCAGCTTCCGCGCATTACCTAAACAGCCACGTGCTGTCAGCCATGGCTCATGTTGGCTGATAATTGGATGTCGACTCGTTATCAGGCACCGCTCCTATGCATCTCCACACAGACACAATGCCGCTCAACTTGCACGAGGCGCTCAACGTGTAAGTGGCCACGCCCCAGAAAGCACACGGTTGTTACCCACTTCCTGTTCTCACAGGTACATCTCCTCCGATGCCTACACCTTCGAGCCCGCCAATACTGTCCCGTTCTCAGCCGCTTATCCCAATGAAAAAGCTGCAGAGCAGGTCCTGCGCGTAGACCGGCGTACAGGAGACATGCATCTAGAGTCCTCTCACATAGCTGCAGACAGTGGACATATGGAAGGGGACAATGTGCTCACCTGTTATGGCATTGTCGGCTACATTACTTTGGCCACGAGTGAGTCCTTTGCTCACTCGATAGCCCTATCCACGTGTCTGAATCTGACCTGTCTTCTTAGCCGACTTCTTGATAATCATCACTTCGCGAACCGCATCTTGTCGACTGCTATCGCAGTCCATATATCAAGCCACGGATTTCCGACTTCTTCCTCTCTCTACTCAGTTCCCGAGCTCTGCGATACTGGAACACCCGATTGAGAAAGAGCTTGTTCATCTCGTGGAAAACGGACTGCGAAATGGAAGGCTCTGGTTCTCTTATGGCTGGGATTTGACCAACAGTCTCCAGAGGCAGTATGAAAGAGCGGAGAAGGGCGACGTCTCTCAAGACGTCATCAACAAAGAGGCAATGTGGAGAAAGGCGGATGATCGCTTCTTCTGGAACAAGTATCTCATGACTAGATTGATAGAACAGACCGAACGAGGTGGCCAAGGGAACGATGTAAGCCTATTTCGCTCCACGGGTTTTGCTCAAATTGTTCACCTTGGATTGCTTGTGATGTCATTCAATAGCTAAGCAGATTTATTCTACCTCTGCTCTTCGGATGTAAGTTTATGGAAGCCAGAACGAAAGTTTACTGTTACTTACCCTCTTCGGAACACAGCTGTAGAAATGAGACAGTCTAGCATCAACAACCGCGATATCCTCTTCTGCTTGATCTCTCGTCGCTCCCGATACCGCGCCGGCACACGATACTTTACTCGAGGTATTGACCCTACTGGCCATACCGCAAACTACAATGAAACGGAACAACTCGTCTTGCTTGACCCTCTCGATCGCGTTAGCGGTCAGCCACTCCACATGGGAGGAAGGGTCGAAGGACGCGAACGTTTGAGCTTCGTACAAGTCCGTGGTAGTGTTCCTGTTTTCTGGGCCGAAGTAAACAACCTGAGATACAAGCCTGATTTGCAAATTATGGATGTGCCGGAAACGGTACGTATCTTTCATGGCTATGAAAACACCGTCTAATGATTCCAACTCATCTTGTTTCGTTCCACTAGATATCTGCCCTTCGACTCCATTTGGCCGAACAAACCAGAATCTATAACGAAGTCTGGCTTGTGAATCTTGTCAACCAGAAAGGTCATGAGCAACCTGTCAAAGAGGCATTTGAGCGTGCAATGCAGGCTGTCGTGGACCCAAAAGCACACTATTTGTACTGGGATTTCCATGCAGAATGTAAAGGTCTGAGATTCGACAGAATCCAGAGATTGGTTGACATGATGGCCGCTGACCTGGAAAAGATGGGGTACGTGGCTCACGTTCGCTTCTTGCCTTTACTATTTCCGAGCCTAACATGCTGTTGCTTGTCTCAGTTACTTCCACGTCGTTGTCAATCCAGATGTTGCACCTTCGACAATCAAACCAGACCATCGTCAGACCGGTGTCATTCGGTCGAACTGTATGGACTGCCTTGACAGAACCAATGTCGCACAAGCAGCTTTAGCCAAGGACGCCCTGCAACGACAACTGGTCAAGACTGGAATACTTACTGTGAAGGAGAGGCTTGAAGACCATCCTGAATTCATGCATGTGTTCCGTCATGGTAAGTATTGTGCCCTGTCATGTTCGATCTCTTCCTCACAATGCTTCTTCTGTTTGCACATATCACCTCTAGTTTGGGCCGATCATGCGGATACCATTTCCAAAGCTTATAGTGGCACAGGAGCCTTGAAGACAGACTTCACCCGAACCGGCACGCGCACAAAGCAGGGCATGTTGCAGGACGGCATCAACTCCGTCACGCGTTATGTAAAGAACAATTTCTTTGACGGTTCTCGACAGGTACGTGTAACTCGTGCAGAACCAGGCGCTGCCTGACACCGGTTTCTCGCTAAATTTCAACGCAATGTCATGACAGGATTCGTATGATCTCTTGACCGGTGCATGGGTCGCAAAGCGAGGTGCTATCCCTCCACTTTCAGACACCCGTCCATTGTTCGCCAAGTCGGTATGTGACTGCCGAAGCCATTGGCCATCCCTTCACATGGCTAGAAGTAAATCAGTTCGCGATTGCTCACATTACTTTCTTCCTGTCTTCTTTGTCCAGATGCCTTACATCTTCGGTTTTGCAATGTTTGTCATCTTCGCAGGTCTTACCTTTCCACGAGCCGCCGGTAGGTTTTGTGCAGTGTATTAAGCCTGTCATTACAGTATCTGAAAAACTACTTGTTGAGCAGACATCGCTATCAACTCTTACATGTTCCTATGGGTCGTGCTCGCGGCTTTTCTTTCCGGTACATACATGTGGAGCAATGTAAGTTCGTTGTACATGTCGCTCGGAAACAGCTTGTTCAAGTAGTCTTTCACCCTTTTCTCCATAGGGTACTTCGTACGTCGCATGGCCACGTCTGAACCCTCCTTACGAAATCCTTCGTTACGAAGGCGCCGGGTACCGGTCTCCTGCACGTGGTAGGGGTATGTCTTTCGCGACTCCCGCATTTGCAGGTGCAGCAAACCGCTACCAACGTGAAGCGAACAAGAGAGCCAAGACTACACGACCAGAAGAGATAGAATTGGGTCGCAGAAAGGGTAATCTTATTGATTAGAGGTATGCAAACAGGACCGCGCAACGTAGTGAATTGTATTTATGGCATAGAACAGTAGATCTATATCCTTAGACACATGCAAAAGCCCAGACTGGTCTTATGCGATTCCCAATAGCTCCATCTCGATTCAATACCTTTTAGGCATGGTTCTCGCCAACTCTGATTCTCCTTCTTTCGTATCTTAAAGATGCTTTAAGCGATTGCTGCCCCCCGTGCAGCGTGAATGGCATATTCCTGTCAAAATAGAGTCAGTAAACACGTAGTGTCTGTAAGGAGCGCGAAGGCTTACCTTGTTGATCAAATGACTCGTCTTCTCAATCAAGCCTAACATCTTGCCCAGATCGCCACTCCATTCGTTCAGCGTCTGATCAGCAGTCTGCTTCTGCTTGAAGTTGACGATGCCGGCCGGTCGATCGATCTTTGCCTTGACCGTTTTATCTGTCACAAGCTTGCAGAGCGTTCGTTCAGCCGCATCAGGCGGCAGGTCGAGCAGCTCGGTAAGCCTTGTGAGAGTAATTTGAGTGTAGTAGGATGCGATAACACGGATGTTCTGTTATTGAGTGAAGACACATTAGGGGTAAAGAAGGATGTAGGGGCGAATGCTATCACGAACATGTTCAATAACCCGCTTGTGCAGATTATCCCAGCGTTTGCTTCCAGCATCCTCGACACCGGCGGCACCGGAGGACGGTGCGAAAACATCGCTTTCCCGCAATATAGGTCCGTAAAGGCTCTCAACACCTGGCCACCGCATAAGCTCCTTGGTGATGAAAGATTTAAGGAGTTCACTAGATAGTCAAGCTGGCTTAGCTACGATGGTAACAGTACGCTATGCTGCAGACTCACTAGTGCTGTACACATTTCCTCAGAGCAGGGTTCACATGTAGCTTCTGAATCATGTCAGACTGTTCGTTGTCATATGGCGCCAAACAGATGAAAATGATGATATGCTCCATAGCCTATATGCGCGAGACAAGTCAGATAAAGGGGTTACTGTTTGAAACCTTCAAGTATCGAGGCGTTCGGATCTAGCTTACCTGCATGTTCTGCAATTCGTTGCTCTTAACTTCTTCGGTATCCCAGACCTCTTGCCAGGCCTTGCAAGCATCAAGGTAGTTGTCTTCATGCAGTGCCAGCTGGATCATCAACTCATAATAACGAAGTTTCATGTCCTGTTAATACGCAAATATAACGATTTTGTTAGAACAGCTGTATACACAATGTTTAGACTTGACTCAGTGGAACAATTACGTACGGAATTTCCCTTCTCTTTGAGATAGGTTCGATTGATTTTTCGTCCTCCAACTCGAACTCTTGGCCACAACCCCCTTTGCGATTCAAGTCGCATCTGCTCCAGGATACTTAAATCATTCACGGAAGCATATCACATTAACGCGAGCATGTTAACAATGGTATCAGCACCAACTCACAATTCTGTCTTCTCGCGGCTGTCCATAGAGCTGTAAGTCTCGACCTGGATTTCTGACATCAAGTCTGCAGCCACATCACGGTGTTCCTTGGCCGTAACTGGTTCAGGCTTCGTTGCTTTTTCGTCCTCTGAAGTAACGATTTTCCCTTCAAGTGAAAAGAATGAGAACCCCCACCACGAACTTGTAAGGACCGAAACCCACACATACCGGTTTCCTTTGACCTTTCCGGCGCCGTTTGAGGGGCAGCCGCCGCTAGTTCCTCATGATGCTTAGCAAGCATCTTCGTTAGCCTTGCGCGTTGGAGCTCGAGATAGATCTTTTCGTGTAACCAGACAACAAGGGCGATCTATCAGACATCGCAATCGAAATTTCAATAAGGTCCATAAAACATACCTTGCCTTCCGATATGTCCCTCAGAGTATTGATAAGCTCTAACCATCTGTTCTTTCCATCCACCTCGCCCTTGCTCTTGAGGTCATCTAGCAATGTCATAGCCTTTTCGACCATCCTCACTACAGCTTCTTTCAGCTGGCCATGCTTTTTGCTGAAGATGGTCAAGGAGCTGTTGAGTAGATCATATGATGGCTGGGGAGGAAGTGAATATGTCAATGCCGGGATGAGCATGAGCAATGCCGAGGTGGACTGTAGATCTGCTGCATTTCGAGTTTGCTTTTCGAGAACGGTAAGCTTGTCAAGTGCTTGTTGGATCTGGTTCTGCTTGGCGAGTGTTTCCAGTTCAGGTTGCAGAGCAGCGATTTCGGGCGAAAAGTCACGTTCTTGTTTCCTAGGGTTGGCAGAATCTGACATGGCGGCTGAAGCTAGAGAGATAGATGAACTGGAGGGGCGATGTTGACTCGAACTTGATGGCAAAGACGTGAACAACTCGTCATCACCTACTGCAGCGGTGAGCTGAACAGCGATCGTTGTACCGGGGGCGTCTGTGTTATGTAAGCAGCTGGTCGGAACCGCTGCTCGCACGCGATCGGTAGAGGAGAGGTCGAGCCAAAAAGTCGCGAATGAACATGCACCATCCCTACCGGAGACAGCTACTTGTCTGTTACTATCATTAGCTTGGGACAGAGTATCGCCCCGGGCCACTTCCAAGATGGTCAGAAAATTAGCAACTCAGGTGCCACAGGCGGTAACCCGTTTGCTTCGAGCTCAAACGATTCCTCAGCCAGTCTGGTACAAGCCAGTAGCCAACCACCCGCCATCTCCCCTTCCTCCTCGGCAGATCATAAGCCGACAATCAGCACATGACCTCCCCACATCTGCTAGTCAGGCTGGACCCGCAGATCATAGCAAGACCCGGAAGATGAAGCACGCCAAAACGCCCAAGTTGAAGATTCAGCCGATCGTCTATGAACAGAGAGACCTTATCCGAAAGCGGTTCTTTGAAGACTTCCCGTTCGAAGCTTTGCGTCCTACATCGTTGGTCGAAGGTAGAACAGCCGGTACAGGCGAGATGGTCGACGGTGCCGCTTGGACGGAGCTCAGACAACGGGGTGACAACCCCACGGTCGAAAAGTATGTAATATCATTTCCAGATCTATAGCACAAAGCTGATTCGTCTGCGTGTTTGTTTCTTCCAGCACAATCGAATATGTGATAAATCTACATGCACACCATGGTCATTCCTTGGCGTCAGCGTACCGGAAAGGTACAAGCGATTTCGTCAGCTTGCGAGCGATCAACGAAATGGCCCAATATGCTGCTGAGCAGGAAGCCGTATACTACGGTGCAACATGGAAGAAGTCCGCATTCGTAAGTATTCACTTTAATACTGGTTAACCGGGATACGTACCAAGAACGAAATGTTGACGATTTCTCCATTAGGACCGATTTTTCGAACTCGAGGAAAGGGCCTTGGACTCCTTGTCCACCAAATCCCCATCCCAGGCCGTCACAGCAACATCAACAACCCGTACTATGCGTCCAACATTCGCTCCGACGCTTCACAAACGACGTCAATGGGTACCTCAAGTCATCTCTGACCGCACGGCTGCAAAGAACGGAAAAGAGTTTACGGGTGGCTTGGCATACGTTACTGCATGGGCAGACGTAGAGAAAGCTGAAAAAGCTACTCAGACAGTAGTCAAAGTGGAAAAGAAGGATAGCGTGGTAGGAGAGGAGGCAGGAACAACATCGACTTCGCCTGCCGGCAATGCTGCGCAGCTTCCATCCAGCACGGAGCAGGTGCAACAGGAAGTACCTGTATCATCCCAGTAGATGTATTGTATCATCATCAATTAACTTTGCCTTTGCTTCAATCAGCCATGACAGCTGCCACCGTTGCTGCCATGATATCTCGTGAGGTAACTAACCGGCTTCTCAGTCAAAATACCTGAACTAGTTGTATATCACGCTTTAGCGCTGGCCGGTGTCACAGCATTTCTGCTGCAATAGCTGTGTTTTCCTTCTCGTTGCTGCTGCTGCTTGACACACGGCTCCATCATGTACGTCGTCTACGAGTGGTCGACAACAGCTTGTCAAGCCAAGAACTATCAACAACTCTGGCCGAGCTGTTTTCCACCAGCCAAAACCCGGAACCAAAAAAAGTCAAGCCGCCGTGTTGTGTTTGTCCGAGGTTAACCTAAGAGCTTTTCAGTTACACCATAGAACTTTCAATCTGTAGACCATCCATATCTTCCAGTTTACCATACCTTTCGCTGATCCAAGCCGAAATGCCGAAAGCTCCAACAAATCGCACTAAGCCGCAAGCGGCAAAGAGCGGAAGAAAGAATGGTCCGAAGAAGACTGTTGTTGCGCCTGGGAAACCTAGAGTGCAAGTCAGCTTCGAGAGCAAAGACTCTGGAAAGAAAAGTGATTCCCTAAAGCAGGACGATGTCAAAGGCAAGGGACGAGCAGAAGTCGACGAAGATGTTGCGATGAGCAGCACCGAGATCAAAACAGACGACGAAGAAGACCAAAAACCTGATATATCCAAGCTAAACAACAGCGGCGCCAGCTCCAGGAAACCAGTACCTACGAAAAACGAAAAATTCCTAGTCATAGCAGGATCATACGAAAAGAACATGTACGGACTCGAAATTGACGTTAAAGATTACAAGTCGTCAGACCCGGAGACATCGCCCCTACGAGTCAAGCCGATCTTCATCTTTCCTGCGCATCTTTCGTGCATTAAAACTATGAAGGCCTCTCCTGGCGGAGGAAAGTTCTTGGCCACGGGCAGTGATGATGAGTTTGTCAAGGTCTGGGACCTGAGAAGAAGGAAGGAGATCGGTAGCTTGTCGCAGCACATCGGTATGGTGTTTCTCTCCTCCGTTCTTCCTCTGACGTCTCTGTATCCGTCTGACACCTATGTTGTTTGTTTCAAGGCTCTATCACCTCCGTTGCCTTCCCTACGCGCTCACATCTACTTTCCGCTTCCGAGGATGCAACAATTTCCCTTTTCCGAACTAGGGACTGGGCACTGCTGCGGTCGCTGAAAGGGCATTCTGGACGCGTCAACTGTATCGACGTGCATCCGTCGGGCAAGGTTGCATTAAGTGTGGGCAAGGACAAGACGTTGAAAATGTGGGATCTTATGCGAGGCAGAGGAGCGGCCAGTCTAGCCTTGGGAGCGGGTGAGTTCTTCGATATGAATCGCTGGCGTTAGAATCCACATTGACATCGCATGAAATCGATCCACCAGAGGCGGACGTCGTGAAATTTGCACCAGATGGAAACCACTTCGGCATCTTGCTGCCGACAGGAATCGATGTCTACACAACGGTAAGACTTTGCTCCCCTATTCACCCTTTTCAACTTTTCTAATGTGGAATTGTGTTTCTCAGCGGATGGCGAAGGTTGGGTCTGTCACCTACAACAGGCGCTTGCACGATATCGTTTTCGTGAAAATTGGCGAGGTCAAATATCTACTCACTGGTACTGAAGAGGGCAAGCTGCTCGTCTACCAATTAGACCTGTCACCAGAGAGTATCGAGAATGAAACTGCCTGTCGATTGCTAGGCACGCTAGGAGGGCATTCCAACAGGTACGTCAGATTTAATTACATGGATATGATCGCAACTGACCCGCCACCGCAATCAGAATCAAAGCAGTATCTCATATGACAATGCATCTGGACGACGGACCAGTGGACTTTATTACCACCGTGTCTTCCGATGGCAAGATCAACATACATGACTTAACTCGAGCTTCGCGAATACTGCAGGCAACAACGTTGTCGCAAAATGAAGACGTTCAGCCTGTAGCCAGCTACGACACTAAAGGCAGTAGATTGGTCTGTTGCTGCACCGCTGAGGTTTTCCGAGGCAAGACTTCCGCGCAGGTGAAAGGCGAGGTCAAGGATGAGGGAGCAGCCAAAGACGAAGACGGTTCAGACGAGGACGAAGATGAATTCTATGAGCCAAACGGGGAGCTCCAATCGGATCAAGAAGAGGAAGAGATCGAGGACGAGGATGAATACGAGATGGAGGAGGAGTAGAGTTTTACGCGTAGTGATGGTATGACAGCATATATGGATCGATGACATGACAGCATATCTGGATTCATGATGTTCTAAAGAATTACAACCACGTCGGAATCTACAACAATATTCAAGCAAACAGCTAGAAAAACGAGGTTCGCTGTGTAAATGCGGTCCATGCTCTTTACTAAGTAGCAGTAGGGAAGTTCAGTCGTGCTTGCCTAATAGAATTTCATTACACAAAGCGATGTCAGGTCTCGCAAGTTACACAAAGGATCGGTAACATGTCCTTACCTTCCGACACCCCGCTCGGGATCAGGCATCTTGTGGGCCTTGACTCCGGGCCCGAATGCGACTCCGGCCATATCCTACGATTGAAAAGCGCAGCTCAGTAAGAGGCTCGTATGATAAAAGTCAGGAAGAACTTACTTGAGGCGTAATCAAAATGTACTGTCTGTCTGTTTGGAACTTTGCCACTTCCATCTTCGCATGCAATGTTGACGTGTTAGTGCCGGATCCTTTTCCAAATGTCGAAAGTGATCTTACCAAAAGAGACATAGCCAGCTTTCGATTGTGAGCATCCATGAACACGTCGAACTCGTCGAGACATCGCAGAGGGCAAGAGACACATTCCCAAATGGATAACAAAAGGCAGATAGTAGCGAAAGATGTCTCTCCACCGGAAAGAGCTCGGGGATCTTTCGAGTTGTGCTTGTTCATGGCGGCCCGGCTTCCGTTGGCGTTGACAACCTCCTCCGTTTGGACCTGATGTTTGGCTACCGTGTAAGTTATGATAGACAGGAGAAAAACAGAGTGTCCTACCTTCATCTTTAACTTTCCATCCACATGAGAGAAATCTATTTCGCCAGTGAAGTTTCGTCTTGCACAGTATTTGTGGAAGTTGATTTTGACCGCACCGGAAAAGTCTTCCCGCATACGCAACCATGCGTCTTTACGCTTCCTGTGGGCTATCTCCAGTTTCTATTGTGTAGCCAACCCGTTGTGAGTTTATGATCGATCGCACACTCTCACTGTGTATAGACTTACCACACAGAGTTTCCGAAGCTCTTCACCCTTCTCCTCGGCGGAAGTCCATGCACTAGTTGATTCTTGAACCATTCTCTCTACATGGTCAAGGGGATACCGATGCCTACGTGTGCCATACGTTCGATAAGTTGTTTCAAGAATCTGCAGTCGAATTGCTTACCTTTGACTGCTTTTCGTCAAGGCATTTTCGGCCGATGTCAACTCGGCCTTCAAGGCCTGAGGACCTTTCTCTGGTATTCTTTCTACTCCTTCAGTATACCGCAAAGCCGTGTCACGCCATTCCTAGTTGGAGACATTCCAGATTCAACGATTGTTTCCATACGAATCAGGGAAAGATACTAACTGTATACTCCGTCTGCAAATGCTCGATTTTGGTTTCGCACTCCGCTACTTTGGCTGCCACTTGGTTCTTCTTCTTCACCCAGTGTGCTTTATCCGCTTCCGCTTGCTTTCGAATCCGCTCGGCTTGCGCGACACGATTCTGAATTCGGAACGAGGTTTTAGTTCGGAGACAGGTGAAGTCAACTAGCGAGTTCACCTACATCGATGTCTTCCATTCGCTCCCTTTGAGCATTGATTTGGGCCCTTGCTCTCTCTCTTTCAAGTCTCGCGGGCTCCAGAGCCGCCTTTTCAGTATCAAGTTCTTGTTCCAGAAGAACGAGCTGCTCGACCTGAGAGTTTTGTTTATCGCGTTGAGTCTGACAGGAAGAGCAGAATGAGCGAGTCTGTTTGTACTGGTTTCAGATGACCTACGCACCTGGATGCCCTCTTCAAACACAGATAGATCAGCGGGAACGGCCTGTTCTAGCTCTCCCTCGAATTTGGAAATTTCTTTTTCCGTTCTGACTTGGCCGTCCTGCAACTTCTTGAGTTTTTTCTGTGATGAGATTCGTTTTAGAAAGCCGTCAAGATCTTCATCAGGAGCTTTGTACTAAGATGGCTTACTTCTGCATCTCGGTATTGCGCTTCCGCGGCATTTAACTCCTGGCGCTTGATGTCAAACTCTTGAGACCGAGCTCGGAATGCAGCCTGAGCCTCTGCATGAGATTGCTGAAGGGAACTGAAGGCGAGAAAAAGGTAACCTATGTTAGGGCAGCCTCGGTTAGTTTCTACAGAGACTCAACTTACTTGATCTCCGATGCAACATCTCTACTCAAAAAGGACATGGATGTATTGACATTGATTACTGTAGATTGCAGTCCACCGGTCCTATTCGTATCCGACAGATCAGCTTTTCATTCCGCAAATGACCGCAAATGTATATACCGTGTGCTGTTGACCCTGAACAAATCGGCTGCCCACACCTGCACGGTCCTTCCCGGTCGATGGAAGGTCTTAGCAACATCATCGGCTTCCCGACGGGTCGGAGCACAGAAAATGCTCTCAATGTTGTTCGAGTTAATCAGCAAACGCACGACTTGCTCGTCATTTATCTGTAAAAGCGGAATTTGCTTCAATTTTTGAACGCTATGAAACCAGTCGTTGTAATCTCTACCTACCTCTAATTTGGAAAGCACTGTCGGATGCATGTGCCTGAAATCACCATTCGTATAATCGAACAGTTCTCCGGCATGCTCAATGATAGTCGGAGACTGTTTCGTCTCTCGTCCGTTGATGAAGAAAGTTCTGACACACAAAAGAGGGCAAAGTGAGACGGTATGTCCATCCTGATTATCGAGAATACAGTACTTACGTCCCTGAACGAGCAATACATTGCTGGAAGATCTGCAACAGAGTCCGTTTGTCACGCCCATCTCGCACAGCCCAGGAGGTCAAGGTTGAACCCAGCATAGTATCCAGCAATCGTTGATAAGGAGCCTCTCCCTGTTTAATACTGACATGGGTACCCAAAGGACCAATCGGCTTCGAGTGAACCCATTGTGCCTTATCTATGGCTTCGTAAACCGCCCGAACGTTTCTTCCATAGGCTGAAAGCGGGTCGCCACCACCTTGACGTTGTCGGAGAGCGCCCAACTGCATTTCAATTTGTTGCAACTGAGATTGCGCTTGCTGACGATCTTCTTGAAGTTCGGTCAACTGCTGCTGGATCTGGCTCCTCCGGTCATAGATGCCCTTGAGCGTCTTCTCTATGATAGGTATCTCTCGCTCCATCATTTCAAGCATGTTTTGATGGCCAGCCTTCTTGTGCATCAGATCATTTCTGCGCCTCTGAAGTTCTTCATGTCCATTTCGACGCATCTCTTCGTCTCGTTTTTGTTCCAACGACTTGATCAAATTCTGTTGTGATTTGATCTCGGCCTTCAAATTTCGCAAGTTGGTCTAAGCAGAAAGGAGGGTATAAGGGTCAAACATACACAGTACTCGAAGAAGAAGCGCTTACTTCAGTCTCTCTGATCTTTTTTACGCCTTCCTTGTAGGCATGATCCATCTCAGCGATACTGCGACCGAATTCTTCTACTTCTGCCTGGATCTTGGCTCTTTCTTCCTCCTCAGCAGCCATAGCTACGCTGTGGTCAGCTTCTTTCGCCTAAGAGGTTCGAGAATGCCACCTGGTCAGTGTTGTGTCCCGCAGAGAGGAGTCCAGTTCCTTACTTCAGCCTCTTCAACTTTTGCCTGTGCAGCATCGAGCCTTTTTTCCTCTTTGTTTTTCTCTCTTTGCGCTGCTTCCAGTTCCTATAAAGGCGCGCACGATAAGCAAACGCTTGCCGCCATCGAATCGTTGCAAAGCTTACTTCTTTCTTTTGGACAGGATATGCCCAGGCCAAATCTTGTCTGAGTAAGAGGACACGTTCCTTCATTGCTGTAGCGTTTTCCATGCTCTTCAGCTCTTTTGACCACTTCACAGTTTCCTCCTTCAGGGTCGGAATGTTGTTTTCGATCGAAACTATGTTTTCTTTCATTTGGCGCAAACGCTTCTCGGCTTCGGTATATGCGTCTGCCAGCTGCTTTAGCTGAGTGCCTTCCATGAATAGCTGAAGGTGCAAAAATTTTGTCAGCGTGTTGACTAACACGACGATAACGGTTGGTGGCAACATACCGCATATTTCTTGCTTTCATCAGCATTCGCCAAGAAATGTCGAGACTGGTCTTGGTTAAGCACCGTCATAGGGTTGTCGACCTGTATCTCATAGTGGTCGAGCACTTGACGAACCGCGACTCTGGCTTGTTTCCCGTTCAGCGTTTTCTGCCTTCCACTACCCTTGATCCTGTACTGCGTTTGACCTTCTTTCGTAATCGTTCGCTCAATCTCGATACTGTCACCAAAATCCTCGTACTTGAAGGGATCTGTTCCATCGTTCCTAAGAATGACTCGAATCAGGGCTTTATCGGTACCAGATTTTACAAAGTCCTTGACAGCGCTGGCACGACCGGTGCTGTTTGACTTTCCCCCCAAAACTACAACCAAGGCTGTGAGCACGGCTGACTTTCCACTGCCGTTGTGTCCAATTATAAAATTCATGTTGGGGCCAAAGGTAAAGGAAAGTCGAGTGTGACATAGAAAGTTTTCGAGGTAGATGGATCGAATAAGTCCGCCTTCAGTGGTTCCTCCTCCATTGGTCAGCTTCCTACGAAGCTTGTCCTGCTGAGCATCCGCACGGGCTCCAATCTCAGCAATGTCGGCATAGTCATCTGGGTTCGCTTGCTTTCCATTTCGAGCCCGTTTAGTTGAAGGTGGCGCTTCGTCGTCACCGGATACGAGGTCATCATCTTCCTCCTCATCCTCGTCTTCGGAACCTTTGCGCTTCCGGATGACCATTCGGAGCTGAGTGGGATGTTTCCACACGCGGAGCAGCGGATGCCCAAGTGACGCCAAACGAGGCACAGCAATCACTTGACTGATAAGTGGTGGTTGAGTCCTAACCAGAATCGACATTTCTTCACATTGAAACAGATGAAAGTCACTCCCGGCGCGCGATCGCGTTCGACGCGTCAAGGCAGAAGCTAATCTGCGATGGCCAGAGTTGGCTCGTCACCACATAATTTGGGAAGGCTCCGATGGCTGTCTCGATCGGTTCAATTTCGGGCCAGATTCGAGCTTCAACTATGAAGCGTATGGGACTTTCGGGCTTCAGGTTCTGTCGAATCCAGCATCACCGCCGATAACTTGAAGGTTAGGATTGACCCCGCTGTGAGGATTGTTGAGAACCGTTGATCCACCCGGCCCGTTCCCGTTCCAACGAATCTTCCACTACCTCGATTCCGTATTTTACCGGGACATCGACATAGGCCTCCATCTCGGCACTTCAGTTACATCATATTAACCACCTGAAAATGGCCAGTGCCGCTCAAACTCCAGCGACTTCGGCTCCTTTGCCGCCTCCGTCTCTTCCCAAAATCACCGGCACAGTGTCCAAGGGCAAGCAGAAGGAGAAGCCAATAGCTTCGTTGCTCGCCGGAGCAACAGCAGGAGCTATCGAGGGATTCGTAACATATCCCACTGAGTTTGCAAAGACTCAGTTGCAGTTTGCGGGTCGTAACTCCGCTCCTGGCGCTGCCTCAGTCAAAGTGAGCTCTCGTGCCTTGCAAGTCTTGCTGTATCATACATTCATAGTTTTGCGACCTTTTCCTCATTCCTCCTGTAGCCCGTTGGCCCGATTGGCATCATCAGGGATACTATCGCAAACAAGGGTATACGAGGTCTCTATGCAGGATGTTCTGCCCTGGTTGTTGGAAATGCCGTCAAGGCGGGTGTTAGGTTCTTGAGTTACGACAAATACAAATCCATGTTGGTAGATTCAGACGTAAGTCGAGCAAAAAAAACGCTGTCGTTGTCTCAGTTTCTCAATGTCATACAGACTGCCTGCGTCAGGGAGCTATCATCAACCCTAACTTTCATGCTTTTATCTTTTCGCCTTTAGGGTAAGCTGAGTGCACCGCGCAGTTTAATCGGTACGTGACGTAGTTCTTGGTGGTGATCTTCTGTCGGCTAACGATACTTCGAATCGCTATGTTGCAGCTGGTCTCGGGGCTGGTATGACAGAAGCTATCTTTGCGGTTACGCCTTCCGAGACCATCAAGTGAGTGTCGGACTGACATCATCCGTATCACAGTGCTGTGCATATAGTCACATGCTGTAGTGTGTTCACAGTATGAGCACAAGCTGATATGAGATGATTCCCTCTTCATAGAACCAAGTTGATTGAAGACTCAAGACTGCCCCAGCCGCGCTATCGAGGCTTGTTCCATGGCACCTCCGAAATCGTTCGAGCAGAAGGGCTCGGCGGTATCTACAGAGGTCTCCTGCCAGTGGTAAGTCCTGCCGCGACGCATCGGACGTTGCCTTGGCGAAACGTTGGTATCCAAGGCGTGAAGACTGAATGGTTCGCTTTTTTACACCCCACCAGATGATGCGACAGGGCGCCAACTCCGCCGTGAGATTCACCTCCTATTCGGCAATGAAGCAGGCTGTTCAGGGATCCGCAGGCCCATCACAGCAGTTGCCTAGCACGGTGACGTTTGGCATTGGCGCGCTGGCGGGTATCATCACTGTTTGTATGTAACAATCCGTATTCATCGGCCGTCCGAGAGGAATTTGCTAAGGAGTTGACCATTTTGGCTTTTTAGATTCTACCATGCCTTTAGAGTGAGTCTAGCCACCGAGGACGCGAAGTGCTAGGGCAGTGTATGTGAGCAGCTTAAGTGAAAACCGATTCTACCTTGTTCCTTCAAAGTGTTATCAAGACGCGAATGCAGTCTCTAGAAGCACGATCGCAGTACCGGAATTCAGCGCATTGCGCTTATCGAATCTTCACCGAAGAGGGTGTCACGAGGTTTTGGAAGGGAACGACACCTCGCTTGGCCAGATTGATTGTCAGTAGATGGTATATTGACAGTGTCATTGCCCGTGCTGATCGCTTTCGCCCAACAGATGAGCGGAGGTATCGTTTTTACTGTATACGAGGCAGTATATCCTGTAGTGGCGGGACTCGTCTAATAGGATGTACACGTAGAATGTGGGCAGATCATCTAGCCCTATATTATATCGATGCATCAGGTCGCGTCAACAGTATCCGTGCTTGGTTGTCGAGACGGAACGCTTCTCATTCACGTCACTAACGGATCAATTTACATATCACTAGACGGGACAAAAGGGCGGCGCACTCCAGTACAACAGGCAACACGCACTACGCAGCTGCAAACAGGTATGGGTCTCGCAACATGTAGTCCCTCAGACTTGCCAACTGGTATAGCTTCAACCGGACTAGAATAGCTTCGCATCAACTGGTCATCTCGCGCTCATGGTCCACTAGCCTGCGCTAAGATGACCACTTATGCCGCGCCAAGTATAGTCGCAATCGCGCCCGTGGCGGAAGACCAATCGCTGTCGAGCCAAATGAGATGATGAATTGTTGCCACTTGCTAGCCTGAAGTAATCGAATAGACGTAGCTGTAGACGCTTGACTGTGAAGGACTATAAGCATCTGCTCGCTTGTTCGCCACTTCCTAGGCTACCAAGCAACCTCGTATATCCACCAAAATGGCTACAACTCTGGGACGAAAGCTACTGCTAAGCCGCCTTCCGGCACAGAGCACGTCAATCTTGCGAGCTTCAACATCTGCGCATATCCCATCACCAACATTACAGCTCGCCCGATCCATCTCATTCAGCCCTTTCCGACGTTTTGCCCAGCCAACGTCGTCACCTGATCGTCTTCAGTCTGGCCCAATCAAGACGCCAAACCCCGCGCAGACCGCCAACAGTACTGCCGCAGATCCCGGCTCGCAGCGAAATGCTTCCCCCGAGCAGCCTGCTCAAGTTGGTGGAATTCAGTATGAGGATTACAGCAAAGGCCCCAGTGCGCTTGACAAGGCAGCGCAGTTGTTCTTCTTTACCGAAATCTTGCGAGGTGCGTGTTTTTTCTTCTTTTTTCTTCATCGAGGGCTGTATAGCGGACCCGCCCCGCTTGATGCGTGGAGCTAGCTGTGCATGGCAACCGCTGAACATCGGACGCTCGCTCACAACCTGCCCTTGTCCAACAGGTATGTGGATCGTGCTAGAGCAATTCTTCCGACCGCCGTATACCATCATGTACCCATTCGAGAAGGGGCCTCTTTCCCCTCGATTTCGAGGCGAACACGCCCTGCGACGATATCCCAACGGCGAAGAGCGATGTATCGGTATGTTTCCGCCGAATTCTGCACGACCGAAGGAGTGAAATGGATTGAAGCTCACATCCCGGTGTCTTCTCTAGCTTGCAAGCTCTGTGAAGCTATTTGCCCCGCTCAGGCTATTACTATCGAATCAGAAGCTCGGGCTGATGGAAGCAGGAAGACCGTTCGATACGACTTGGACATGACCAAGGTGGGTAGACGGTATCTTCCGGCTTATATAAGCAAAATGCTCACTTCTGGCTCGGATGTGTTTCTACAGTGCATTTATTGTGGTTTCTGCCAGGAAGCCTGCCCCGTCGACGCCATTGTCGAGACACAGAACATGGAATACGCTACGGAGACAAGAGAGGAATTGCTTTACAACAAGGGTGCGTGTGAATTGCTATGTTCTAGTTGCGCATTGGTGTATTGACGGACGTGTTGGGCTCTTACAGAAAAACTATTGGCCAACGGTGACAAGGCCGAAGCTGAGATTGCTGCCAACTTGCAGGCTGACCACGTGAGTGTATCTGGAACATGAGAGTTAAAGCTTCCTGACTGATTTAATGCTTTTCCGATGTGACAGTTCTACCGTTAATCATTTCCCGTCCCATGTAGCTATATTACTAGCTTGACTAGTTGTTTTCTTCGGCATTAGGCAATACAGTCTATCTATCATATTGTGCAAGCAATGAAAGCTGTCACAGGCTACGATGATACTGGCCCCCTTCGCGATTTGTTTGCTTTGTTGCTGCTGCACTTTCGGTGGTTGCGTTCACGCTTTCTAAAGGACGCATTGTAGTTGCTTCGAAAGGAATCATAAGTCTGCATTTGTTCATTCGATTTCAAGATCGCCCAATTGAGCAAAACAGGTTGACTTCAAGAGGCAATTACAATACAACAGATACGTTAAGCCCGGATAAAACTGAGATACAAAATTGCTGTAACAAAAGATACTGAACTAATACAGACGGGCTCGGTGGCAAATGAGTCGTACAACGAGGTTGGTGATAGTTGATAGTCGATACAGAATAAGGGCGGTTTCCCGATAATGTGATATTGAAAGATATGGGGGGATAATGGCTGATTGTCCGTAGGAGTGAGGTTGTTGGGGCCTTGCTCCTGGCTTCGATTACTCAACGCTAACGCATTGATTGATCTCCAAGATCCACCTTCCTTCTTTATATCTCTGTTCCAAGTCATATGCTCGGTCCTGATAATGATGTAGTCACACGAATTAGCTATCGAAAGCATCAGTGGAGGAAGATGCATGACCCACGTATTTCCAGCCGACGCAGACCCCACATTTGCCACAATACATATCCCGCACGACATGTCTCCCCGTTGTCATCTGTCTCTCATGTGGATCGCCGTATCTGACATTGACACTAAAGAAGTGAAGGCTTATTAGTACTCTTACTTGACGAGGAATGTAGTTGTACTGACACTAGGTTGAAGAGATAGGCTTTACCGTGTTGGCCATTGAAAGCCTAGAAAGGCGGAGCCCATGATAAGCTGGCATCCGATCCACAACATATGATGAAATGCTTACCTTACTGCCTATGTGCTCGTTCAGAGCCAGATGGGTACGACACTTCTTGCACCCGTATACCTTTCTCCCTGCAAGATAAACTCGATGTCGTTGTGTCATGCTAAGGAGTGGCTTCAATCGAAGAGGGGTCGCGGAATTGACGAGCTCAAGGTTTGTCTCGGTGGAAGGGTTGGGGGCTTGTGGAGTTCAGTGGGCTGCTTATACTGAGCTGGAAGCGCTGGTATCGTGCTTGGGCGAATAGGCAGTGTGTACGGAAGCCTGCGGGACCTTTATAGGATGAAAGGTTGATGGGCTGAATGACCCCGCAACCGGATGCTCCGGCTTGTTGGGTGGCGTGCAGTGGGTTGTCTCTGTCTTGGTGCAGCTCTATAGAGATGGGCAGATGACCATCGCTGTGGTGGCAAGATGGCTGCATCATCTGCGGACGCCGGTGCCGGTGCAGTCATATCTGAAACACTGGCGACAGCAGACACCAGAGCTGCTTGCGTAATACCTTTTGCTTCCGAAGACCGGGCCCCGGCCAATTGTTTACTTTGTGGAGCTCATTTTGATCGGGTCAAAATTAGGTTGATTGAGAGACAAGCTAGGAAGCCAAGTACAGGCATACTAAAAGTCATCTGCCAAGTTTGCGTGCGGCAAAAGACAACCTGGATCGGCCCCTAGAGCGATCCGAGTCTGAAGAACAACATCGCGCATCATGGCGACCACAAAGCATGTCAAATTCGCGGAAGACGCCCACGCGCCACAATTCGCACTCGCTTCTACCTCCAGACCACAGGCTATCGCAGTGCATCCAGATCGTCTAGCGGTGGTGCAAGCAGCCTCATCCAAGGCTCAAGTTTCGAAAAAGACCAAGGTACAGAGTCAAGAGCCGCGTGCGACTCATGGAAGTCTCGCTGATAATGTGGTTTCTCCCTAGACGAAAACCGATGCCCAGAGACGGTATCTGAAAAAGAAACTGGACAAGCGGAAAAAGGTCCTGAAAGCCAAGAAGGCTGCTGAACCGAAACAAAAGGGTGGAGAAGCTCAGGAGCCCTTGGACACTGGTGCGGAAGTAGCTTCAAAGCCAGGGCAGAGTGTAGTCTTCACAAAGCCATCCCCGGATGTTGACATGGATAATTCAACCGCCAACAACGCAAATGGGAACACCGCTGAAGAAGGGGAGGATGAAACGGAGGAGAGCGTAGAGGCCAGGAGAGCTAAGCGAAAGGCGGAAAAGAAGCTGAAAAGGGAAGAGAGAAGGGCACTGGAAAGGGAATTGGAGGCACAAAACGCCGCTGCCGGACCAAGCAACAGTGAGTCGGCTCTGCGCACGACTACAAGCCAACACGCAATAACGGAGCTGGAGCAATTTTGCAGCTGAACAGAAAAGGGAAGGAAATGACATCAGGGAAGCTGGATCAACGACTAAGCGCCGACGAGAATCTAAAGACGATGATGAGAAAGCAGATGAGAGTTCTGATGATGAAGGAAGATCCGTTAAAGATCGCTCTGGAACGCCCCTTTCAGTACAAGTTCGCACCCCTTCGCCAGAAACCGAGAACCAGCGTATAGACCAGGATTTAGAGCTCGAAATGGAAATGGCGAAGAACTTAGCAGGAATTCCCACCTTTCCGTTGCCCTCCGGCCCAGCAAAGGCCTCCTATGGACTGTTATCAATGCAGGGCTTGCCGGCTGCTTTGAGAGACGCAGAACGTATTTCCCAAGAACTTCGGGTTCCCGTCAAGGATATCCAGGTTCGCCATCACCGGAGAATTCGGGTCAGCAAGGAGGAAGAGGAACAGGCAAATGGGGATGGCTTGAGTCTCAGGATGCAAAAACAACTAGCGGATTCAGGGATAGAGGAGTTCTTTGCAGGTGAATATCGAGACGACTTCCCTCCCTACTTGATTACTTACATCGGATGTTCTTCCAGTGCAAACGGCGCTTGTCCCAGAACTTGCTGGTCTCCCACTGGTCGCACACGCGGATGAGTTTCTGCACGATTACTTGGTTTCCGCCCCGACTGGATCCGGTAAAACATTATCATATGTAGTGCCTTTGGTTGAAGTAAGTACAAGTGAGGGGTTCTACCATCACATGAGCGCTAAAGTTCTGATTCATATTATAGGTGCTTTCGAAACGCATCGTCACCCGACTGAGGGCTCTAATCATTCTCCCCACAAGGGATCTGGTGATGCAAGTCCGTGAGACTCTGGAATTATTAAGTCGCGGAACAGGTCTGCGGGTACGTAGAGCGAGACGATTCCGAGTTCTATGGTGTATTGCGCTGACGTTTCAGTTGAGCTAGATCGGAACAGCTACGGGCCAACATTCCTTCGCTCAGGAGCAGGCCACCTTGGTCGCCGATTTACAGTCAACGTAAGTTCAAGCCGTCTCTCTTGAGACATAGTTATGCTAATAGTCACGAATTTGCAGGCTTCTTGGGGGCTCCTCTAATGTCGACATCTTGATCGCTACGCCAGGGCGTCTCATGGATCACCTACACGGCACGCGCAACTTTAGTCTTCAGCATCTCCGATTTCTGGTAAGTCTTACGGACGATGGATATATATTCTGAATCTGATGATCACCGTTCACTGTACATGCAGGTTATCGATGAGGCCGACAGACTACTGAATCAGTCGTTCCAAGATTGGCTGGCGCAGGTTTTAACCCATCTATCTCCAGAATCCCAGGCTTCCGAAACGTCCGAAGGGGTCATGGGGCATGATGCGGTTGCAGCCTCCTGGTACGAAAGCCTTGGGTTACGGGCGAAATCATGGGAAGGATCACGCTTGCTGTCTAGCCAGGTAAGTGCAAAATTCATCGCAGCTCCGAACTTCGCCAAGGAATAACCTTCTCTCTCTCTCTCTCGCTCGCTGTGTGTGTAGTGCCAGAAACTCTTGTTTTCAGCCACGCTAACGCGGGACCCAAGCAAAATTGCAGCTTTACAGTTGAGGAATCCCCGCTACTTTATTGTGGGTGATGGCACACCCGAAACTGTGGATGGACCTACAAATGTACCGACGGACATAACGGGGAATTCTTTCGCACTGCCATCAACTTTGACTGTGAGTGATCTTCGAGCTATCGGACTTACACGCAGTTCTGAATATCATATCGCTTGGGCTGTAGGAACGCATGATCGTTTTGCCTTCCGAGTTCAAACCTCTCAACCTGTTATATCTGCTACACGATGCGCGTTTCGGTATCCGATCCGCTCTCTGCTTTACCAAGTCTGTTGACTCGGCAGAGCGACTACTTAAACTCATCCAATTCTTCGAAGATGCGTACCCGGGAAGTACTCGGAAGCTCGTAGTAAAGGGATATTCTGGGGAACTTGGAACAGCTGAGCGCACAAAGCTTCTTGCTGAATTTAAGAAAGGAGACGTTGATCTGTAAGTGCGGCCCAGGTGTAACTAAGTTTGTAGGGTTGGAGTTGAACTAAGCCAACTTCTCTATATGCAGCCTGATCTGCTCCGATTTGATTGCCCGTGGTATCGACCTGCCGACAGTGACGCATGTCATCTCCTACGATGCGCCAGTGGACATGCGCAAGTACGTTCACCGAGTTGGACGTACCGCTCGAGCAGGTCGCGAAGGTACAGCATGGACATTGGTTGAAAAGCAAGAGGTTCGTGTAACAGGCAGATCAAGCTCGGAATCGCCGATATCAAGACTGATTTTCCTTGTCAATTTCGCAGGCACGGCATTTCAAGGAGATGCTATCTGCCGCTAATCATCTATCACAAGTCAAGAAAATCAAGATCAAGGAGGAACAGCTCACAGATCTACGTGAAAGCTACACTGTGAGTTCTAAAAGTAGCACTCGTCCGGATCAGGCGCACACGCTTACCGCTCACTGTGTGCGTAGATTGCTTTATCGCGGCTCAAGTCAGAATATGCCAAGGCTTGACGAACGAGTTGTGACACTTGATACGACATTTTTTCATGGAAATAATGTTTCATCAGACCCCCTTGCCGAGTCCTTAGTTTGATGCGGATGCCGTCATTTGCTCGACGGGGATTTTCTTGACATAAGCATGTGCTCATGTATGTTTGCATATTTACGGCATATGCTGTTTTTACAGTAATTGCAATACAACGGCGAAAATATGCTGTGTAGCACTTAATTGTGAAGTGTTCGCTGCGACGACCATGCCAGATTGTTGCTGTTTGCGACAGTTACCACATGCTTTTATTCGCTCCTGCTAGATGCTCCGCCACATCCTGCTCATGAATGATCTTCATGTCGTCCTCTGGATCCTGCTCTGGGTTCGTCTGATCTGCTCCATCAATGTCGAAGGCTTCGATTGCGTTGCTATCGCGTAAGTCACGAATCAAGTTTCGCCAATGCCTGGCGCCAAGTTCGTCCTCGGAATCGTTAGTTAGATGACTTTGAGCATTCCCTAATGTATGGCTGTTTCCAACGATGATGAGGCCCTATCGGAGAGAACAGCTTTTAGCTTTCGTGTCCACACCTGGCTGGCGACCACAGACGCACCGATTTGGCTCTTGTCAAGCCAACGTTCATCCTTCTCCAGTCTCGCAAAAAGCCGATCCAATTGCCCTCATTGGAGCGCGTCGTCGAAAACAGAATCACTCGTTTTTCTCGACCTTCGAAACCGTCAACTGTGTGAACCTCTATATTGTCTATTTCCCATGCTCTCTCTTCGCCAAGGTATTCGACTGATTGCCGTCTCCGCCTGAGGTCGTGTCGGATCTCGTTCTGAATGCGTGAAATTTGTCCAGCATACGGGGCGATGATCCCGATATCGCTACCGACCAGATTCTATATGATGCTGGAATTAGCTTTTACTACCTACGCATTGAGATAGGCCCTGCTTACTGGGTTCTCCTTCAGAAGCTTTAGAACTACCGCGTAGATGATCTCGGCTTCCCCCTCATTCATTATGCTCTTAGCTCGAGCGGTCTCCGGGTTGGTGTGATGCAAAAAAGTCACGGTGCGCTGCCGACCAGTCACGTCATCCTTCATGAGGACACCTTGCGGTGGCTCAAGCCCCGCCAGAATGTTACCTTCATTGTCAATAGTGCCGTCCTTAAGTTTCGATCCATAGAATGCCTTGCTGGGAAAGGCTGAGATACTAGGATGCATTCGATACTGCGTATCAAGCATGACAGACGGGACCTCTATCGAAAAGGGTTGGTGAGATTTAGCCGGAAAAGGGTGAAATTCTAGTGACCTACTGCCGCCTTTGATCAATCTTTCGAATAGGCTAGTTCCTAGCTTACCCTCCTCTGCCTTGGCACTCATGACCAGGGGAGGAAGCTGCTTATGATCTCCGATGAGCGCCGCGTGCTGGCACTAATGTTAGGTAGTCAGCATGAGGTAGAACGAACGTTATGAAGATAAACTTACACCTTTGGTCAACGGTATCACTGCATTGGGTTCAGTAGCCATGCTGGCCTCGTCTATGAAAACAACAGGAAAGTCTACAACCTGAGGAAGGGAAGGAGATTCGAAGGTCAGTCAAAGCGAAAGACAAGCAAACTGGTTTTTGAAACCTATTCTTACATCTAGAAGCCGACCGCGTGAGGATATACAGGTGGCACAGACCTAGGCAACGGCCGAGCTTCAGCAGTGACATTTGATGTATGACGTCTGAGACTGTACAAACCACATCCACGCTGAGCAGAATATCATGCATCATCCTCCTCTCCAGTCCGAATAGTTGTCGTCGTAGCCCTTCTCGAGAAGGGTCATCTGACAAGGAGCAACAACGGGAAATGTTAGTAAAGGGATGACATGTCAGCTTATTCTTCAATTTATCTACCCTTCGAGAGTTTGAATGTTTGGTCTTTCAGCCAGTGTAATCTGTTCTTGTCGGGATGCCGATCCAGGTGCTGATCGAGGGTTAATTCGTGCAGATCCTCTCGTATGCGCGACTTTGATCCATATCTAAGCACTTTGAGGCCACGCTTGCTCATGCCCTCAGCAAGGTTATCACACGCGGCGTTGGTGTACGCGCTGACAAGAATTGCCTGCGGAACCTCCCAATGAACCTTGATATGGGGAAAATAATCATTCAGCATTTCCAGACCCCACTACTGGAGATCTACTTGTGGCTCACTTTCAGGAGACGTAACATCTCGATAATAGTTCTAGTTTTGCCCTGAAGAATATGCGTTCAAAGTAAGTGATAAGCGGCTTTGAAATTACCGGCATCTAACGCACGGTGCCAGGTGGCTGTAAGCAGGAAGGATGGCAACGTCAGTCGAATCATTCACAAAGCTATACAGGATTCCACATACGCCTTGGATTAAAGAGATGTTGCTGCTGAGCATTGTAGCGATCGCTCGTTTTTGACTCGTATTCAGAGCAATGTCGGGATCTCCCTCAACCTCAATGGGCTCGCGACGGTCTACTAGCTGTCTACGACACCAGCTTTGGATCAGTTCGTTATCAGCGAAGAAGCCTGGACCATTCAGGTGGGCCGGTTTCGAGAACGGTGCATCGGGCGGAATGAAGTCGTCAAGAAGTACACGCCTAAGGGCAGTACCAGGCAGTATCTGTTGGGTTATCGGAATCGAGGGTTTCGCGAGCTCAGTCACTTCTCCTGTCTCCGTAGTGGAAACGACCTCCGGCTGGGGGACACCATGTCGATCAATAGCGACTGGGTTGTAGTGCAAAGTAGAGAGCGCTTCTTTTGCTCGTCGCAGAACGATGTCACTCGTCCAGATATCAAGTCTATGGCCCAGCACAGTGTTTTGTCAAGTTTCGAACGCCGAAGAAAGCCGAAACTGAAACGTACCGCCAGGTGTTTGATAGCTCTGCTTCATTAAGCGGCTCATCGAAGGATACCTTTACGCTTCCGAACGTTTTGCTCACAACAGAACCCGTATTGTAAGCGGTGCTGCCCTTCCCGCCTTTACTTTGATCTCTTTTCACTGGTTTGGCCTTTTCCCCAGCGGGTGAAATGATGACCGAAGTTCCAGGACTTTGTTGCGTGGCGGTCATCAAAAAAGAGTCTTAACGATATATCGGAAAATGTAATTAGACGTACTTGAAACGATTCCAAGCGAATCGACGTGATCCACCTCGACCGGCAAAAGCGAAAGTATACGTAGGTCGTCCAGCCTGTGAAGCCTTATCCGGACGGGCAGATAGGTCGGTAAGACAGTAACCCTCCGTGGCCAACTTCTCTACTGCCATGGTATCCAAGCGTTCCCGGATTACTTTTTCTTCGTGAGCCTGCTCTGCTTCTATTAGGGGGATGAAGCTGGAAAATTCTACTATTCGTTAGAGAAGAATGTGATAAAAATCAACTCGAGAAAGCCTTACTTTTCGGTGTATCGTTCCAGAGGTTTGTACCAGTAATCTTTACTTGATAATTTGTGTATGGGAAGTGCTTTCCGTTGGACCGTGACTTTTTTAGCGTCGTAGAAAGATGCGGCATGTCGAGAGGTTGCCCTCCGCCACCACTGAAAACGGGAGTAACTTGGGTTTCCGTCACCGTCCATACCATATCGTGCATCGTCTTCCTCGGCCGATATAGAGCGCAGCATGGATTTGACTGCTTGAAGGCGTGTTTGCGATATTGATAGTTCTTTCTGTGGCACTTGTCCTCCCTCTGCTTTCGCGGGCCGAGATCTGAACCTTGTCTTCTTCGGCGGCGTTCGAAGCGAGTCCACATCGTCATTCATTTCCGCGAGATCATGAGGTGGTTGTTTGATCCCGGGTATCCGTTCGCTGCCTTCCCTGACCGCATACCTTGCTTCTTCCAGCTCGATATCCATGAAGAAAGAAGACTGTTCTTCTCCGCCAGCAAGCTTATCGATGCCCATCATGTCCACTTCCAGCGGATCCAGGTCGCCTTTCAATGGATTCCCCTTCGTACCCCACGCCGGTCTGCCTCCAACATCCTTGATCCCCTGCTTGATTGCCTCGTTCTGCGCCGGTGCGTATTCTTCGACTCCTTGTAGATGCCTCATCAAGTCTTCTTGGTCGATCTCCACAAAGTCGTCTGCAAAGTTGAAATCGCTAGTCGCGTCCAGGTAGGCATCTTCAGAAGCTGACAACGTCAATGCCGGACCCTTTGAAAGCTGCTCTTTCCCCAGAGAGTGGAATGGGAATATTTCGACTTCTGTGCTGTCGTCGTGATCAACCGCGTCAGGAAGTACCCCCTCGCCGCTGACAGATCGATTGTCCGTCTTAGATATTATAGAGTCTTGAAGGTGGACAGATGAACCGTTGACGTTGGATTTGACATTTTCAGGTATATTCTTGCGACTTGGAAACGATGGCTTCGTGATTTGCAGTCGAGCATCTTTGGCAGTGCCCTGCTTCGCTGGTGGCTTTCGAGCACTCTGTCCAGACGTTTTCCACCTTGCTTTTTTGTCTACAGCCCCATCCTCGCGTGATTCCTTTCCCTCGGCTTCCGGGACCTTGCCTTTGCTTCGTTGCAATTCAGCAATTTCCGATTCGTTCACTGTTCTTGACTTCGTGATTGGAATTCTGGGCGCATATGTCTTCGGAAGATAGCGTTCAAAGGTACGAACAGGTGTGGGTTCGGACTGGTTCTCCTCCTCCTGACCTCTCAATGCTTCTTGAGCATAATTCCTCTTGCGATCCCCGCTGCCAGGACATCCTGGCTTGGAAACAGGACTTGGTGTAGCACGACAGTCGGTTGCAATTAATGCCGGAATGCTGACTGAGGGACCTATTGAAGGTCGAAACCCGTTGTGACGCGATGAGAACGACCTGGTGTACAAGACGGGTTGTTGAAAGGGAACGATGAACACTGCATGTAGCCTTGCGCATAGGGTACGGTTAGACGGCAAGGAAGAGAGACTAGGACTGATAAAACGGTCATTAGAGCCATCATTCGTAATAGCAAGCTAAGATACGAACGTACCCTATCCGTCTCTGGATATGCCGCATCATTCTTTTAAAATAAATTCCGCTCCCTGTAGCGCCGGTAAGGGACCTATGTTGACATCGGAGGCGTGTGTGTGGGTTTCGAGGAAGCTGCCAGTGCAGCAGGTATAATGCCGCAGCACAGGACAGACCCAAAGCAGATACTCAGAGGTGTGCTGTGAATAATGCAGATGGCAAACCAGAGAGAATCCACGGCAGGATGCTCGATCGCTCGCTCCCGCTAACCCCTTGATCGCTATTTCCACCCTGAACGACGCTGCGTGTTTCAGGTTGGCACATCAAGGGTGATCAAACGGATTGCTATCAGGCGGCGAGTCCACGGGGCCCGGTCCCGGCATATCCACGATGGCCGCTTTACTCCACGCCCTGCTTGGGACGGGCAACTATCACCTTCGGGTTTATTTCCATCTGGAACGTCAGGCACAGTGATACTCTACTGCTGCCTCCAGTAATCGATCGCCACAGGGTACTCGTGTCATAATCTCAACCGGCATCAGCCCGTCTACCGCTACAGGTAGCAGACTTCCACAATGGCCGACAACCCGAAAGTCCGCACCTCTCAGGACGATAAGGACAGACGGTTCATCGACTTTGACTATATCCCGTTCGAGGATATCGAGTGGGGTGAGACCTTGGGATCTGGAAGCTTTGGATGTGTGTATAAAGGTAGGGCCATCCTTCCTAATTATATTGCAAGCTTCCATCATACACAATAGCTGATACCCTCAATCGATAATAATAGGATCCTATCTCGGCATTGATATCGCGTTGAAAGAGATACTGCCGTCGAATGAGTACGACGTGTGAGTTTAGCTACAGGATTGCGCCAACCTGAACATATCCTTTCCGGAAATAATTTTCTAGCTTCGTACTGTGGACTTGCTGACACTTACACCCTGTAACAGCCGCAAGTACTTTTTACGGGAGCATACAATTATGCGAGAATGCCGTCATCCCAACATCGTGCTCTTCATTGGACTATGTCACGCACCTCCTCCTGACGAACGAACCTTTGTAAGAGATCAACGTATCATTGCATTCCTGATGTTGTTGCTAAAATGGTGATTGGCGCCCTTGACTAGATTGTGTCCGAATATATTCCAGGGGGGAACCTTCGAGGATACATCCAGGACACAGTAAACAGACCATTCCCTTGGAGATTACGGATTAGTTTTGCGATTGATATTGCTCGAGCGTTGGCGTATCTTCACGCAAGAAAGGTGAGTGATGCATTGAAGCAAGATATCTAGCGGTGATTATACTGCCGTTCCGCTAACTCTTTCTGTTGCGCCGCGATTTCAGTGCATTCACAGAGATCTGAAGCCCGAGAACCTGTTGATCTGTGGGAACGAACGAATCAAGATCACAGACTTTGGTTTTGCTAGGGTGAGTGGTTCTAGTTGACGGAAACTGCATGAAACTCGAGGATTGCATGCTGAACCGAATTCGAATATTTTTCAAGATCGCCGCTAGAGACGAGGCCGAAATGAAGCGAATGTCGTACTGTGGAACTGATGTGACTATTGCGGATCGTGTGCATCTCACCTGCATTACTAATTTATGGCGACACACTTTTAGGGTTACATGTCTCCGGAGATTCTGTTAGGATTTGACTTTGACGAACGGACTGACGTCTTCTCGTTGGGAGTGATCGTGAGTTCTGGCGGTATAAGCATCTGATAAAGCTCTAAAAGCCCCCTTATACACCAACGACAGTTTGCTGAAATCATCAGTCGAACTCTCGTAGACAATGGAAATGCTTTCACGGTGAATAGTCTGGCATCATCCAGGTTTCCCGGAAGCTTACACCCATTCCCACGACATTCTTCAGCGGTTTCCTCCATTTTTCACTCTCGAAGAAGACGAAGTGCGCGAATTGGCGAATAAGGGATGCCCAACCGACTGGATAAACCTGGCACTCCATTGCACGGCTAGCAAGCCCGAGGATCGACCGTCGATGAAAGAAGTCTTGGACCGATTGAAACGCATCGAGGTAGAAATCGTTAATCGGCTGCCTTCAGGTAAAGATGAGCATATCGGAAGCATCAAAATCACTTCCCCTCCTGTCAAGATACCTCGTCATCTACGAAACTTGTTCAGCAAAGAATTATTGGCGAGTACGGATAGCCATCGCTTTCAGACACCTGGCCACGAACGGGAAGAAATTCTCGATGACGACTCGGAGGAAGATGAGGTCGTAGAGATGCTGCAAGGCTCGGCGGAGCGTGCACACGAGGCAAAGCAGGTAACTTATTGGCGAACGGCGAGATGGGAAGAGCCAAAAGAGCATAAACCGAGTGTGATGGAATTGTTTCAAAGTGGACCTCTTCCAGTTCACCGCAAGTCACTCTTTTCCTTCTCACCTTTAAGAACAAGCTCTGACGATTGCGAGTATCGATAGCATCAAGGCATTTACCAGGAAGCTATCCTGCAGGTAACAGAATGACTCCGGGACAAGGAGCCATTGTTACGTCTTCTGTAATGACCATCCGACCATCGCCACTTGCTGAACAAGGACTTGCATCCCCAATCCCTCCCGTGGATGGCGCCCGACGAGATCCTTCCGTTCAGAACTTGACGGCGCGTACGGCCAATCACTCCACGGATGGTCCCCCTAGCGTATACCACGAAGCTCTAAGTACCGTGGACGAAGCCCAGGAAGCCGATGTCCATGGAGTGATCGCTCAAGCGAGGGAGTTCGCTTCGAGGGATGCGATAGTTCCCGCAGAGGTTGCTTCATCCACGGACGGCGTTCATCGATTTTCTCTTGTGAATCAGAAAGCGCTGAGAAAGGTTGAAGCCGTCAAGGCAAAGAAGCAATCGGCTTGTAAGTCTTCTTTGAAATGGATTCTGTTAGTGGGCGTGAAGGCCAAGCTGAGCGCCTTTTGCCAATAGTTGTTAAGGGATTCAACATGTTGCTAGCCTCCACCGCGACTTCTGAGAGGATCAAGTGCGCTGTTTGCGGGAAACGTATCTCGAGAGCCACATTCATGCAATGTGACGATTGTAATAGTAAGCCGTGTGTCTCTCCAGCCACCCCAAGCGGTATTACTGATTCATTTATGGCTGAAACATGAAAATCTTTTTAGTCAACACTCACGTCCGGTAAGTTCGCCGAGACACAAACTTTAGTGGCTGTGTAAATTGTGCTGATCATACCACCTTTAAACTTCCATAGATGCTCACATGTTGCAAAGCGCAACTGCGGTCCCTGACTGTTTCCATTTTGCGACCTATCACCTCAGCTATCCTACTTATTTTCAAGAAGACGCCCTTATCGAATTTATACAAGCTATGTGCAGAGTTCGTTCGTCCTTGATCTTCGACATAATCGCTGCAACCCCATCATCATCTATCGACGGCTGAACATGTTCAAGAACATGCCCATTAACCCTTCACCAGACCCTTCGTTGGACGTTACTGTAGTCCTATAAGTTGTACTTGTTGTTCGAACGCCTTATGCGCCGGTAAACCAGAAATACGCTCGTACACGCCACGACATATATCGATGCTATGCATAGATGTCGCTTCTTGGCTGACAGTCGAGATATTGAGACAATACAAGCGATTCCTAATCCCACACGACGAGGCTCTCTATCTGTATCTAGAAGCCCCAAGAAGACTGTTACCTTGGCGGCGGATACCCGATCTGCCTAATGCCGATACACCAAGTCCGTTCGATGCACCCTGGTTATCCTGCATTTGCTTCTCCAACTGACCGACCTTGGCTTCGATGGTTTCAGTGTTACTGTTGATCCATTCCAAGCTGGAAACATGGGCGTTGAGAATAGCTGTGATTTGCGAGAGTGAATCTTGGGGTCCTGCGCTGTCCTCTTCCGTGCCAAAGGTAAGACTACCGCTAGCGTTGCCCGTCAACTTGTTCATCTCGGCGATCATAGCGCTCAAGCTACTGCCTAGGTCCTGCATCTGATCATTTAGCTTGACAGCCAACCGAGCACTGGGTAACACGAGGAGAATTATGAATAAACGAGAAAACGGCATAAACACAGTTAAAAGACTTACGCGTCTTGTCTCTGCAGATCGGCGGGCCTGCTAGCCCCACCTTCGATATTCCTATTGTTGGCAATACCTTCGGCTACTTCATTAGCCACGGACTCGTATTCGTCCACCTGATCGAGCAAGTTGTCTTGTCTCGCTGCGATGGCGTCAAGGGCTGCACGGATGTTGTGCCGTTCGACTTCCGCACGCTGCGTTTGATCGTATAATCGGGCAATCTAGATTTTCCAAAGCATCATGAGCTCAGGCATACGAAACGAGAGACAAAGTCGCGTCTTTAAAACTCACGTTTTGCGAATTTTCAATCAAGATCATATCCCACTCTCGAACTTCTGCAGCTTGGTCCTTGAACCTAGACACTTGATCCTCCAATTCGGCTTCGAATCGCTCAACAATCTCGTTGAATGTCTTGCCCTTAACAATGGAAGGTGCGGGTTCTGGCGCGGCGCTGACTGTCGATGTAGCAGCTGGAGCTGGAACGGAAGGGGCAGTAGCATTGCTGGCATTTGGCGCTGTGGTCGCGGGAGTGGTAGAGATTGAGGTTGCACCTAGCAAAGAAGGAATAGCGGGAGTAATTCCAACTGGCTTGGCAGCCGGCGCTCCGAGGTTTCCGAAGAGAGACGCAGCAGCGGGCTTGGGCGCAGAAGGAGCATCTGCCTTTTTGCTAGCATCATCTACAGGCGCGGACGAAGCCGCGGCTGGTGCGGTAGCGGTAGCAGACGACAAGGAGAATAAGCTTCCCGTCTTTGGGGCTTCTTTTGGCGTGGATGAAGCCGCGGCCGTGGCATCTTTGGTTGGTTCGGCGGGTTTGGCTGCGAAACCAGCAAACAGACCACCAGCGGGAGACTGAGTTGAAGGAGTTGAAGGAGCGGGGGTTCTATTGCGAAGGTAGGAGGAATACAATAAGCCGGTCATTCGAAATAATCATGAGACGTACATTTACTTACGCTCCGGTAGATGGCGCGGCAGACTGGTCTCCAGCGGGCTTTGCAAAGTTGAACAAACCTCCAGATGGTGCAGCTGCGGGCGTGGGCGCCGCGATCGACGAGGCTTCAGTGCCGGTCTTGGTGGGCGCCGCTCCGAACAGCGAGAAAGTCGGAGGAGCGGCTTTCGGCGTGGAAGTCGTGTCAGCAGCGGAGGGAGCGGCGGCCGGAGCCGAGTCTGCGGGTTTTCCGAACAAGCTAGGCATCGTTGGGGCGGAAGTTCTATTCAGAATACGATAATGTCAGCGAACAGTCGAAACGAGGAGCGGGGATTTGATGTCACTTACGGTGTCGAGGTCCCAGTAGCACTCGCGCCGAATAAGCTGGTAGTCGGTTTTGTTCTGGTCATACAAGATCTCGTTAACACACTGCGAAGCAGTGAGGCAAAAAGCAATTATTTACTCACCCTTGAGCTGGAGCTCCGAATAAGCTAGTAGTTGCAGGCTTGTCCCCACCTGCTGCTTGTCCGAAGGCTGGAGCTGTCTTCCCATCGGCTGCAGATGTAGTTGAGTTGGCAGGGGCTGGCTGACCGAAAAGACTCGGCGTAGTTGATTTAGCAGCAGCAGGCTGACCGAATAGACTGGGCGCGGTCGAAGTGGTAGGGGCAGGCTGACCGAACAGACTCGGTGTGGTTGTTCCAGAGTTGGAAGCTGCAGGTTTTGCGCCAAACAAGCTCGTTGGGGCCGCTGTCGTGCCCGTAGAAGAGGCGGTGTTGCTAGCAGGCGCAGCTCCAAATCCACCAAACAAGCTTCCCGAAGGCTGTGCCGGTGCGGTACTTGCGGTGGTCGTGGTAGTCGATGGCGCTTGAGTCGTTGCAGGAGCACCGAATGAGAAACCACCGGTAGGCGCCGCAGCGGAAGTAGCACCAAATAGGCTTCCCCCGCCGCCTAGATTTGTTGTCGTGGTCGGGGTGGTAGTTCCCGATCCCGGAAGACTCGAGCTCTGGGCGGGCTTTGCTCCGAATCCGCTGAATCCTGTAAAGCCGCCTGTAGCAGGTGCTCCGGTTGACGCTGGTGCTGCTGCGCCACTATTTGCGGGTGCTGCACTGCCGAAAAGACTCGTTGTCGGAGCTGATCCTGAAGCCGGTGCACCAAAACCGAACGCTGGCGCAGGCGGCTTGCTTTGCGGGGTGGTAGATCCTGTCGCAGACGCTGGGTTCCCGAAAGAGAATGCTGGAGCTGGAGCAGAAGCTGAAAAGAATTGCAGCAGGTTTCAGCAAGAGCGACAAGCAGGGAACGTCAAATAGTGGCCCGTTGGCTCTGATCGACGTGACTTACCGTTAGGTGTGGCTGTGAGTCGGGGGATGCGAGAAGTCAGTTCTGGAAAAGCGATGTTGGCAAGCTGCACTGACCTGCACCTGCACCAAACACGTTGTTCGACGTTCCCGTGTTGGCCGCACCGGACGGGTTGTTGGTGTTTCCGAACGAAAAAGCTGCAAGGGCAAGAAGGATGAGCGATGGTGGGGAGGGGTAGTGGGGGGGATGACTTGCCCATGGTGCTACGGAGGTGTGGGGTATAGTGTATATCTGGAATGGAAACAAGGTCCAAGTTGAATGAACATGATTGCTACCATTCATCATCCTCGGCGCGCGCTTCTTCCAAAGCGCAGCCACCAGCATTAGAGCAGTCCAGCCAGATATAATCCCATTCACCACTCCCGTTCGCCATCGCCATCATGAGCCTGGACGACCTCGCAGCCGCAGCATGGGCAGACGACGCCTCGCCCGGCAACTCGCCCAAGCTCTCCGAGCAGGATATATGGGGTGCCCCGCGGCTACAGCGAGGAGACGAAGCGGAGGATGCAGGACTGCAACAAGAGGTGCCGCTGGGGATAGTGGCAGAGACGCCGTCGTCCGAGAAGGATGTATGGAACAGTGGGGAGGGCGAGGCGGCGGTCTCCCTGAGTACGGATATTACGCCAGAGCCATCACAAGAGGCAACATCAGACACGGATAATCCGCGTAATTCGAAGAATGAGTCAGGCATACCCGGGAATACAGCGCCAGCACCACTTGAAGACGCTAAAAGTGTGGCTATCCCCGCTGCAAGAGAGTCAGGAGTCGCTATAGCTGAACCAACAACACAGATCCCAGCAGTTAACAACGAAAACGAGGATGAAGACGAAGGGTTCGACAACTTTGACGATCAACCTTTTGCGACCCCTTCATCCGCCTTCCCCGCGGCCGGTCCACCTTGCGACGACGAGAAGACCGCACTGGAATCTAATCAGGACGATTTCGGCGACTTTGGAGATTTTGAGGATTTCGACGATGCTGCTGTCCAGAATCCAGGAGCGGACGCATTTGGCTCGGAGAGCCGGGATGTAGTGGGTCTGGGAGGAGAGTTTACGGACGAGCCAGAAGAGAGCGTTTGGGACGATCCGGATAGACCGCCACCACTGGTAAGCGCCTTTCCATTGTTCAGAGCCATAGACAAGATTACTACAATACCTTCGTCTGCCTCTTTCTAGAAATCACTATCCCTCGAGCCATTCCCTCCAGCAGATTTGACAGAGCAGATATCCACCCTGCTGTCCCACATTTTCCCTTCCCGCGACGACCCGTCCCTTACGGGCCATCTGACGCGGGAAAGTATACGGCAGATAGATGGGCAGAATCAGATTCTCTACACGGAAGCCAGGTATGGTCCTTCTTCCCTTCCCGCTTCCTGCCTTGCGCCTTGTCTGATATTCTCACCTTTACGATTTGCTCGGGCAAAGTCGGGAATTATACGCGCAGCTCGTTACCCCGCCTCAACTAAAACCGCTTGATTGGAAACGATCGCGTACACGGAGGGAACAACTGATCTCTCTCGGAATACCTGTTAATCTCGACGAGGTGAGTTCACCGTTCTGATGCACTACATGGCGTCGCAAGTTAATCCAGTAACTTTGTTGCGGTCAGGTGGATACGTCGAGGTTACCTCCTCTAAAGATTACAACAAAAGAGGGACAGGCAGCGTTGGCTGCGGCCGAAGGTCGGAATGGGAACCGTGGCTCTGGGCCGTCACGTCAACGTACGAAAGATGAACGAAAGGTGGGAGATATGCCGCCGTTTGACAGGGAAAGGGCCGATAGGCTGTTATCGTATCGTGAAGGTTTGTCCACGTATCCCTGCAGCGATTCCCCGACTAAAGTATTGACTTGTGCTCCTTTCCATCATTCTTTGTCGTCCATTTACCCAACACAGATCAACTCAGCCTCGTGCCCGCCGCATATCTTTCCCGAATGCAACAAGACCTCGTCTCGGCCTGTTCCTCTGCATCAGCCGTTGTGGCGTACCTGAAACAAATTCGGGATGTGCGTATGGACGACAACAAGCAGAAAAACGACCAGATTGCGAGTCTGATCGCGCAAGCACAGCGTATCAAGGCGGCGGAATCCGCATCGGGGGGCGGAGGGGGTGGGGTGTTTAGGAAGGCGAGTGTCAAGCACCGGTCGAGCATGTCGCTTTCAGGCGGAACTACGCCGAGGAGGGTCAATAGCCCTGGGATGGGACGGTGAGGAGGCATGAGGTGAGGGAGGGTGTGTTGTAGCTTAGCAGCAGTTGTAGTCTTGAATAGCCCGGTGCATCGCCACCATCACATGAAGTAATGCGAGCCCTGAGGAGGAATGCGACCGAGGCGCGAAAGAGGACACGGCGGAAGCTAATTCGAGTCGTTCACCAATGACGATACTTTGCTGGGCTCTTGCTTTTGCTCCAGCTTTCCCCATCTATGCTCGTCAAAGGAGGAGCCTGCGCAACGTATACCCTGCACGGCCATGCGTCGTTAACATCGCCCATCCAGTCCTCCTCGCCTGTCAGGGAACAGCATGGCTCACCAGCCTTTCGACACACGACCTGCTGGGGATCGAGTGCGTTCGTCTTCCATGCGGAACACATCTCGCCGCGACAACGACGATGACGACTACAGCCGAACTCGATTGGTAGAAGGGGGAGAACGGAGTCGAGTGGACGATATGCGAAGGACGAGGAGCGGCGCGCAACAGACAGACTCGCGTCACGTCAAGGACGGGAGATCCCGTGACCCTGGTTATGCAAGGAACGAGCGGAGAAAAGATGGTCACCATTGTCGCCCGGGAAGGGAATCTGGATCGAGCTTGATTGCAGAGATCGAAACCCTGACTGCTAAACTCAAGCGGGAACTTCAAGGCAACAGATGTGTGCCTTGGGATCGTTCCGTCGAAAAGGCCGCTCGACAGCTTCGTACTGCGCATACCGTACTCTTATTCGAGCATCATACCAATCCTTCGGCTCAGAATATCGATCAATTGTGGATGACGACATCATATTGGGTGATCACTGCTTTCCGAACGATGATTTCTGAAGTGGAGAAAAAGGTTGCGAGTGCCAGTGCGGGTGGAATAGTCGAAAACCAATCCCGCTACGTGAGGCGAAACGGAAGTAATCGCGGAACGAGCGTTGAAGGGGAACGAGAAAGGGAAAGGGAAAAGCAATCGGGTCCCGTGGAACTTCGAAAGTTATTGCAGCGTTTCCAACGTTTTCTCACTACCGAAATAACGTTTTATCAGTGGCTCATTCGTAAACTCGTCAAACGCTTCGACCTGTTCGGAAAACACGTCAATGCATCGGAACTCAAGAACTACCTGGAAATGCTGAATGAAGGTTTAGAGTCCAGCGATATGGAGAGATCCGAAGGCGAAATCGGCTCTCCCCAGGGAAACGATCATGTTGCTTCGGATCCCAGTCGACCTCGGGATCGACTATCAACTCTCGACTTTACGACACTTCACCTGACTCGGGAGGAGACGCACAAGAAACTGCAGCTCGTTCACAAGGCCCTTCTCTGCCTTGGCGATATATCCCGATACAAGGAACTGTATGGTCCTGAACGGGAACGAAAGAGACAAGAGAGAATTCTTGCCGAAGGTGGAACCGTGACCATGCGGGGCAAGCGAAATGGGAAAGCTGGCCCCGTTGGTGCGAGATTAAAGGACAACGAGGAGCGGTTCCGCCGCGCCAAGCAATACTACATGGTGGCTAAAGGTTTCTTGCCGGATAATGGTAAGCGCACTTTTCATCGTGTTGGCTCGTACTGTGCCGGTCTGACATATGGCGCGTTCGATAGGAAATCCATTCAATCAATTAGCTGTCATTTCCGTGGAAATAGGTGACACGTTCGATGCTATCTACCACTATCATCGCGCTTTGGCAGTCTCCCAACCGTTCAAGTCGGCGGGACATAACTTGCGGCGATCACTTGACAAGGCAAGTCGTGATTGGACGACGTACGTTACTGAACGAAAGGCCGAAAAGGGCCAAGGGGAGACGATTGTATTTGACGATCTCGTGAAAGGCAGCGAGGTTGACATGTTCAAGAATGAAGAAGTCATCATGCAAGCCATAGATGGCCAAGCAGAGGTTTCCGGGTAAGCCGAGTGGTCTGATGCCGACATTGTTTTCTTTCGACTAAGTATTCATTCCTACAGGCCGGAGCTCATCGATTCTCATCTCGACCACCTGGCCATGCTGATCAAGGATCGGATTCTCCCCTCGGCTGATATCGTCAAGACAGTCGTCTTGGCCCTAGCTGCCGACTGGAATACAATGATGGATCAGATTCCCCCGTCAACCTTAGGCAATACCAGAGGCGATCCACAATACTACCTCGTTCACTGTCTTGCCATTTCCCAAACTGTTTGTCAAACGGCTTTGGAAGAGATACAGTCCTGCCTTGCTCCCGATGTTCTCGAGACACTGGCGACTGTTAAATTCGTTCCGATTCCTGTTTCGGTGTCGCCTCTTGCCGGTGCAGAAGCAGAAGTTGATATCAATCTATCGGTCAACATCACGGCTGCCTTGCGACGTATACTACCCGTGTTGCGAATTATCTCCAAGTGGTTGAAAGGAAATATCGCCAGACTGGTCCGTGCTGAGCAGGATGGCGGAAAAGCCCAGGAAGAGGTAGAGATATTCGCTTCGACCTACATCGATATGCTTCGTCACATGGAAGCTCTCTTCCCTCTCGAGCAGCTACCCAAGCTTTATGATCCGCTCGAGGAGGACTACGATATGAAAGGATTTTCGCCAGTCAAGCGCGGTATGCTAGAGTCTTGCTCAAGGTCGGAAGCTGAGAGATTAGAGGCTGCTTCGCCCAGACATTCCTCTGACGTTCATCCTAATGAAACACAACTGATGCGCATCTCGGATATCCTGCTGGACGGAAAGCTGATTTTGTTTCAAACCGAGGTCAGTGAGAATCGGGTTCGCACCTATTTCACATGGATCCTGCGCTAACGACTACCCCTCACTATAGGCAAAAGTGCTCTTTGGTTTTGATCAAACAACTGCAAAGGCTTTAATCGAGGAATGCAGTCTCACCAGTCCTGAGCTTTCTGCCTCAAATGCTCAGCTTGCCAGCCTTAGTCTCTTGCACGATGTGACCGTGCAGCCAATGCCTTCTACTTTTGCACCTCCAGATACTCGTCGGGTAGAAGTCGACGTTGAGGTTGCGTCCGTCGGTGCCGAAACGGAAGATGACCCTGTCACTATGGCCATGAGAGCTACCATGACAGACGGTAGCAGTCTGGAAGACGAAGAAGGCGACGAAAAAGACTTTGATGACGATGAGGAGGAAGAGCAAATGGTCTGGGGTGGAAGGTGAGTCCAAGAACGCAGTCTCTTCCGTGACTGCCACTTGACAACCCTTTCATTCAACAGAAACACTACGCCTCCAATCGCTGTTGATATGGGAGTACATGGCGTCCGGCCCAACACGTCATCCACGGCATCAGACCTGCTCAACACCCTCATTCATGGTCCGGCTGTCGCTGCTCGTAATAGTCAGGCTTCCTCGCCTACTCATCGAGCCAGCTTTGCCGAGGCGTCCCGTCCGCTTCCCAATCGCCTTTTCGGCGGCAATTTTGGATCCATCTGGGCTCCTGCAGTCGGGGAAGTGAATTTGACAGGTGACATGATGCGATCTCGCTCCGGCTCAGGTGCAGGTTTCCCTAGGGTTCAGAGAGATATGGCCCATAGCCCTTCAATTTGGGGTCCTCCGGATGTCAACAGAACCCCTCAACAAGACGCCTTGAACTCGTTCGCATCCGGTTCTGACTCGGAACGGCATAACGGTGCTGTGGGAGATCACGCAAACCCGCCATTCACGCCATTTGGGTAATCGAAATCTTTGACGATGAACTTGCTCTCTTGTCACGATGCTCCTTGCCATTCATCTCAGTTGGCTCGGGAAACGCGGATCAATACAGTGCATGTCTGCTCGTAGTGCACTATGATGGATACAGTGATCTCTCGCCTCGTTACATCTTGGGAGGGGCTACAAACAAGAAATTGCAAAAAGAAACTGAAACGGCGTAGCGTATATGTACGCACTCGGTTCTACTACCTGCAGACCATCGCCTGCAAAGAAGGAACGCGAGTACTGTCATTCACCCACGAATGATGCTTCACGAGTTCCCGAGGGGCCATTTCAGGCGTAGGTTGTCCAACCCTAGGTGATTACGAAATCCATAATGAAGGCGAGCGATTAGAAAAACGTTAGGTCACTCCTGTTAAAAACGAAAAACAGGGCCGAAAAAAAGATAAGAGAAAAATTGTACCTACATCGAAGATAAAGCACATCTGCTATTTGATAGCCTTCTTTTGTCTCTGTCTTGTCATCCAAAGACGCTCGAGGCGTTTGCTGCTGTTTTGATTCTCCGCTAGCATTAGGCGGTGGCACATCCGAAATTGCCTGGAACGTATTTCGAATATCCTCTAGTGACGACCTGGCTTTAGCTTTTCTGGTAAGATGCGCTCGCACCGTTCCGTTTCTATATGCGTGAAAAGGGTCTTCAACACCGAGTGCGGAGATCGGGAGGGCTTCGTGCGGTGGGGCTGGACTTACTCCCGTATTCCAGCCAACAGGTCCACCATCAACTGATCTGCGAGTTCAGGATTGTTGCTTCCAAGGACCTTGAAGCCCTGCTGGAGCGACTGAAGTGCCTGAATATCGGCAGCGCTAGTAGCATTCTTCAGAGCCTATGATGAGACGCCGACGGGCATTAGCAGCCGTGAGGTGGTTCGAGCAGGTCGTAGCGCATGGTCTTACCTTGTTGATAGCTGGCAAGACAGCTTCATTAATGACGACATCGGCAGTCTTGCTCTGAGAACTCGAAAGAACGGCTTCTGCGCCTGCCGCTTTACCCAGTGCTGTTGGTTCACGTCGGGCATGGGGTGGTGTTTCTGGCGCTTTGAATACTGGTTTGATTGTTCTGCAGATACGAAAATACGGAGGAAACGCCTCAGGCAGGAATGATTAGCGGATGCGCTTCAAGGTCTATCCCCTGAAATATGTTCTCACTTACCGTTGTGTGCTGGAAACCGACTCGGTGTCTGTTGGTATGGTGGAATGCGGTCCAGCTGATGATATTTGTGCAGCGAAAGATGTGATGGAGGCAGCTTCAGGCCGGTTCCCTGGAGTCTAAACAGAGCCGAGAAAATATACGTTTAGTATCCTAACCAAGGAACGAGGCGATACAAAAGACAAGATTTACTGGATCAGCGTGTTCGGGAGAACCAGGATCCACCACGACCGTATCCAATCTCGCCTTCTCCTGACGCATCGACGAACCCTGGTCCTCCTCATACTGTTCCCCTAATTGCGCCAGAGCTCCATCAGATGCAGGCTGTTGTTCCGCGTCGTCAGTAGAAGGTGGCGGCGGTCGTCCACTATCTCGGCCGGGCAAACCAACTACCGTCATCCCCTTGACAGTTCCTTCTTCGAAATTCCATTCACTCATCATCGTCATATCTGCATAACTCTCCACTGTCGGCGGTACGATGGGCGGCCTGTGGGGGTTTCGTTTCTGCTGCTGGGATTTCCATTCGGCGTAGCGGGAAATGAGACGGATGAGGGAACGTTTGGAGCCTGCGCTTTGGATGAACGGATGCGAAAGGAGGTCGGTCGCTGTGGGACGCTGAGGAATTGCGTGTTATATGCCAATATGAGTGTTTAGCATATTTGGCTGGAGGAAACATGTCCGCTAGAGAGGGTACTCACGATCTCTGGGTTCTTTTCAAGACACCGCGCCACAAAGTCCCTAAACTCTTCCGACCAGCCCTTCTCCCGCGGATCAAGGCGCGGTGCCGGCGCTTGAGGAATGAGAAAGACAACCTTCATCGGATGCTTATCCGCGTGCGGTGGCTCGCCCTTTGCCAATTCAAACGCGGTGATCCCGAGGGACCAGATATCGGCTTTGGTATCGTATCCTGATTGTCGGGAGATCACTTCCGGAGCCTGCAACGACGCGCATAAACGTCAGCCAGAGGCAATGGGGACGAAGCGGGGTAAACGTACCATCCAAAACGGAGTTCCGACAAATGTGAACCTCCGACTCATTGCATGACTCAACTGACTTGACACTCCGAAATCCGCGAGCTTGACATCCCCTCGCTCGCTCACGAGCACGTTTGCCGCTTTGATATCCCGATGAATTTTACCGATCGCATGGAGGTATTCCAGGCCGAGTAGCATCTCGCGCATCGTGATGGCGATATCGGCTTCGGAGAACGTGGCGGGTTTGAGCTGCGCGGCGGACGAACACAGGAGTTAGTGATAATGACAAGGTCCACTATGGGGGAAAAAGACGAAAGACTTGCTAGATCATTCACGCTCCCTGCCAAAAACTCCATCACGATCCACAGCTTGTAGCCTTTTACAAAACTCCCATAGTATCGTGTGATGTGTGGCGAATCACAAGCTTGGAGGTGTGTGATTTCTTCCTGGATCTCGCTGAAGTCTGCCGATGCACAAAGGAGAAGGAAATGCAAATTCAGTGTGGTAACTCGCACAGCCGGAGTTGGGTTGGAAACCTGGCAACTCACCATCGTCTGTGTTCTCCAGATCTGGGAGCGGCGCAACCGAAGAACAATTCAGCCAATAAGCTCCCGACGCGGGCTGACTGAAACCCACCGATCTGCTTGATAGCCACTATCTGATTCGTGCCGCGGTCACGTCTGAGGGGAGTAGCCGGATCAGCACGGGGGAAGCAACGCTCGACACGCTTGACACGCACGCCTTGTACACTTTCCCAAAGTTGCCCGTGCCGAGTAATTCCATGAGGTCATATCGATCTGCCGGATCGCCCGCGTGGTCCTGTGCTGTCAGGAGCATCTCTCGGTCGCGGAGATCCTGCCCGTGGCATGTCCCCGCGGGCGAGTAACTGGACGAGGCGAACGTCTGTGCGGATGCGCCCGTGTGTGCCGGCACCAAGACGGGGACCGAGCTTGGTCCGCGGCGGGGCGTGGGCAGCATCTTGGCTGGGAGGATCGCTGGGATTCGCGTCGCCCGTCTCCTCTCGTTGTCTATCAGTTCCAGCCCCGCGTTTCAGGACACACAGTCCATCAAGCGCGCTTACCGTGACAAAACCTCCTTTCGCCTGATGCAAGGCGGTGCGGCTAGTGCCCAAGAGGCCACGCTGAAACGGATAGATCATCGTTCAACATGCGCCGATCACCCGCGCGCCGGCCGCCGCGCTTGAAACCCCATGTGACGTCACAACTTGGCCTTGGATGCATGCACTATGATACACTCTTACAATCAATGTCTTTTGCGCCGGCCAGAAACTCCAATCTGGTATCACGTCTGCGTGTCTTTGCTTGCCGACGCTTTCGCCGCACAGAAGACTGTCTGAGCCCACAACCTCCCATCTCCCCCCGTTCCCCTGCGACATCTAACCCGTCGTATCCATCCAAGCTAGCTTCCTCTTCAAGCGGATGTACTGCCTCCGCCCGTCCTTACCCCCCGATGACTCCCTCGACTAGCGAATCCTCCTCGACTGCCACCACCGCCACGCGGACCACCCGTCGCCCCGCCACGACCTCGCCCGCCAAAGCCGCCTCGGCGGCTGCCAGTCTCCGGAGGAGGGTTCGAGACCGTGACAGACAATGTAGTTCCGTTGATGGCCTAGAGCGCACGAAATGTGCATTCAGAATAAGCAAACAAAGCCCGAGTGGACACTATCTGTTACCCGAAAACTTACACCTGCATTGTTCGTCAAAGCCGCTTGCATATCCTCGTCGTTGCCGAATTCAACATATCCGTAATCCTTGTTTTGCCCATTGGGATGAACTGGAATCTTCGTTTTGGTGATCTACAAATTTGAATCCAATTAGTATCAAAAGTGATAAGACTCTTCAATCGCGTTCTCGAGACCCGAGGGCTCACCTTGGATCGAATATCCTCCTTCCACAATCCACGAAGTTCATCATCAGTACAAGGCTGCGGCAAGCCCTTGACATACAAGGTATGCGGGTTCTTCTCAACCAATCGAGAGTTTCGCGCAGCGGGAAGCCCATTGGCGTCACCAGTAGGAGCAGCAACCCAACCATCTTCCGCTGTTTCCGTCTTGGCGGCCACTGAATCCGCTTTGACCTCCTTGCTCAGTTCTACAGGTGCAGCATCGGGAGCGTCCTTGGATGTGGATTCGGCGGAAGCGGTCGGTTGAGTGTTAGTACTCGGTATAGAGCCTTCGCCTTTGTTATTGTCTGCCGTGGGTCTGCTCGGTGCCGATGGGGTGACGGATGCAGGACCGGGACCATTAGGTCGAATTTGCGATCCTCTAGCACCAGTTCCTCGAACAGGCCTTTCGCCTCGCTCTCGGTCGTTTCGACGGAGGAACCCACGCTCATTGCCTTCAATGTATGCCGGGTTGCCTTGCTGACCGGCAGGTTGAGTCGTTTCCGAAGCTGTCGACTTGTTGCCTGCAGTGCCGTTGGTAACTGCCTCTGGTTTCATGGCGCCAGTGAAGCTCTGTGCGGCGGATGGTCGAACCGGTCCAGTCTGGCTCTGATTTCGCTGTGGACCGGTGGAGATGGGCTTCCGAGGGAGTTGACCAAACTTGGAAAAGGAGGCTTGAGGAGTCTGGGCGGAAGGTGTCAGGAGTGGAGTAGAGCTGGTTTGTGGTAGATTGATCTTGTTTGGCCCATTTTCCTTTGCTGAGGTCTGCGGGACCTGTGCTTGTTGGTGGCGCCTGTAACCAAAGTTGAGTCCTTGACTGTACGTTCGGGCAGACACTCTTCCATCTTTGATATCCAGGATCAACTGCCCGTATAGCGCCTCGCTCAAGTTCCAATTCCAGCAATTCTTCCACGCCTGTTCTTCATCACTGTCGAGTTGTTGAGTGGGCTTGCCATTTACGACTGCGCCTCCAGGTACCTTGTTGGCGACCTTCAATGCTTTCTGCAAGTACTCTCGTTGATCGGGAAGCATGTACTGTTCTAGTTGGATCCTGGCGGCTTCGTACACTTCGGTGAATGACTTTTGTGACTTTTCAAATTTGGCCCTGAGGGAGTCGTGATCGGGCAAGACACCATAGTCATTGTAGGAACCGATGAAGCGGACTGCGTTGTCCTATGTTAGCCCTCACAAAGATTGCCCTCGAGTGTCGTTGTGCTTACAGTGAAGGGCACCACACATCGTTAGATCCGCTTTCACAGCTACTGCGACTTGGCCCAGCAAGGGGTCCCTACCGATTGAAGCATGTGTGACCAATATCCTGGTCTCTGAGGGATCGTATACCTGATCGAAGGGTGACCCCGAATTCGTTAGCGGTCCAGCTCCCGCTGAGCACATCGCGGCTTCACTCACCCTCTCAGCTGTGTCGACTAGCTCTCCAATCTGCAACGCTGTGGTCCAAACAGTTCCGTTTCCTCCAGCGATGGTGCCATTTCCTTCCCCATTGTCGACTGCAAAAACGGCATGTCAGATTAACCGCATCTTAGCGAAGAATCCAACAGACCTACAGATTCTGTGCATCTGAAGTCCACCTCCCAATCCAAACAGCCTCAACTTGAGTCCACCGATCTCGATAGTCCTCGACATCGACTCGTCCAGGATACACAGGTTCTTGACTTCATATTCCCCAGTTCTAAACTTCTCGAGGACACGGATATCCTCTAGCGGCCCATATACTGGAAAGACTGGAACAGAAAACTCCAGTTCCCCGGACAGGAGAGCGCCAAGCTGGGAGAGTTGGAAAGAGGACGGGTTTGACGGGTCCGGGTTGAGCTTGGAAAACAGCTCTGGTCCGTGCTGCATTGACAGGTAGGACTGTCGCGATGCTTGGGAGATAAGCGGGTTGTATAAAAGAGCGTGGCGGAGGATCCTGAAATGTCCAGTGCGAGGGGAATTAGTAAATTTACTCCTCGTCAGGTTCATCACAGTGGATCCTTGAACAGCTCCCCTGAAGTAGATCAAGCGACACCGTAGATCTCGCACTCACCTAGAGGCCATTCGACTCGGACTGTTCCCGTCCAGAAACCCGAAATCACCTGTATGGATAACAGCGACCGCATCATGTTCCTCGACAAGCTTGTTCAGCCTTTTGTAATCTCCCCGGATATCCGCAATACACAAGATGCGGCTAGACCCCGTGTCGATAACCCGATCGAGAGGGTTCAGAGCAGACTTGTAGGGATCCTGCAATCTCTGGGACGAAACGGCGGTAGACATGGTTTGAGCTGAAGACGATGCTGTTGTCAGAGTTGCGGAAGAGTCGTTGGCAGTGCTTGGAGGAGCAGCGGGGGCCGTCGACATTCTCAACGTATGCAGGCGATGGCAGCGGACGAGTGACAGGAACGGAAACGCAGAATGATCACGGCGGCCAGGATGATCAACGATGACGACACACGACGGTGAGCCGGGGACTGAGGTGAATGATGGATCACTCCTCCGCCGCCTTCCCCGCCAACGCGGAAAACGATCCCGACGCGGACGCGCTTGTTACCCCAGGGGCGTATACACAAAGAAGCGCAAATGGACAAGGCCCATCTGGACCCTCTCTGCACCGGATAGCAATACTCTGCTCAGGTCGAGAGTTCTGCCACGGAGGGGCAAGCATGCCCAGCTGGCAAGGATTCCTCGTGCCTCTAAACAGTATGCAATGGCAAGCTGCGCACGCACGAAACAAGCAATATGCACAAGTTGATATGTATACCCTAGCCGAGACTCGTGATGTGAGCTACATAACTGTTTGCTACGTGTGAATCACCGTCCCATCCAACCGCCGTCGACCACGATGACTTCGCCGTCTGCAACACACGATATGTATCAGCTCAAAGGCCCATAAAATCCCTGCTTGTGAAAGGATGACTTACCTGTGTAATCACTCGCTCTCGAAGCGAGATACACAATAACGCCTTCAAAGTCTTCTGGCTTGCCCCATCGACCAGCCGGAATTCGTTCCAGGATCTGCCTGGATCTCGTTGGATTGGCAAGCAACGCCGTGTTCATATCCGTGTTGATGTATCCCGGCGCAATGCCATTCACATCGATTCCTTTGCTAGACCATTCGTTTGAGAGCGCCTTGATAACACCCGTGACACCGTGTTTAGCAGCGGCATAAGCTGGGACAGTAAGTCCTCCTGCGCGAGCCGGGTAGCCGTATGTTAGAGCATGGCTCCTTGGCAATGCGTTTAGATGGACTAACCTTGATAAGAAACCAAACTGGCAATGTTAATAATCTTTCCACGTCCTCTAGGGTTCGAGTTTGCTGCTCCTTCTGCCACTGGCGCGTCTCCAGAAACACCGCCCCGAGATTCGAGCATATGTCGTCCAGCATCTCGAGAGATGACCCATACAGTATTCAGGTTGACTTGTAGAACGTCATCCCAGTCTTGGTCCGGGAAGTTTTCCGCCGGTGTTCGTCTCTGAATACCACCACCTAGGAGAACACACCTGTTCAGCAAGCCGGCAGTGAGCGCCCAACGGAAGAATGACTTACAGTTCACAACGATATCAAGGTCAATACCCAAACCCTCTTCCTTGCTCACAACGCTCTTGACAAGACCCTTGACCGCCTTATCATCAGCCAAGTCACAAACAACAATCGTGGCTTTCCTTCCGGCTTCTTCGATCTTCTGCGCCGTTTCCGTGTTTTCTTTCGAGCGCTGAACAAGCACGATATCGGCTCCAGATTTGGCCAGGGCAAGAGCCATGGCCTGGCCGATTCCTCGAGTGGCACCGGTGATAAGAGCGGTCCGTCCCTCGAGGGAGAAGAGTGATTCCAGATAAGAATTGGTCATTGCGGAGCAGGGCTTGGCTAGTGATTTGACTGTCACACGAAACACCAGATAGGCGTGTCGAACGGAAACCATGCGTATATATAGCCAGTCAGCTGCAGTTCAGCGTTCATCCGGATTCGCAAGGAACTGTCCTCCGAGGGGGTGCATCTCGGACCGTTGCGCCGGTGTTTGCGGACATGAGGATGAAAACTCCGTGTTTGTACGAACATGCAACAGGTCGGTAGCTGATATGACGGTAAAGGTCGGAGTGAGAGATAAATCAGAAGATAAATACCCACACCAGCTTTGGAGAAGCATGACGGGTATGCTGCTGTTTGAAAATAGGAGCAGTGCCTGGGAGCTATACAGTGTCTTCAGCTTTGATTTTAAGTAGTTTACAGCTGAATTATCTGGATTTTACTACTTCTAATTCGTTTAGCTAGAAGGAGGTCCGCTCATTCGCATGCATTGTGCATTCTTTCCAGACTCAATATTCGGAGATCTGCATCGACCGAAACTCGCGATCTCTTCACCTAGACGAATCCCCAACGACGTAAAACTCCCCTCTTTCTGTTCGATAGCTTTCGAGACCAACCAGCTATCTCATCACACTTGTCGACAGCTCTCACCGCCACCTTGAGCATCAGCACCCACACCTACACCTGCCAGGCGTAATCGTCTACCTTCGCTGTTTCTTTACAGCTCCTCGTCTGCTGTAGATCGCATCTTCTTGAGTAGACGAGAAACTTTCCATGTCGTTTCCTAGGAGAATAGAGGCAACGCGCTTCCTACTGGCTCCAGTGTAAGTTGTCGCCTGCGTTTGTGAACGGGTAGACCGGATCATTCCAAGTGTAGCGTTCGAACCTTTATTTTGAGTTGCTTTGGGAGGTGCAACGGCCGTAGCCCCAACTTCTACTCGGACGCTTTTCTCGGCTTGAACACTGACTTGTTTACTTGCGGGCTGGGTAAAATTTTCGATAGAACTGGCGACTCTAGCAGTGAAGGTGTTAGCTGTCTCCATGAGGCACTCCGATTCTTCGATGTCTTCCTCCATATCATCTTCTTCTCCAGCAATCCTTCCCAAAGTATCCGGCTCGTCATTGTCCATCTCATCCGAGGGACTTCCGGCGAGCTCCTGAAAACTGACACGCTTGGTAGTAGAATTTGCACCAGCTAGAAAAGCGGACAAGGTCTGATTCTGAAGATTATCGTTTCGCTTTCGAGGAGGACCTAGATAATCGACCTCGAGGTGAGTAACGTTACGAGACGGACAGAAGCTTGCTCTTCCCTCACTTGGAGCAATATCAGTCAGCGGGGTTGATGGAGCTCGCACGGGGGCCGCTGCTGCGTTCGTGAAGTCGATAAGAGGTGCATGTTCCTTCCTTGGCAACGTAGATCTCAACGGTTCATGGGGGCTGGATGATTGATCGTCAAAGTCGCTACCAATCAGACTCCGGCCACCGATCTTTTGACTCTACGTTCCGTAATTTGATGAGGGTGCAACGTCAGCCTCATTTCGTTTCAAGGTGATCGCCGCATCTCTGCCAACCTTTTCACTTGCAGCTCGTCCAGCGGTTTTCTTCCAGCGGCTGGCATCCGTCTGAGCAGCTGCAAGTTCGCTCTTGATCTGATATAGTATGATACGACATGCAGTTAGCGAAGCACTTTCAGGCACATACACCATTCGACTTGCTTTGCCCAAAACTTCCTCGTGGTTGGCTGTCGGGTTAAAACCACAATGTAAGAGTGTACATCTTTGAAACGGCTTCTCACCAGATACATAATCAGCACGAGCTACTTACTCTGTATCCTTTCTACATGCATCCCCAGGACGTCTGAAGATGACGAAAATGATCAGCATCCAGATGCCAGTGTCACATTCGTCGCCACTTACCCCGCTCGAGGCTGGTCTGTAATTTTGATAAAGTTTAGTGATGGTTTCCGAAATGGTGGAACATATCACTCCAGTAAGACTTACCAGCTCGCCGCTTTCATAACGATCTTTGAAGCCATCTTGAACTGCTTTTAGTCTTTCGTATCTGGCCCTTTCCTTCTCGACATCCTCGAGGTGAGCGGCTTTGCCATCCTCAGCTATCTTCTTCAGCTCTTCAACCATGTCCTGGCGGGAGGCCTTCTCCTGCTCCATTTTTCGCGACCGACTCAAGCACATTTTGCGAGAATCCTCAACAGACGCTAGATCTCCTTCGAGTTTCCTCTGTGCTTCTAGGGCGATAGTGAGCTGTTTCTCGAGCTAGCAATTTAGATCCAGAGGGATGACAATCAGATTTTCGGTCCGCCTGTTGTTCTTAGGCCTCTTTGCTTACCTTAGCAATCTTCCTCTCCAGACCAACATTCTTTTCGGCGCTTTGTCGAACCTGCGTTATTAGTTCGGATCCAGTCTTCAGAGCTGACTGTTGCTGGATATCAATAATGTGAACCGACCTGTTAGTTCTCGCTTGAGAGCAGTCCACACAAGAACTCACGTCTCTCACGTTCGCCTCGTAATCCGATTTGAGCCTATCGAAGCGAGTTTCAAGTTCCAGATATTGCTTGTTGATCGCTTCTTTCTCGCTACTCTTCAGCTGCAAGCTGGATTCACATTTCACTAACATTTCCTATATGACAGACAGCATTATCAATCACTCGGCGATACACACGCTGTCCAGGGCATCGACTTACTCGAGTCCTCTTATATTCTTCAGATGCAGAAGATAATTGAGCAAGTAACGCTTCCTCCTTCAAAGTGGCGGCGCGTTTCTGATTGGTCAACTCGGAATCATGGGCCTGCTGTTGAATCGCGAAATGCTCTGCAGAGTTGGCGATTGCCGTTTGAAGTTCTTGACATCTGGCTTCGCTGTTCATTCCCAATAGACGGGCTCTTTCGTACTCCTGCTTTAGCTTTTCATGTTCTCCCTCAAGGCTTCTGTGGGCGATTTCTCTGGCTTTCTGTTCTGCCTTGTGAGATTCTTCCAGCCTAACGAAGCAGGCAATTCCGGTTTAGACTTTCAAAATCCCGCGACGGGTGATAGGACACTAACCGAAGGCTATTCTTTTTCGAGTCTTCCAATTGATCGCTGAGTGACGTGGCTAAGGTCTCTGCCTTGACCAACTCTTTCTGCAAGGCATGTATCTTATCTAACAGAGCTTCATTCGTCTTGGCGAGACTTTGAATTTGGCTATTCAGGGTCTGACGAACAGACTCGCGATCATTCTCTATAGCAACAAGCCTATAACAGGTTTGATGTTTCGCTTCATACTGAAAGGAACCGGACCACTGGGCAGAGCGGCTTACGATGTTTGATACTCTTCACTAGCAACGCGCCGAGCTCTGATATACTCCTCTCGCAGACATTGGGTCTCTTCTGTGATCTTGCTCACGTTTCCTATTGCAGCTAGCAGAGATTCATTTATGGAAACTCTGCCGTTGAATAATATTGTCACCAAAGGTCAAGACGAAGGGTAACGACAAAACGTACTTGGCTGACTTTTCATCGTCGAGTTGCACCTGTAGTTGAATGGTGGTGTTGCCTAGATTTTTAACCTCGGATTTCACTGTGAGATTTGGAGTGTGAGATAATGCAGGCGCGAACGGGCGCGAACGGTCGTACGCTGTTCTATGATGACCCGTTCTTCTCCTTCTCTGGCGTTCGACACTTCCGACTTCAAACTGTCGACATCTGAATTTGTGAACAAGCATCAATAGCAGTTAGATGCCAACAACGAGGCCAGGTGGAATTCTTACACCTATGCATCGCAGTCACTTGGGAAAATAATGCATCCTTGGTTTCGTCCAACTCAGGCTTGCACATCTCCAACTCTTGCAAGGATTTAGCCCAACCCTTGCGGATCTTCTCTAGGTCTCTTTGGCATTCGTTCCGACTGATAAACCAGGTGAAGAAAAATACACGATTAAAGATCGATAAGATCGGAATCGATGGAACGAACTTGCATTACTTGACTCTGGACGACAATATCCCTTGCTCTGGCGACCGCCTCTTTTTGCTTCTTCAGCGCTTGCTGATTCTTCGAAAGAATTTCTTCGTTCTTTGCCATCAACTCGATCTTCTCTGTTTCTAATACTGTAGCCTGGACATTTAACGCGTCTACTTTGTCTCGTAATCTAGCGATCTCTGCTTCCCTTTCCCGGGCCTTGAACATCAGGTCCATAGCAGCTTTTTCGTCAATGGTACCATCATGCGGCGCTCCTACCGATTGATGAGGTCGTCCTGGTGAACGTATCATGGGTTCGGCAGTATCGTGCCTTGCCTGTCTAGCGTGAACTGGAGAGGCTCTGGGATGGACTTTGTTTGCTTGAGCTAAAGGGCTGATGGTGCTAGCGCGGGATAGCAAAGCATCCAATGCCTTATCCCGCTGATACTTGCTTGGTGTGAAGACGTGTCTGAGAACAGTCGTAACTGGACTTCTATTCTGAGGCGGCAACGCTGCTGCGCGAGCCGCTTTCAGCTCCCCGGCAGACAACCCATTAGCGCTTACGCTTTGATGGATTCGCTGCTGGTACCGAGCATTGCCAGTCACCACTTGTTCTTTCGCGGCACTGGTCACTTTTTGCTTGACGGAATCGTGAGTCTTCTTTTTGTGCATCCCGGGTTGAGCAGGAGCTTTGGAAACAGTGTTCACAAGGGATTTGCGATTAGACATGACGCTCTTGCTCGTAGCCGCCGAAGAACGAGTGTCGGGCTGCAAAGCAGCTTCTGCGGGTGTCTGAAGAATCACCATGTCCATGTCAGCTTGTTGATGAGGCTGCTTCCTAGATTGAGGATGAGAATTGCCTTGGTTGTTGATGAGATCGGCAATGCTCTTCCCACCTAGCTTTTTTGAAGATACGACGGCACGACCAGATCTTGAGCGCGAAGAAGAGATTCCGATTAAGTTGTCGACATGTCGAAGAGCAGTACTGATAGAGGCAGAACCACGGCCGGCAACTTCCACAGACACATTGTCGGAGGATTGCACTGAGTCATCATTCGTTCGGGGTTCCCTAGCAGACGTTGTATCTTGATATTGTATGGCGGTGTTAGTCGTTGCTTCTTGCTGTTGTGCAACACTCGCCTTGCGTAGTGAATCAACATGATCACCTTCTCCTTGATCAACTGATTGAGCGGTTACAGGCATTAGGATACGATGAGGGGGCAGGTTCGACAAGACTTGCGCCACGCTCCGGTATTCCGCTACTGCTTCAGGTAAAGCTACCGCTGTACGTTGTTCTCCGTCCCGTGAATGCTGTTCTACGGTTTGCGAGTCGTCGACGCGAGCAGGTCCCGCATCTCCCGTTGCCGCATGTTCTCCAAGGATTGCAGCCTTTATATGTAATTCTGGTCGTTCAACAGGAACTTCTTCCAGCTGATCGTGAGGCTTTATGGCAGGCATCTCATCTGCAGAGTTCGACACGCTTTCGATTCCCATACCTTCTTCAGCTTGAACATTGTTGTCCAGTCTCAACGATCCATTAACTTGCGTTTGATACGAGTCCTCGACATAGCCTTGAGAGGGAAGAGGTAACGATTGCGAATACACCTCTTCACCTTGCTGGGAGGCGGGTTCTGTTCGGTTTGGAACTGTCGTGTTGCCTTGCTCCCCTTGTCTCAAGCCAGTCTTTGCGAACAAACCACGAAGAAGTTGGGCAGGTGTGAGTGATTCGATGGCATTAGGTTGGCGAGGGGGAGGTTGAGGCGCTAGATGGAGGATTGGCAAATCCACAGTCATAAAATCACCTCCGTCAATTATCGGCAACCTTTTTCCCCCGGAAACGAGAATGATCTACTCACCAAAGGACCCCTTGACTGCCACCTGTTATGTACTCCGGGTGAAGGGGACCAGCCATAAGTCGCACTGAAGGGAAGAACGGGAAGTTGCCCAGGCTTACCTGATCTTGTTCTGCATATCTATCTGGAGCGTCTGCATACGCTCCATCACAAATTTCCATAGTGTGCTTCAAGCTCTTCCTACCCGAATCTTCGACTTCAGCATTCTTGTCTTGATCATCTCGTCTCCCAGCTACTTCGAACGGCCTGAATCTGTCCACCCTACCAGAGCTAGCTCTAGAGATACCCGGAAACAGTGGACGTGGACCTTCAAAATTAGCAGAGCGTCCAGGGTTGTGTGGTTGCTTCGTCAAAGCTGATCCAATAACATTCAGAGCACGTGCTTCACCAGCTGAAGTCCTGATGGCTGGTGTAACCTCTTGAAAACCCACAGGCCGTGCATACCTAAACCCCTCTGCAGCTGCAAGCTCGTGTTCCATCGTGACCGGAATTAGTTTGCTTGCACTGCGGTGGCGAATCTTCTGTGGAGTCCCGTTCCACGGTGGGATGGAGAGGAGTCGTTCGATGAAAGTAGAACGGTGTGAGATGCAACAACACTCGGAATTTTCGCGATACTTATGCTCCGCACTTGGAACGCAGCAGGTTCAAATTTATGATGGACTATAACATGCACCAAGTCGAAATAATGGGTGGCGTCGGTGGCGAATAGGCATCGCGCGACAAGGGATAGGAGTCCCTCGCAGTCGATCGCGCGTCTTCTTGCTGTGTGAAGAAGAGGCAAATGGCTGGTTTTACATCAGTCTCCACATGCCTGGCTAGACTGAAGAGGCTATGCCCCGAAAGTGAGCCTGAGAACTCGTCTCTGAAAGGGGGCTAACACTTACAGGTGTCGAATCAAATGTTTCCATTTATACTGGAGCTGTCCTTTCAGTCAGCGTGTTCGACAACAGGTTCTGATGGAGGCGCTAGTGAGATATACATCAGCAGGATAGGTAAGATAGGATAGGATTGATGCTTCTGGTACATGTCTATACATCTACGATCAACATGTCAGATCTCGCTATAATACATCGAAAAAACTATGCACACAGGAACCCGCAACGCGGCATGTGAGCTTTTCGGGCCGGACCTGTTGACCTAGAAAACTCTTGGTACGGCAATGATGCGATAAGCACGTCACGTCTAGGCCAACAAGTTCAGCCTTGCACTCAGTTCCACTTGACTCCTTACGAGAGCGCTCAGGTAGCTAACGCTCAACGCATCCTGCAAGCCCTTCTTGACGCCCTCTTCTCCGTCCGCTTCATCCTTTTCTCCCGCTTCTTCATCACCAGCGAGCACTGCAGCTCCACCGGCTTGCTTGGCCTCGGATTTCCAACGGCCGACAGCGTCCAGAAGGTATTTGCCAACTTCGATATCGGTCGCGGAAGGAGCGCTCGAGGATGAGGAGAAACCGGCGACGTATGACTGAATCTCTCCAATTTGAGTGGTGAGGGTTTGGAGTGACTGCGACAGTGTTTGAAGCGGAGGAACGGAAATGGTTGGGGTTGTCGACTGTTGGTTAGGCACAAGGAGGTCGACTGAAGGTGTCCGAGGATGAGTTCAGTAAGGGCTCGTTAGATAAATTCCAGTAGCGAGGGCTCGACACTCACGACCAGCCTTTTCAGTCAAATGGTACTTGATCGAGCACGGCACTGGCAGGAAGACGTTGTTCTGCGGCTTGGGGTTCGCGCCGACTTGTTGGCTGTTTGAATGAGAACGTATAAAACATGAGTCGCGCGATTAACGCCAGGTGAACGGGCCGGTAAGACTCACGCAACGTAGGCCTTGATGGCGAGAGCACCCTGAGCGTTTCCGTTTGCCAATGCCTCGGTGTCCACGGTAAGGTGGATAGCAGGCATAGCCGGTCCGGTCTCGTGGGCGAAGAAATTGTGGATGAGCGCCGAGTATGGGTTGATTTCGGCAGAGGACGAGTACCTGTAGCGTGTTGATCAACAGTGGGTTGGTCAGCGAGAGGCCCACAGGGCCAAGCAATAAATCGAGCGGACTCACCATCCGACAATGACCTCCTTGCCAGCACCGGCTCCCGTAACCCGTCCCATCAACTCGGTCATATTCTTGTGGTAATCCATGTCCACCGCTACCTGGCTCTCCGTCTCGGAATGAGGAAGAGCGAAACACGATCTGATCTCGAGCTCGGCTACACCACCTGCTGAGGCGGAGGCAGAGGTATCGGCATGTCGTACACCGAGAAGCGTACCGATGACACGGGAAGAATCCGACTCGGATGTAGGCCGACGGGCGTGGTGGTCAAGGATTTGGGCGAGGACGGAGGGATGGATGGTGACTCGTGCAGGTGCTCGACTGGAGTGTGAAAGATAAGGTATTGTTCAGCGAACACACACACAGAGAGAGAGAAACAGGTCAACACGCGTTTGCAGGTCATCGTGGAGGGAAACTTACGAAACTGTGCCAGAACCGGAGGGAAGGTCGAGATAAAGAGCAGACATCTTGGCGGGGTTTTGTTGAGCTAGCTGCTTTGCGAACTGGCCGAGTGTGTGTGCGATGCTATCAGCAAGGGAACAAGGAATGAATGACTGCCTCATCGATCACCTGTATTTTCCCTGGTGAGCCATCCTCGAGCCAGTGCACGTGACCGTCTATTGAGGAGGGCGCACCTGAACGGTCCCATACTGGGCCTATCAAGGTATGAGATGATCGGTAGGTAAGAAGGTCATGTACCGCTTCAATCCATCTTGTTTCTCACCACCACGCTTCTCCATCCGCCATCCGCCCACCTACCATGGCGCATCGTATACGCGAGGTATGGACGCACAATCTCGACGAAGAGCTCACCCTTATACGGAACGCGATCGAGCACTATCCGGTGGTCAGCATGGACACCGAGTTCCCGGGGATCGTCGCACGTCCGATAGGCACTTTCCGTACCGGATCCGACTATCATTTCCAAACCATGCGGTGCAACGTTGATCTACTGAAGATGATCCAGCTTGGACTGTGTTTGAGTGATATGGACGGGAATATGCCGGAAGAGGCATGTTGCTGGCAATTCAACTTCCGGTTTAGCCTTGCCGAGGATATGTATGCGCCGGAATCGATAGAGTTGTTGAAGAACAGTGGGATCGATTTCGACCGTCTCGAGCGGGAAGGGATCGAGATTGAAACGTTTGCGGAAAACTTGGTGACGTCGGGACTGGTCTTGTTTCCCAACGTTAAATGGGTTAGCTTTCATTCGTGAGTTGGTCGTGGGTGGAATGCTATTCTGCGTGACCGGACGGCTGATATGTGGGGTGTTACAGGGGATACGACTTTGGATACCTGCTCAAGATCCTCACCAATGCCCCTCTGCCACCTGTCGAGTCGGAATTCTTCAATACCCTTCATCTATGGTTCCCACACGTATACGACATCAAGCACATTATGCGCAGTGTACGCAATTTGAAAGGAGGGCTACAGGAGATCAGTGATTCAATGGGTGTACGTCTTCTTTTTATCTGCATCTCGTGCGAATCAGCTGACCCGTGGTGTTGTTGTCGTGGGTAGATCACCCGAATAGGACCGCAGCATCAAGCCGGCTCCGATTCCCTGCTAACAGCGCTGGCATTCTTCCGGATGAAAAAGAACTTTTTCGATGATTACCTGGATGATGAGTACTACAAGTAAGCGGCAGTGAGATAATTCCGTGGCAATACATGGCTCATTCAGGCCCTTTGTGCGATGTAGAAACTTCTTGTATGGTTTTGCATCGGCGCAGACCCGCGTCCGCTATGCGCCAAACGACATGATCAACCTCGGCGCTTCGCCACCCGCCGGTATCAACCCGGGCCCTTCCCCAGGTCCTGGCGCGTTTCCCGGGGTGGGCATGACGAATATCGGCGGGATGAATGGGACGCCGGGCGGCACACCCGGTGTGTATGGCCCTGGAATGATGGATGGGATGATGGGCATGGGGATGGGGATGGGGATGGGGATGGGGATGGGGTTCGGCGGGGACACGACTCGACTGTACTAGGGGTGCCATAACTGCATAGCTGCTTGCCTACTCGTGCATAATACCGTTGTATAGATTTGTATCCGCATTCATGTCTGCTTACGTAACGATCGCCGGCGCTGTGGTTATCAGCCTACTTTGTTCAGGAGCTGCTTTGCGCCATTCGCCCGAAACCGTGCGCTCGCCCGATGTCCGCCCTCGGCCTGCTGCCCGCCGGCCCGCCCGACGATCCGCACGCCACCCACCTCGTTGCCCCGGCCGCGCCCAACTTCGGCTTCCTGTACCGTCCCGTCGGCCTCTCCCAGCGCGAAGAGGATGCGCTGCGGATCCACGTCCTCCTGCTATTTTACGACGACCACGCTCTTCTCTGGTCCTCGCTCGAGCAGCACTTCCACGGACTCGACGAGAAGCGTCTCAACGCCGCAATTGCCCATCTAGAACAGATAGATGCCGTCGAGGTCGAGCCGGCACCGGCACCCAATCCCTGGTCTCCTGACGACGCGCTCGTCCGGCTGATCCCGCATCCACCACCAGCAGAGGAGAACACCCCCCCGATCAACCAAACGTTACCGCTTCCGTGGCCCGGATCTCATGTCTACAGCCCCGTCGTTCCAGCCACACCCGGCCCACCTGCCTTTGGCTTTCCCGTCCTTCTGTCGGAAACAGCCTATCACGCCGAACAAGCGTCAGAATTTCCCTTTCCTGGTTCTGTTTCTGCGGGTGCCGCAGCGTTCAGCTCGGGCCGTGCCGTGGCTGGGGGAAGACGGCGATCTGGCCCTGGCTCCAGGGGAGCTACCGTACCCGGACTTACCCTTACCCAAGTCAACCCGTCTTCTCTCTTTGACCAAGGTTCGCAGACTCCGCGCGCCACGCTTTCCGCTACACCGACAACGATTACTCCAGCCGGAATCTCCACATTCCCGCCGTTCGATGTGCACCGCTTACTGCCAAATACAACAGTCACTCCGCCCTCTTCGGACCGGTGGATGAGCGAGGAAAATTCACCCTGGCTTGAACCCGTCGACGATGCGGGAGAGCGAGGGTGGATGAATAAAAGGCTCGGGGACGCCATGAGTGGGGTCGATTATCTGGATCTAGACGACGTCAAGGAACAGGCTGGAGCTGCCGCGCTTCGAGTAGGAAATCAAGAATCGAAAACCCTGTCGACGTCGACGAATGTGGCAGCTACGGCAGCTACGAACAAGACGAAAGTATCCGTGCCATCTCACGGGCTGCCGCTTAGTTTTGAACAAGACGAAACCCTCGACATTGTAAAACTCGCCATGGTAGCTTCGTCAAAGAGGTCAAACCCCCACGCAACGGCCGCTCTGTCATCACGAACCCCGAGCAAAAAAGGTCGTGAACGAGGCGTTTCGTTTGCCGATGCGGACGAGATCAACGAGTTTCACCCTCCACGATCATATGAGCAGAATCATGCCGAGTGGCAAGATGACATCGACCAGGAAGATGCGGGAGGGCATGTCAAGACCCCGATTCCCAATCCTGGAGGTGGGTGGATGAGGCGTTTAGAAAAGGCATATTCGTATGGCTGAGTCGGGATGAGATGTGTAATGCACGAACGCAAACGGGTACGAGACTACCGTTGTAAAGGATAACGACAACAACACAGCACAACACAATAACGACAATTGTATGCATCTACCGACTATAGAAGGGACTCTGTTCTTGTACAGCGCTGTATAAACACATAATAGAGCTTTGCAGTCACCGCAAAACCTTTCTGATGCTGATACTCATTTATACAGGACGCTGGACAGATGGAGCGGGTCATGTCCGAATCATTCTTACCCCTCGACACAACCTAGCATTGGCCTTGGGGTGACAAGTTGGAGTCCAGAGAAAGGCCCCTCGTGTTCAGCGGTTTGGCGGGGCGCACCTCACGCACGATGGACACGCTTCAGCTTCATCACAACTCGTCTCGTTTTCTGGCTTGATCCATCCTCCAATCTTGTTGGGTCAGCTTCAACGATGAAGCTCTTCACCTTGATCGGTCTTGCGGCCCTGTTTGCCTGCGTTCTCGCGTGCGTAGAACACCTTTCCTGTATCGATTCATGCTAACCGGTTTGCTATTGCGTAGATGGACCAAAGAAGACCACGAGATCTTTGATCTCGTCTCCGCCCTTGAGGCATCCGAGGGGAAAGGCACGACTTTCTATTCTTTCCTCGGCGTCGGCCCTCAAGCGCAGCTGAAGGAAATCAACAAGCAATACAGAAAGCGTTCGCTGGAATTGCAGTATGTTTTTCCCATCCTGATGTTTTGCCTTGGCGAAATACCAACTTCGCATGTTCCCGTAGCCCCGATAAGAACCCGAACGTCAAGGACATCCAGGCTCGGTTTGCTCGATTGGGCACGATCACTGAGATTCTGCGGGATGCAACAAAGCGCACTCGATATGATGTATGTTGGTTATCTTGCGTGTTCTCGCTCTCGTCAAATGGCCTTAGCTGAATGTCCCTACTTTTCCCTTGCCTGCAGTTCTTCTTCAAAAACGGAGTCCCGAAATGGCGAGGTACTGGCTACTATTACTCGCGTTTCCGACCTTCTATCTTCCACGTGATTGTCTTTTTGGTAGCTGTATCGTCCTTGATACACTATCTCATATTGCGCGTCAATTACCGCCGTGATCAACAACGTATCGAGTACTTTACTCGAGCAGCGCTGGCGAAAGCCGGCAACGGCAGTTCTTTGATCAGTGGTACCAACACCCCAACTGCCGAGATGACTCAACAAAATGGAAGGGACGGAGTACTGGCTGATGTTATCGAACAGATCTCCACGGACACTGTCTCTGATGAACCCCCCGCACCAGCAATCTCCAAACGTCAAGCCAAAATGCAAGCGAGGGAAGCCAAGAAGGATACGAGAGAAGCTAAGAAGGACAAGCGCAAGCGGGATCATGTCGCCACTCCGACACCTTCAGGTGCTGTCACTCCGATCCCGTCCGTGGCTACGACTAGGAGAAGGAAAGTTCGAGTGCCAATGGTCGAAGGGTCGGAGTACAGTCCGAGTCTCGATCTAGTTGTCGTAGATGACGAAGTGTTCATTGTGCGTGTTGCTGATCTCCTTCGTTTAGGGACATCGACTGACTCCCGCTTTTCCTTATAGCCTGATGGGTCGGACCTAACGCCTTTGACCACTCTCGCTCGTCCGGTGTCGTTAGATGCCATCTGGCCAGTGGCTTGCTATAATTCTCTTGCCGCCAGATTCTTCAAGAAGAATCCCGAGCTTGCGGAAAGTGATGACGATGAACAAGCCTCGCTAGAAGACGATAACGCTGTCAACGGAAGCAACACGGCGGAAAAGCTCAAAAGAAAGTCCAATAACGGTGCTGGAGGAAAGCTGGCGGCGATGCGAAGAAGGAAGGCTACTTTGAAGTAAATCCCAGTCGCGCATGACAGTCAATTGTGGCCACAAAACTTACCCGCAAACGTGAAACTGCTGGGAACAAAATGTATATTCATGCATATATCTTTTCTCTTGAGCTTAGAGTAACTGTGAGAAGAATCGGTGTTTCCCTCGACCCTTTCGAATCGTTGGCTTTGCATACTAGTCGACACCCAACAGTTAAGTAGCACACCCTCAGCCAATTTTTTCCGAGTTGCGGCATTGCGATCCCCTTACCCTGAGTTCAGCCCAATCGTCTGAGCAATTGAGTAAAGAAGTATAATCAACCCAGGCTTAGCGGTAAGCTGAAGGGGAGGAGGATATAAGGCAAGTCAAGGCACGGGCATGTGCTCCACTTGTGAGGCTGTAAACAACCTGATGAAAAGAGTTCCGGAAACTAACCGCATATTCCTGATACAGTGACCATCACGACGCTTGAGACCACTCCTCGTAGTGCTAAAGCGAACGTTCCTTCTTCATTGTCAACTCGCGACGGTGCTTTATGTACCACACGGTCTATGGGACGTGCCGGCAACACAACTTGACATGAATGTCATTCAAGGAAATTCGTGACCTGCCCTGTAAAACCACATTGGGACTAATCGCCACAGGCGCAGACGTTCCATCTCCTCGTGCGTCAACCCGACGTAACAAGACCGTTGAAGAGCCTTTGCAAATACAATTGCGATGACCAACTCAGCCTGGGCTGACCCGGACAGGTCCTGGGGAGCTCCGTAGAGCATTATGGGTGGGGATTCAAGACGAATGGAGAGCGCCAATGGAGATGAGTGTTTGCCATGATGGACCTTTATTTTTGGGGATCCGTGTGTTTTGGAAAAGACAGCCATCGATTGTTGAGGTGGTGAAGGGATTGTAGCGATTTGGTGAAGAATTTGAAGCGATTGATTTGATGAATTTGATATATCGATGAGTACCGGGTAGTTAAAAGTGACAGATATAAGCAATGCAAGTATTAAATGGGTATGAAATGAGTATAAACTGAGTATTAAATGAGTATTGAACGAGTATGAATTGAAAAAGTGCGTATTATTTGTCGATAATTTGTGAACCCTATACTTTTTTCTCGTATCGCTCTTCCACACTTAAGTACCAGGCGCCAGTTTTCCGGCACACCGACTCCGACCGCGCCGCGCACCAGAGCCACATCGCACCGGCGCGCCGGTGGTTTCTCTTCATGGAACCCACGCCGTTTGTAGTCGATAACGGCTCGTACAACATCAAGGCCGGTTTTGCCGCGTCCAAGAATCCAAAAAAATACCGCAACACATTGGCAAGGTCCAGAGATGGCAGGATCCATATATCGAATGACTATGTCAATCAAACCCAACACTACTCAGGACTTGTTTTCAAGCGTCCTTTTGACCAGGGCCACTTAACTACTTGGGAGGTTGAAAAGCCAATATGGGACTACTGCTTCGACGACGTGGGGACATCTGAGTTCGAGGCGCTGCTGTGTAGTCTTGTTTTGACAGAAACACCTTTTCAACTTCCTCAACTTTCCATCAACACCGACCAGATTGTGTTTGAAGAATACGGGTTTTCCCAATACTATCGGTGTACTCCGGCGTCTTTGGTGCCGTGGATCGACGGCAGTGGCTCTCCGGCTGACTTTCAGGTTGTCATCGATGCCGGTTATAACGCTACATGGATCATTCCCATCATCTATCAAAATGTGTATTGGAAAGGAGTCAAAAAACTACCGGTGGGGGGCCACCTTCTCAACGGTCTTCTTCGTGAAATGGTGTCGTTCCGCCACTACGATATCCTGGACGAACCTATACTTGTAAATACCATCAAGGAACAAACCTGCTTCCTAGCCACCGACTACCAAAAGACTCTTCGAAACCACAAGAAATATTCCTGCAATTTTGTGCTACCTGACTTCAAAACCACCGCTACAGGTTACGTGGTGAAGGACGGTGCATCACCACCAACAGACGCCCAATCCTTGACGCTTTCTGACGAACGGTTCTCTGTCCCGGAAGCACTCTACCATCCAGAAATAATCTTCGACAATGTATCTACATCCAATACGCTGTTGCAGCTGACCCCGTTCAAAAACTTGCCCGACTTGGTGGTGGAGTGTATTATGGCGTGTCCTGTAGCTGCCCAGCCACTTCTCCTGGCCAATATTCATATTGTAGGCGGCTCATCATTATTGCCCAATTTCAAGCTGAGATTACACAGCGAACTAGTCAAAGAACTTCCTCTGGATTGGTTTGTGCAGTTAAAGGAACACGAAAAGATAGCCCCTGATGAAAGACCATGGCACGGCGCCGTAAAGCTTACCGAATCGGATATCTTTGAAAAGATCTCCATCTCCAAACAGGAGTACTTTGAGCATGGAAGTAATTGGTGCCAGAAGCAGTTTGGGTTCCGTAATTTGTAGTATACTTATTCTACTTGGATCAACTGATTGTGGTTCAAGTAGCGGGAGAATATAAGCCAACCGTACCTAAACCACACCATCTGTGAATAGTGGCCGTAAGCCATGGCTGCGTAGCTCACGCTAAGCATGTTCAAATCGGAGTAGAATTGAAGCGACTTCTTGCCAATCGTCAGCTTGAAAACGCTGATGTTCACGCTGACGTTGAATACCTTACCAATGATCAGCTTTGAGAGGTGGTGAAAGATGAGCTCGATATTGGTGAGCATGGTGAACGAATATTTTTCAAGAAAGTTGACACTTTTGAGCACATAAAGCTCCATACCTTGTTTATTATGGTTCTTGGCAAACCGGCTGACGCCACGGAAAAGGCTAATGTGGTTTGCGTGGCCCGAAATGCCGTCTTCATCAAAAGTGACAATTTTCGCATTATTCGATTTTACATGTTTCTTTAAAACCGTCTCTATGGCTGCTGGATCCCAGATTTCGTTCATCCCGTCCTTGAACAGGTCTGTAATAACCACATTGGAAGCTGGGAGACCCAATATCAGAGCCGACCGTCGCAATTCATTACTCCGAATCGGACCG
>JASBWR010000134.1:0-79357 GCA_030039265.1 Naganishia cerealis | reverse complement strand
TGCTGATGATCAATTGTTGGCGTTCAGGTGGTGACCATCACGGTGTTGACGTTTGGCTGAAGTGTTTATAATATCGTGATTGAATATGACGTGTATGAAGGTTTTCGTATTAGAGCTGCCAAAAATGGTACAAGTAGGTCGTTTCTCTACAGTAGCGAAGACTGGTTTACCACAACTGTTTTGTAAAGAAGAGTTCAAGTCGTTGGATCACCGGTTGCTCAAATGTTGTGCAGATGTTACACAAGTGTTGAGCAAAGGACTGTACAAATGTTCGGCAAAGGTTGCGCAAATATTGTACAATTGATTACCAGCAAACAACTGATAGGCAGAAACAAGTAAAAGCCGCGAGAGTGTTGGCGTAGCGCGTCTCGCAGCAAGCAGCCGCTGATACTTATCCTGTGGAAAGAGCAGCGGGCATATCATACTTTCTGCAACCGCATACACCAGCTCCTTCCACGATATCGTTGTCTTGTTGAGTGTTTGTCGGGCATCCCGTCTTGATGTCGGAAGAGGGTGCGGCTTAGTGGATAAATCAACAGACAACGTTAGAGGAGGTTACAGAGAGTAAGTGGAAGTGCCGACGAGATGTAATGCGGAGCTTTGCAACGAATGGCTGGTTTGCACTTATACCTGCAGTCACCGATCCGATGCAGACTATAATGAGTGACGATCTGGAGAAGATTGCGGATTACTCAGCTTTTCCGGAAGAGGACAAACTCCGATGGGAGCGGCTGGATCTTGAGAATATCCAAAGTGTTGTCCTCAGCGGTGTTCTCCCTCAAGTCGGCCAGTCCATCACTCGACGAGGTCGGGAATCCAAAACCTTCTTACCTAGCTCGTTCGATGTTCTTGGATACCTGCACTGCGATCCACAACTGTAAGATAGTTTATAACGTTGTATTAAGACATATTCCATCTTACGGTATAGCATACCCGTCAAGACAGTATGAGTTCTTAACACGTGTTCTCCGCCCAATGCGGCCGCGCACTCGTCCACCTGTTCTATGCGATGTCTTCTTGCCAGTTGCTTTTATCCACCTCAACCGTTATTTCACCATCATCACCAAAATGTTCTGCGCAATATGTCAATATAACAAGAAGGAGCGATGTAAGGGACGCTATTGGATCATTCGCTCCTCAAAAAGACAAAAATGCCTCATCGGGATTCGAACCCGAGTTATTCGGATATGAATCGAGATGATCAAAACCGAAGGTGCTAACCGCTACACTATGTGGCAGGCACGATATCGAATTTTGAGTCCTAACCTTGTAACAAGTCTGTGGGGTGACGGGGGACTACTTTTGCAATATTTTACTCGACATACCCCTATCCGTCTTTCGTATGGGTGTCATCAAATCTTAGGCTATTCCGCTATTAAAAGCCAGGAAGGCCAAACCTACAGGAAGATGCGCACTGCATAAAGAGTTCTCGATACGCTTCTCCAGTGTACCTTTCTATCTAGCAACACATTCCGAAGTTCTTCTTCCCCAAGGAGCGCATGTACAGATATATCCTATATGCCAACACAGATGTGGGTGATACCGTATCCTGCAAGTACCCGCACCGACGTGTCGGTATGTCATAACATGCCGATCTCGGCGATCTTTCTTGGTTTGTGGATGTCGGATACGGATCTATGGACAGCATAGTACGCATAAACCGGAGGTTGGCAGTATGGCGGTCTTCGCTTGATTGTCCAGTGCGGTTCTTGTCCACCCATATGTGCCCTGAGTACAGTGTATCGACACAGCTATCACAAGCTGAACGTGACCAAAGCACAAAGAAACGGACGGCCAAGTCCATCCTGCAATCAAGATACCATTCGCGCGAAATGATTATTATATGATACGCCAAAGGCAAAGTGACTATCGATACATGATACGTGTTTCCGAATTCGATGCAAGAATAAGCTACAGAATAACGTCTCTCCTTCCCTCCCTCAGTCTCTCACCATCATCCACACTAACCGCAGCTCACACGCTCATCGTGAGTACCCTGTCGGCGGTGCACCAGACGGAGGCTGGTACCCGCCACCATAGCCAGAAGACGGTGGTGCACCTGAAGGTGGCGCATAATAGTCTCCTCCCGCCTGTCCGCCATTGCCAGAGGGATGGTACGCTGCCTGCGGAGGCTTGGTGTACGCTTCGCCCATTTGCGGGGTCTCATTATTGTAGTAACTCGATGCGGCGCCTCCTTGCCCGCCTGTGTATGTGTTCGTGTTGCCGTATCCCGTGGTCCCGGTGTAGCCGTTGGTGCTGTTGTACCCATCAGCAGAAGGATAGTACCCGTTATTGGTGTTAGAAGCGACCGGTAAGACGGTGTTTGACTGGCGTTCTCTCCTTCGACGGAAGATTGCGCGGAATACGCAGAGCCAGAGGAGGGCAACGATGAGGAAGAACGCGATCGCTGTGAGGAAGACAAGGGAGGGGAGCGTGTGAGTGAACGGTTGTGGAGATGGGGATTTGAAGCCGATGACGTGAAAGAGGAGCCGGACGAGCGATCATTCACTTCCATCTATCCTCCACTCTTCCAGATCAGTCGCGCGCCTGTCTGTGCATCGTGCTGGTGAACTGCACCATGTTGTCGATAACGCCTCATCACCCGCGGCGCCCCTAAACGGCATTGATCCAAAGTGGAATCCACTCCGGGGAAGAGGCATCCCGTCCCCCCTCCATCTCCTCCTGCTAATGCCCGCACGTCACACACTCCACCTAGCCACCCAAGCCACCTCCGAGCATTCAACTACACATCACCCAACGCCTACAAGACCAAACATCAAGATCACGCAAAACGAAAGAGAGACTCACGGATCACAATCGCCGCAATATAAACGTTATTCCAGCCTCTCCGCCTACGATAACCATACGGGTACCCGTACTGCGCATTCACGCCCTGCGGAATGAGGCTCGCGGCGACGATGGCGGCGGGGAGTGCGAAGCGCCGGACGGCGGACGTGGATGTGCTGGTAATTCCCATGGTGGTGGTGGTTCTGTCGGAGGGAAGCCCTCGGACCCGATATCCAGGCAGCGCCGCTGCTATATAATCCCCGCCACCCGCAAAAGCTTGGCGTTTTGCGTAGAAACTGCTTTTTCCTAGCTTGGCCGCAGTGACGTCACCGCGCGTCATGAATGGCAAATTCCGGGAATCCCTCATATTCCTTTCTTCTTCGACTTCTTCCTGCAACAGACACCGAGCCGCGGCCGACTTCTGCGCGCGTCCCTTCCTACATGCGAGGTCATCATAAAGCATTGCGTATAGCATAGTCTCGGGAATGTCCTTTTCACCAACAAACGAACGAACCTGGGCTACAAGATCTATCCACCGGGCAACCTGGGCCCCGGCGTTACCCACACCTCACCCCTCCCCACCTCCTCTCTGCCATCTCCGACCGCCGCGGCCACCGCCTAATTCGGCTTATTCACAAACACGGCTCCATCTTCGTCCACCTCGTCCTCCTCTTCCCCGCTGCTAGCAGTAACAGCCTCTTTAGCGGTATCCTTGACGTCCTTCATGAGTTGGCGTGCATCCATCGTCCCTGTCTCCGTGAGGTTGTCTCCCTCCTTCGCAACCGACGACGACGACGATGACGATGGTGAGCGGGGCGACGATAATTCCTCGCCTGTCTTTGAGGCGCGGCGCCGGACATTGGCCTCCCCCGAAGCGGCGGCGGTATATGTCCCAGATGGACGACCAAGTAATGGTTCTTCCTCGCCCTCCTCCGATTGGCCTTCGCCGTCGTCGACAGTCCGCGCGACGGTGGCTTCAGGACTCGGCGTGGAGATTTCTCGGAGTGCATGTAGCATCTTTTGCCGCACGTCATTTGTGAGGGAATGGACATCGGCCGCAGTCATACCCTCCGTCGAGATCGGTGGTAGCACTACGCGAGATAGCACAAAGTAGGTTAGGTCATCCAATATAAGAAGAGATAGGGAACAACGCGAGGAAGAGACTCGCCTCGAATTTTCAGGACACCCCGCTCCATCCGTGTTTTCCCGTCAAACAGACGATGATAGCTCTCACAGACAACCGGAACGATCGGGACCGACGCTACAAGCGTTGACAAACCGAGGATCAAATACCTAGCTAACTCGGAGTCGGTTGGAGGAAGAAACGTGTGAACGTACCTTGAATCGCGAGATGGAACGCGCCCTTCTTGAACGGCAACAAGCCAGGTTCGGGTTTGGAGCTTCTCGTACCTTCAGGGAAGATCCAGAGGGAGACCTATGCGCGACAGGGTGACATTCGTAAGCGCGCATTCATTCTCTGCCGTGTACCACGTCCTCCTGCCGCGCGGACTCACACCCTGTCGTTTCATCGCTTCCCCAGCGGCATTCATCGCCTTGACTGCATCTTTATTGTTCTTCCGATCCACAAACACTGCGCCGGACAAGCTCACTGCGCGGCACGCACACCACGCAGCAACGAAAAATAAGCTTTCCGCCGCGGAATAGGGATGAAAGAGAGGGAAAGGGAGACGCACTGAACCATCCCAACAGAGGCATCCACTTGAGTTCCTGCTTGGCCATGATGGAAGCTCGTTTCGGAAAGATTCGACCGAGGTAGAGGATGTCCATGAAGCTGTATCAAGAGGTAAAATAGCGACCTGGATCAGTACCGGTGGAGGGGCACTGGCGTCGGGTGGTTGAGAAGAAGAGTTGTACGCCGCGGACATCTCACTCGGACAGTCTTCGTTCCCTATCGGTCTTCTTTCAAACGCCGCCTGCTGGTTTTCCGTGATCCGTGGCATATAGCTCACCATCGGCTACCCAATGCGCGGAAGCGAAAGCAAAACCGGCGGTGCAGCTTTCGAGCGGCTTATTCCCTCGGTTCGGCTGTCTCTGTCACTGGTCGTAGGATATTGGCGGTTGAGAGCGATCGGAAGTTGTACTCCCCATGCTGCACAGTCAAATGCGACGCCGCTTGGGGTTACCTCCAGCTGCCCTACGCCAGCCACAGGATGATCCTCCTTCTGATTACCCCCTCACTTCCTCCCTCCCTTCTTGCGTGATACCTGTGCCGTTGACAACCCTTTCCTCGAAACTTGCCGTTGCCGTAAACTCACCTCTGATGATTCCCCACCAAGACCGCACTTCCACCCTTCTCCCCGCGCTTGGCCTTGTTCAACACCTCGTCCAAATACTCTCTTCCTTCCACTTCGATTTTGACCCCGACCAACGGTGAGCAAAGGTAGTAAAACGAGCGTGCAGTAAGGTAATTGATGTTGAGTCGCTACAAGGTCCGCCCGACGGCGCAGGTCAGCACTCCTCGCCCCGCTCAACAAGTCTCCTCCACTAGCCAAACTCCCACTCACCTGCCCCAGAACAGTAAGCACAACACTATACACCACCCCCAAACACGAACACACCGCCAACGTGCCCACGTACACGCCGAGATGCAGCGCCAGTCGAGCCTTCTTCAGCCCGGGGCGGGTGGAGAGGGAGACGCTGGCCGCAGCGGCCGCGAGAAGGGAGAGGACGGAGACAGTGGTCGTTGTGATCATGGCGAGGGGTTTGCTGAGGATGTTGGCCATTGTTTCGAGGTGCGGGAGGTCTGGGCTGAACATGGCAGAAGGACGAAGAAGAGAACAAGAAGAGGAAGAAGGCTATAGCGTCCTAGCCGGTGGTCGGGGCGCACCAGGTCCGCTCCACCGGCGGCCGGGAGTGAGCCGCGTAAAGGGCCCGCCGATATCATTTCAGGTCATCATGCCACCACACACGTTTGATAATCACGCAGTCTCAATCGGCATTTCAGCATCGCTTGTATCAGAGGAGGAACGAAAGAGCGCAGATTTAGTATGCTCGATAATACTCGTTTGCAGTCTTGAGGCGCTATCCTATGGTGAAGCCGATGGTCTATTATGGCAACTGAGGAACATCGATAGACGTTGCTACCCGCACCGGCGCAGGTATCGTACCTTTAGACACATGGCTCTCGCATGCCTCCGTTTCCATGCCCTTCCTGTTTTGTTCGCCAATACTCCCGTCTCACAGTATATGTGTGCCTGGCAAAGAGCGTAGCCGGTTCGAAGCTGCTTCCATCGCATTGTCAGTCAGGAGCGAGGGATCATTCGTCGACAAGAGAAGGTTACCGATGCTGGGCAATTCTCTCTTTAAATCTTCGCACAGTCACACACCAAGAGTTCCAAAGGCGATGTGACGGAGGACGACTACGGGAAAGAAAAAAACACTCCCGAAAATTGTCGTCGCACGGCCTCCGCACTTCCGTTTTTCCTCCAGTATCCACTATCCGCCAGTCGCTTCCTTATCAAAGATGTTGGGTGTAGCGTCTCGGCTGGCTCTATCTATCTCCTAAAGGTCAGTTAGCTGGTCCTTTCCTCCAAATCGGTCGCTTCAAGGAGGGTTTGCAAATTGCGCTCGACGGCGACTGGACCCAGCTCGACCAGCAGCATTGCCTAGCTGATCCCTCGCCAGCACTCCCCACAGCGGCATGAGGCCTTCTGGCGACCGCTGTCATTATGTTCCCACTACTCTGTCGTAGATGATTAATGTAGGGGCACCGGTCTCTAGGCTAAGCTACTACATGGGCAAAGGGAAGTGCGGGAGGTTGATGGGTAAATTGCGACTCACAACAGGCAGGACTTGGAGAAAAGGCAAGGCTGTCCACCCCCCCACCCCGCGCTCAACCGTCATTCCTAGATCCATCTGCGCAGGAAGTTTGACCACTTGGTGCATCTGTTTGCCTTCCTTGGAACCCTTGTATCGTCCATACTGCAATGAAGGAAAGCACTGCGAGGTACCTTGGCCGTCTTCTCAATTCATCGTCTTGCATCATGATAATCTATCGACATGAAGACGACTGTAAAGTGTTTTTGCATCTGACGGCTCCTCTGCTGGCCCGCCGTGAGCAGGCTCTCTCGTACACCTCGTTCTCCCTTTGTCTGTACAGGAAGGAAGTCCGGTCCAACGCATGGGGTAGCGATTCTTCGTGACCGGCGTCTCCAGACCTTGGCTTTGTCTCTCATCTCATCCCCGTAATTGTCATGTTCCACATGTGACGGTGTTCAAACAAAGCACGCAAAGCAGGGCTATCATACTATCAACTATCACTGGAACACTGCTCCCCAAAGCAAACCATGCCGCATTGCGACGAAGTGCCGAATTAATCCTGCAAGCTGGTGCCCGGGCCGAGCTCCGGTGTGCAACTTACCAGGCACCACCACCAAGACGGTCTTGCTACCTGGCCTTCTTCGCTTCCACCAGCTCTTCCGCCTCTTTACCTTGCAAGCATGATGGTCACATCTCGACCGCGAGGTTAGAATGAGCGATATTCCTCCGAACACCCCTCCGTTTTCCTCCGTCCGCGTGCGCCTGTCCGGACCGGCGCGGTTAGCGCCCGCCTCTATGGGTTCCGAAGCCAATCTCGGTCTCCGCCCTGCGCTAACGGCGATTGGTGAACGCGACAAGCTCATGTGATGTCTAGCCAACAAACCCACGAGCAGTGTCGTCGACGACGGCGGGGCAACCCCAAACTTGTTCTCCACAAATCCCAACGCCGACGCAGCTGCCAACGCTCTCAACTCCGACTCTTATTCTTCTGCCCCGTGGTGCTCCTGATTATCCAAAGTATAAATTGTCGACCAGTTGGTCACCACCGCAATGACGACGTTTCTTCTCCGTCTTCCAGCACGGGACGAGCACCATGCGTTCCTCCCTATTCACCACCGCGACCGCGGCCCTCACCTTGGGCGCAGCCCTTGTGGCTGCCAATAACAACAACAAAGACGCCTCGACCTGTATCAGCACTGATACCGACCAAGGCCTCCTCTTGGCAGGAAACGGGACCTCCACGGTCCTCCTCACTTCCCCCTCCAGCCCCTTCGCGGTTCATCGTCTCGCCTCCTCCTTTGCAGCGGACATTCGAGCCGCCATCCCTTCCTCTCAAGTATCCATCCGCAACGTCTCCTCCCTAGCCGACCTCTCTTCGAACGGCAGCAACGGCGAAACCTGGATCTTCCTCGGCGCCTTGGATTCCGATCCGTTGCTCAACGCTGTCGTCAATGCTACTTCGCTCGACGTTTCCGCCACTCGTGGGCAGTGGGAAGCGTGGACCGTCAACACGGCGACCTGGCAAGGGTCGCAAGTAGCGGTGATTGCTGGTGCTGATCGTCGGGGAGCTGCATATGCCGCCTATACGTTGTCAGAACAGATGGGGGTATCACCTTGGTACTGGTACGTCGTGACTAAGCTTCCTTTAAGCTAGGTTCCATCTGACCCGTCTCGGACGCAATTTCCTTTTTCGGTGACAGGTGGGCGGACGTCCCTACGCAACAACACTCCTCGGTCTCCCTTCATGCATGTTCCCACGGCTCCCCGGTTGTCAAGTACCGAGCTATATTCCTGAACGACGAACAACCAGGTCTCACCAATTGGGCCAACAAGCAATTCCACAAAGGGAACAATCCCTCCTCTACGGACCCGCTCGGACAAAGCTTTACAGTGGACATGTATGAGAAGCTGTTCGATCTACTGCTGAGATTGAAAGCGAACATGCTTTGGCCCGCTATGGTGCGTTCCCGGTCCCCCCCCGTTCTATGCGAGCTATCATTAACAACCCACCCAATGCTGCACAGTGGGCCGACATGTTCGCCGTCGCTGGTCTTCCCGAGATGCCAGGCAACGGCACTGATGGGCGAAACGCCGCAGGCCCGAATCAGGTGCTAGCAGGGGAAATGGGCATCATTGTGAGTGCTGCCGCGATGCTTCGGTCTGGGTTGAGACAGCGGCGGTGTCGCAAGTCCGTGATAGGGTGTCGCGCTCAGAGAAATGCCAGGACTGAAGAGGGTCGACCAGTCTTGTTGCGCCCAACAACAATGTGAAGTGATCAAGACAGCATAGTCTTCCAGCAAGGTGTCGTTATGGGTACTGATCCTCTGTGACTTTTGGCAGTATGGGACGTCTCATCAAGAACCCATGGCAAGGAACACACCGGTATGTCTAGCTGGAATGCGTCTAATAAAAAGCGGTAGATGATTGACCATCCCCCCGTCCGCTTCTTCTCTCTGCTCCCTTTCCTGCCTTGTTCGATGTCCGGCGCGTAGGAATGGAACCACTACTCCGGTCCGTGGAACTACACCTCCAACAAAGAGGTGCTCGAAACGTACTGGAAGTACGGAGCGGACAGAGCTGCGCCTTACGAGACACTATTCACCGTCGGCATGCGAGGGAATGGAGACATCCCCCTCTCCGGAGCGAACATCCAAATCTTGCAGAACATTGTCGCTGATCAACGCAGTATCCTCGAGGCCGCTCACCCGGGACGCAACATCGAAGATATCCCACAGCTCTGGTGCATGTATAAAGAAGTACAAGGATACTTCGATGATGATGGATTGCAGGTACCGGACGATGTGACGTTGCTTTGGTGAGTGGTTCGAGAATTGGATATTTGACATCGAGGTTGACCACGCACATACTCTATAGGACCGACGACAATTGGTCAAACATTCGGAGAGTCCCATCCGGTGCGGAGAGAAATAGGACAGGCGGCGCAGGCTTATACTGGCATCATGGTAAGCTACCAGCGCATGTGCGTTTACACGGCTTCGTACTGATCGTATCCCACCCATAGACTATGTCGGACAACCGCGAAACTACAAATGGATCTCTACCATCAACTTTGCCAAGACATGGGAACAGTTCAACGTCGCACAGACGACCGGCATGGATCGAATATTGGTCATCAACGTGGGCGATTTCAAGCCAATCGAAGTCGCTACCGAATTTGCGCTCCATCTTGCGTACGAAGGTACTCAAAGTCTGCTTGTTGGTCAAGACTCTGGCGACGTTCCGGATCCAATGCGATGGACCACAGAATGGGCAGCTCGCACTTTCCCAAACCTCGAGGCAGCAACGGTGGCTACGATCGTACAGGGGTACAACGCGATCAATGCCAAGGTGAAGCCGGAACTCGTGAACTCCACCACATGGTCTTTGACCATGCACCGAGAAGCGGAGCGAGTGGAGGCAGAGTGGGATGCGCTCGTTCAGCTCGTCTATCAACTCCAAGCTCACGTTTCCGACGAGCAATACCCAGCGTTTTATCAGCTTGTGGCGTTCCCTGCTCTCGCTTCGGCTAATTTGAACAAGCTATACATCGCCGCCGGTCGTTCCAATTTGCATGGAAGTCAAGCACGAACGTCGGCATCGTACTGGGCCGAACAGGCTAGGCAGCATTTCGCGCATGATGCAGAGCTCACCAACGAATACCACTCCTTGCTGGACTACAAATGGGACGGGATGATGGCGCAACCTCATATAAATATGTACTACTGGCAACAGGCGATGCGCAATACCCTTCCCCAAGTAACGGAAGTGCAGATGGATGCGTGGCCAATCGATGGCGATGGTGGTAGCCCGGGCGCCCTTTTATCACCTATGCGAGTCACCGTGCAGGGATCTAAAGGAGCCAATCCTGGAGATAACGTCAACAACTGTCCCGATGGCTATAACTGCCCGCCTCTCGCTTTGCCCTCCCTCTCGCGATATAGCGCCCAACCCTCTCGATGGATCGATGTTTCTAGCGGATCGTGGGTGGATTTTGCGTACAACGCAACTGCCAACGTTTCTTGGATCACTCTCACGCCTTCGAACGGATGGGTTGCCGCCAATGGCTCGGCGGATTGTCGAGTCGAGGTGTCCGTAAACTGGGACGCCGTGCCTGCCAACGCCACATCCATGCTATACGCCAGTATCACCTTGTCCCCGACCCCTACCGCTTTCTCCAATAGTAATACCTCGGTCACTATCGCCGTTGACCCTACCACCGTTCAAAACCTACAGTTGCACGTCGGTGGATTTGTTCAAGGGGAACCAGCATATATCGCTATGCACGCTACCAACTCCACGCGCAGGAACGATTCTCAAGAAGCTTACTGGTCCGAACTTCCCGGATATGGGCTGACGGGAAACGCTGTTACCACGCTGCCACCTACTCACCCGAATGCCACAGCAGGAACCGGCCCCGTTCTCGAATTCGACTTCTTCGCGTTACCTTCGTTGGCAGGCAAGTCGAACTTGTGGAACGTTACCATCTGGCTCGGCCCGTTCTACAACTACCGCCTTCATGATCCCTTCCAGTTTGCTCTGCAGCTCGATGATGGGGAACCCACGGTTGTTCAGCCGGTCCCATTCGCCAGCTCAGCAGGCAGCGAGCCACCTGATTGGAATTCGGTGGTCGCGGCCAGCATCAGACGCAACACTACCAGCCTCCCGGCTGTGGCAGATAACGATTGGCATACGTTGAAGGTGTGGAGCCTCAATGCCGGTATGGTGCTAGAGATGGTGACCATCGGTGCTTTCCCCGTTACATCCTTGCCTCCTCCGCAAAGCTATCGGGTTTAAAAGAGTGACAACGGGTGGAGTTATTGGAGCAAGGGAATGAGGGGAATACAGCCTAAAAAGAGAAGATTCTCTATAACATATTATACTGGATTCATAATAAAGACTTACAACCTGCTAGTAAGGAAAGAAAGTAAATGTAATGTGAGGAAATTACAAGAGTGCAATGCATATGACATGCCTCAAATACCCCTTACAGAGTCGCATTACAACGTATTAGTACTGCCCAACAACAAATCCACGTTCATAGGGATCATCTGTACGAATTGCACTTTGGAGTACTGTGGCGAGAAGAGCTTTTAGTATTGTGACTCATCTCAACGTACGAGACGACCACTTACGATATCCCACCAGTCCCGTACATGCTGATTCCAGTGTTCTGGAGAAGCAGAGTTGCTTAAAAGTGCAATGATAATCCGTAACACCTTTCCTCGCTGACCAGATAGGATTGGATGGATTTTAGTAAATGAGCACGACACCGATGTGGTATTGACTCACCATGCTCTCCCCATTGGCAGCCAGATGCTCGACAGGAATACTATTGATTACGACTATTTCAGTTCGAGTGCCATCGGGAGCTCACAGTCGGTCTTACCTAGATAGCAAGCTATACATTTCTCGTCCCACCAACTCTCTTTCAGAAGAAATATCGTGGGTAGGGTCGGCCAAGGCTTTCAAGTCGAGCTGAGTCGAACGTCGACATTAGCACTGACGGCGCAACGGTCGATTAATCCTTACTTACCAATGCAAACTCTGCTGAAACAGCAGTGATCAACAGATTTGCCCGTTGCGTTGCGAACACCTCGGACTGATCGGTGACCGCCATAGTAACGTGCGGCGGAGCTGGTCCCAACACATCAGGTAGGCCTTGAATGACTTTCCTCATCTGCGCCTGCGCTCGCTCGATCCATCTGAGAATGCCGTACACGTCGGTATCCATAGGCGAAGTCTGATATGTGCGGTGTTTTCTCATGCACTCTGACAGTATCTGCATCAGTCGCACATTGGCGACAAATCCGGTCATATACGAAGGCCGATTGACGGGTTGCGGGAGATTACCTTCTGTTGTGATGAGCTCGTCGTCGATGCAGAGTGGATAAGGAGGTACACCCTCAAAGTCATTCATCAGGATTTGCATTCCAGATGAAGCGTCGGTTCTGTGGTAACCAACTTCAGCCGTCGGCAGTAGAGACCGGTGCCTTCAAGACCTACTTGTCAGTGTTATATAACTGGAAGAAAATCCGACGCCTCAGCTGCAACGCGACATGATCGATATTTTCTCCATTAGATCCAGCAGGTGTAGGCTCGTGCAGTCCGAGACAAAACGCCAGACGGACCCCTTGAGATAAGAGCATGGTCGCGGTCGTGGTATCTCCAACTGTTTGGGAATAGAAGTAATCTCTAATGGTAGATGTCGAGTCAGCGCAACGACGGATTGGACTCGAATGAGTTACGCACAATATGTATATACATATCCTGGTCAAGGTGCTGCACGTCCGCTGGCGATCCTGTAGCAGCCGACTAGCTGCTCGACATCGGGACTGCAACGCTTCTAGCTCTTGTTGAGAGAAATAGCCTATCATTTTGCTTCGAGGCACCTGACAAATGACATATGCCACTGCAAACACGGACATACAGACTGGGTCAGAACATATCGATCCAACTGCTGCCAGATCATACTTGCCTAGACTGAGTAGAAAGGCCCGGAACATCTCATCCTTGCGATCAAGCCGTAACGCCAAATCATTGTTGAATGTCGGTTTGTGTATGATCGGCATGATGGCGTGTTGATATCTGAGATGCAGGGAGATAAAGAATGAGACGTTGGACCACGAGGTCACGTCTTCTATCTGCGGACATGCCGGCAATGGCGCCGCAGAAATTTTGCCGTTGCTCGCTGTAGTATCATCCTGAAAAGCATCCGGCATCAGTACAGAGCCCGGTGGTTGATGGGACGCCGAAGCTCGATGGTGGACTAGGGCAGGCTGATCGGGGTACGGCTGTGTATGCGAATGATTTGGGTAACTCCCATCCTCTCGATGCGGCAGATATGACTGATGCTGAAAGTGCTGGTTTGGTTCTGTATTCTCGGACTGCGTAGGAACACTTGCAGATGTGGCTAGGAAGGAGAACCCAGCGTGGCCTTGATGTTGATGGCTTTGTGAGCCTTGATTCGTGTAGACTCTTTCCTCCGCCGGTTTGTTCGGGTTCATTCCCGTGAAACTCGCAAAATCCGGAACAAAAGGTTGCAGTGATCTTTCGTTCTCGCCGAGGTTCATTTGACCGGCGTAACTCGGGGTTGGGCCTGATCCATTAAAATTCGTGCCAACCTCATTGTTGATAGCTTGATAGGTATTTGGATGTGGAGTATACCCCCTCACGTGGCCGAACAAGTCTGCGGTTTGGCCCTGGTTCTGACTGTGACTTCGATACCTTTGCCCATCGTACTCGTCCTCCTTCTGACTATCTCCAAAACTACCGATACTGAGTCCCGGTGTCCAAGAAAATGATGCATCGAACTGCGCGGACGGTTGTTGGTGCTCCTGACTACGATGACTGTGTTGAGATTCGGTGCGTTGACGTTTCTCGGGGCGGGTATGGGTTTCCAAATCTACCGTGGGGGAGAATAGGGTAGTCATGGTGGGTTCCTTTGGTGATAGGTACTTTGCTTGAGATTGCTGAGATGGTAGAGTAGTGGCCGATGCTGGACGGGTTGCAGCAAACGATGGACCTGGGCCAGGTGAAGGAAGAGTCGTCGCAGATCCTGATGCATACGTGCCAGGCTTTTGCTGCGAAGTACGTCCTGCCCCTGACGCCTCCTTCTTCTGCTTCCCTTTGCTGACTTTCTGCCCACGCCCAACATCCTTCCCGACTCCCTGTCCTGGCTTTTCCTTTTCCTTTTCAACATTCTCCAGATCCTTTTTCGACGGTCTTCCTGGTCGCTTGTTCACATAGAGATAGGTACAGGGAATATCGAGATTGAGACATCCTCTGCACTTGATGCCATCGTTGTCTGCCTGAAAGGTTGATTTATCCGAATCTTCGTTTACAAGCGTGCACCTGATCTAAGGCAGACAATCGATATCATGATCCAACTAGATTAGCAAAACGAGAAACACGGCATCATGCGCAAACAGACCTTTCTCTTTCTGCACATATCACAGGGCCTGCGCCCCTTCTCCCCTCCGTCTTCCTGTCCATCAGAGCTACCAGCCCTCTTCTTCTTCGTGACAGCGTCCACTCCCCGACTCGCTGAATCGAGCTTTTCCGCATCCCGCACTTCCCTACCCGAGTCTTGATTTGCTGCATGTGATATGGTCTGTTGGGATGATTCCGGCTTATCATCGCTGCTTCGTATCGCAACCTGGGCTGTCGTGGCCGGCTCTAGCGGTTGAGGTGCCGATGCGATAGATGATGTCTGCATCCTGAAGATGTCGCTGCTCGATGTCGACGGATATCCAAGGTTAGATGTTCTCACCGCCGTGCAACGCTAAATGCCCAACACCGGCGAAGCATTATACGTGCACCCCACTCAAATATTTCGTAATGAACACCGGCTGCTCCATGGTGTGTTGTGATATCAAATGGGGAACATGGGCTGAATAACGAAACAAGGCGGGGTCCCGATTCTCGCCGCACGTGACTTGGATCCTCACTCTCCTCGATAGCCATCCTCTCAGCAAGTACTCTCTTTTCATTCACGGAACACCCACTGTCGCCATAAAACGGCACAGCGTAATGATGTTAACAGGCGAGGAATATTGGGGCGCGACGGCGCTGCTGCTTCAGAGCACATGATTGTCCATTTCCGCAAAGCGAATTGATTAATTTATACACCATCTATACAACGAAGAGCAAAGATCTATCGGATTACAGCATGCCCGAGGGCGAATTCACCACTCGATGACAGGGTTGAAGAACTTGGCAATAAGGCCTTGGTAATACGGTTTCAAGTCCTCTACCTTGGGCGGTTCGTCAGACTTGGAGTACAGGTCGTAGGCTGTTGCCGGCAGAGAAGCATGAGCGAAGAGCAAAAACAGGCTCAGGACTAAGAAATCAAACATACGATTGAACGCCTTGACAGCCTTCAGCTGCTCGTAATCATCCTCATTCATGAACTGGGTGTACGCTCCGCCACGATGCCACGGGTAAAATGAATGATACCGAATCATACTGAGCGCTTCTTTGGGGAGGGACGACTGGTGCTTCATGACGTGGTAGAGGTATTCGTCGTGACCCCAGGAAATCATGACGTTGTCGAGCCCACACCCATGCTCGTAAATCCCGAGCTCGGTGTTAAGCTTGGGATCGTTGTAGTCGGGGTTGGCTTTAACTGCAAGGGGCAGTCAGTCATTGGTTTCCTCGATGCAGAGCGACGTGACTTACAGGTTTCAGGGTAGATGTTCTTGTCGCTGAAAGCAGCGCCGACAATGAACGTATCTCCCACCGTGCTCCACTGTCCTTCTCCTTCAACGCCGTAAAAGTACAAGAGCTTGCCGAGATCGTGAATCAGACCCGTGACCTGCATCCACTCGGGTTTACCGTCCCGTCTAATAGCCTCGGCAGTCTAGCGAGATGGACAGAAAGATCAACAAGACGAACTTGAATACTGATCAAGTGCTGTGCGTACCTGCAGCAAGTGCTCGATCTGTGATACCTCGGTATCTGGATCACTCTCGTCAATCAACGTATTCAACTTCTCAATCGCCTCCCAAACGCTCATTCGAGCGCGAACAGTCGCATTAAACCTTGCCCTTGCCTCGAGGTTATACGCCAACGTCTGCTTGGCATGTTGTTCGGCGTAGAAATTCTTGACACGATCACACGCGGCTTCGTACTGACGGAAACCGTCCTTGTCCTTGGCCGCGTCAAATTGAGACTCCTGGTCAAACTGGATTTCTTGCGCTGATTTTCCCTTGATCACGTTGACCTCATCGATCAAGTCGGAGAGATGTTCCAGCTCCTGACCGTTCTTTCCTTGTTGCTGTCGCGACAAGACTTCTTGTGTCTGTACCATCGTGGCGGTTAAGGTATATGTGTCGTTGGTGGTTGAATTTAAAGACGAAGCTGATCAACAACGTCGATTCTGAAGACGAAAGGTGAGCCCTGAAGATTATATATGCCATTGCAAGCCGTAAACCTGCCGTCATCAGCTGCACCGCATCTCATCCCCGCAGAAAGGAAATCCTGACCGTCCCGCCCGGATCATGGTGGTTTCCCCGGGAAGAAGCGAAGCCAGATGTGAGGTGATACCGTGGAATCTCTCAAGTCGGTGGGTTTCAGGTGTGCACATGATCGAGATAGCTATTGAGATTGACCGGTCCACTGCCGCAACCCGGGGAATATGTCTCTTTGTTCAGGCCCCTTGCCGCCGTGAAGCTGGCATCAGCAAAAAGAGCCCTATTGGCGGACCGTAAAAAGGCGGTAGGCTGCCTTTAACACGCCGAAAGCTTCCAAGACAGCCACCCAGATGGCGTTTTCTGCGTAAAAAGGTTCCGTTTTCGCGAAAAATTAGGGTGGGCGGTTTCGGAAGGATTTCCGAACGCCATTGGAGATGCCAAGAGGCTCATCGAGAGGTCGTAAACCTGCCGAGTCTGTTGACGTCAACTAGAATGGCGTTGCGTCGAATACGGATTGCAGCAACCCAGCTTCCTAACAGTTGCGCCAAATTGCGCAAATCCATGATGACCACCGAAGCTCAGCGCGAATCGTTCAGCCTAACGGAGTATTGCCCGTCTTATTTTAAAACGCTACGGGCCAGGCAAGTCCACGGGCCTCTCACTTTATCGGAACTCGCAACGCACGAACGACCTCACTGGATATTTCGAAACTGCGGTTCTAGGAAGCAATGCCCTTTGTGGGAAATGCTCGGGGTACGAGTTTGTACTGCAAGTGCAAAACCGCCCAAACATGCAGGTGGACAAGGAGACACGATGAGGCACATTCCCTAGACATGGTATAAGTACAGCAAGTTGGACAGTCATCGCAGGACCAGACTTAGGGACGCCGATATAACGTGCCCGTAACATTGCAACAAAGGACAAAGACATAGACTCGGTATATATACACCTTAAACCGTAAGCGTCTCCAAGCCACAAGGTCTGCTGATGAAGCGGGTGAGTAGTAACGCTGCTGATGAAGCGGGTGAGTAGTAACGGAGGTCCCAGAAATCCGCGCGTTTCAGGTATGCTTGAAACTCTTTTCCTCTGCTGCACACTGTATTGACTAGAAATGTACACTAACCAATATCTGATCTTGATCTGTTAGGTCAACCCACGCCAAGCTAAGAGCCAAAATCCAGTAATGACGATTCTCCAACATGGCTCAAGGACAGGTTTCCGACTCCTTCTGTCCATCGCTTCTGTCCATCGCTCTTGATGAATGGTCGAATATCTGCTCAAATGTTTCTTACGGCTTCAGAAACTTCCCTGTATACAGCCTCGTGCACCAAGCAATTCGGCAGAATTGTGGACGATCCTTCGAGCTACGCGGATAGCATGACGCTCAACGTAGATGGGAGACATCAAGATGGATTGCGACGGTGTCTTGCCGATAACGCCGATCGTCTCACCGAGACTAGATATACGTGACGCAATTACTAGACGTCTTTGTTGACACAACCTCGATCAATGTGCAAATAACACCGCAAACCGGACACCCTTTTCCGCGATGTACCTTATGTCTTGGTTGGGTCGATTCTCACTGTTCCGCATCTCTCTAGCAATTGCGTACCTGTATCAAACATTGAAGATTGATCAATCGTATTTCATCTTACATGTCCTGTTGTATATGCAGAAGGGCAGTGTCATATCCTAAACACCTTGTTTCCAAATCAACGAATCGAGGCGAAATTTCGTGAATGTTGTACCGATACATAGATGCGATGGACAGAACAGGGATTGCAATACGTACAAGGAGACAACAAGGTTGCAAAGCGCGACTTACGAAAGCGATACAAGATACGTTGCAGACAAGGCGCGCGGGCAAGTTAACATGGTACCTCCGGACTACCCGTCAAAGCTCACCAATACCTCGATGTGGCAGAGGGTCATAGCTTTCCCGTTCTTTCGAAATCGGTTTTTTTCCCAAATAGTCGTATAGTGGATGGATCGAGTGATTAGAAATCGGTGAAGCGGAATTTTGGTCTGGAGGCGGGGTCAATCGGTGCACAGGCAATAGGGGCTTGCAAGACTAGAATTGTCTCTCCAGTCATGTCACACGTTGCGACACCTAGTTCTTCGAGGAAATGTCGTACTTCCTCGTGCACCCGTCTCTCGATCTGAAGTTCACGACGCCAGCTATTGCGTGAGCCCGCTGCGTTGTCAACATCTCCAGGTTGCGAAATGACGTTGTGCAGGTTGATAGTAATCGTTCGGTCGTTGGGAAATGCTTCAGGGTGGCCGTAGGCGAACTCGGCGAGCTGAAGGCATGAAGTTCCCTATTAGCAGAACACGACTTTGTGAGAATCAAAACATAAAAATAATGTCCTCGTACTTTTTGTACAAAGTCCTCGCATTCCTCCAGCGTGAACTTCGCAGAGAAGTCCGAGCCGTAATGCGAATTCCTGCACGCATGATTTACTCGCCAACCCGTCGAATCCCGTTGGTCTTCATTGACCAGTTCGATCGAAAGCTTGCGTGAAGCTCCATATGCCTGAGCGTACGTTGCGAAACCATTCGTTATGCTGAATACCGTTTGCAACTCCGTGCGTGGGGAAAGACAAAGCGCCATATCGGCTTGTTCCCAACACGAGAGGTCCATGTTTGCCGGAAATTCGCCCACCATCTCTCCGCCGTCTTCGAAAGACATTTGTAACCACGACATCGCGAACTGTACCCGTGCCTCGGCACCAGAAGTCGATAGGCGGCGTGTTCCGGATAGATATTGAACCATGGCAGTCGACAGGATTTTGGTGAAAACTGTTGCGACGCTTAGCGGTTTGCGCAAACAAAGTCCCCAGCCGCGCCATTTTGGCTCGAGCGTCATCGCTAGTTTTGGGAAATGGGAAAGCCCATCGGTGTGATGAATGAGCTTGCGGAAGGGGTAATCTCGGGAAAAGAAGAGAAACCTAGACGACGATGGAGGAAGACAGATATCGGCAATGTGCTGAGGAAGCATCGGAGAAAAACGCTAGTTACTCACTTGGTCGAGCGAAAGGCGCCCCCCTGAAGAACTTCTTCAAGTAGTGACGAAGGGAACCCATCCTCTCCATAAATTCTGCTCAATTCGTCAAACAGCACCGTTTCGTACAGAATCGAGAGCGTATCTGTGTGAACAGCGTGATTGGCGACATTGACATCCGCGATAGTTCCAAATGCGAGATCGCCCGCCAAGAATTCACAAATAGTGATGAGGATGTCCATGGGTAGTGTCATGAAACCCTGGTTGTGCTGTGCCTCGTATCAGCAACTGCTATTGGATCTCGTTATGACCAGGGGTGACCGGGCCAACCTTTGTCAAACCAACCTCGACGTCCACCATAGAATCCATTTCGCAGCTGTTTCCTTCTCCTTCAAACGATTAGGGGTAAGAGTTAGACGATGAGATCCACGAGACCAAGGTGGGGATTGGCTGATAGAAGGGGGTTGATGGTATGTCTATTATAAGATCCTGGTAATGGTTTCGTTGTACGGAGCGAAAGGGGGGTGACCTACTACGTCAGGACTGGTCTCCCCATGTCATCCAACTGCCATGCCTTCTGACGGGCTACAACAGCCATCAGCTGAGCCATCCCTTTCATTCCAAAGGTCAGGATGGCTCAAGGTCCAGTATCAGATACTTAATTCCGCTTGCAGTTAGTCCGTTGTCTCTTCTTTTCCAGAAAGAGTGGGACCTGCACACAGTCCATTTTCGTTTTCAACGCTCGATACTGGCGGTTGGGCAGATGCGAGGATTCGAGAAAGCCAAAGGTGAAGCACTGCTGCAAGGCCGAGTTGTCCAAAGAAGACTGAAAGCAGCTGTATCTCTTGGCTAGCTGTATGGGCTCGAATTGATTCCGCTGCTTGGGCTATGCGCCTCTCACGTTCAATATCTCACCAGCTCATTCAAGAAAAGCAAAGAAAGGAGATGCCTGCCACGACTTCGAACGGGGCAGAGAGAGTCAAAGAGCGAGACCAGGATTTGTGTACGATGCGGGACAACGGCAAGGCGTACCTCGGTGGTGGGTAATACGGTGACCGCAGGACTCCGATACACTTCGTGAACCTGGAAGTAATAGTGCGAGTGCCTAATCAGTATCTTCTGGTTGCGATGTATGTCGTTAACAGACTCTACAGCAAATAGTTCGCCCCCTGCAAGTCACGAGATAAGGCACCTGAACGATGCACCGCGAAGCAACGGAAAGAGCGCTGAACCAGCGGTTTCTGCTCGTGAATCAAAGGTTCGTATCATTCGCTTCCGTCGACGAGCTCTGTGGACTATCCGCTTCCAGTCACTGGTCAGGTTTTTCTACAGCCCCTTACCATGCTGCCGCCCGAACTCTACGCCATTATTGCCAAGTATCTCACCGGACCAATACGAAGCTGAACATTACGAATAGAGACATTCAAGCCTGGACGTTGCTGATTGTGTACGAGACGGTAACCCTCATAGACACTAAGCTCCACCACCGGACAACTAATGGCGGTTATGCACCTCCAGCTGGAATTGGCTACACCAAGTGGTTCGGCTCAAGCCATCGTTCATCACTGACACCATACCCTCTGGATCTTTTCGGGCTTTGTTAAATGTGTCCTTGCTCGTAACCTTTGTATTACCTTTGAAGAAGAGTACGAACTTCCTATCCAAGTGCTGCGTCGAATCTTCCCGAGTATTACGCCCACCGCCATGACGACAGGCGTAAGAAGGCTACATTTTCCAGTGACTTTCGACTGCCGGAGATGGTGACTTGCTTTATGATGGATCTGAAGCGAAACTATCCGAATACCCCCATCTCCGTTCAGAATGCCCTCACTGATTCTCTTTCATGAAGAGGAAACGACCACTTTCGTTGCGATCAAATTTTACATGGTTGGGAAGCAATGCTGGTATGGCGTTTCGGACAATGGACGTCACAGGTTTCGACATGGAGACTACACAGGATGAAGGAGTGTCGGACTGTTATATGGACGATGAGTTGGTTCCGGATCTGGATATTTCGCTATTGCGCGATCACCTCGGCTCCATCCTCAAGCTAGTACATCTCCAGGTGGAACTATTCCCCTAACGCTGATGCTTTCCTGTGGTGTAGCTCGCCAGTAGCCTGAAGACGGGCCCTATGAAACTAGTTGGCTACCCAGACATACGTATCCACTTGAACATGGCTGATCGCGCCATTGATTGGTTTCACTGGACGGTGTTCGATCCCTTATGGAATCCGAAGGCATTAGAACTTGCCTCATGGGCGGCCAGACCAACGTGTTGCAAGTTCTCATCCCCGAGCCTTCAACCACAAGAACCTGCTTTCTTCAAGTTGGACGAACGACAAATTATGGAACCCCCAGACGTGCGTGTCTTTCAAGGCACGCCTAATTTATTTGATCGTCTGTGTCCTGTCTCTACCGGAATGCATGCAAGTGTTGTTTGGTTTTCAACTGTGACATTGTTCAATCGTACAGGACGTGGTAAGAGCTGGATGAGCAAGATACAACATGGGGAAACCTCGCTGGTATCAAAATCGAAGGCTTCAGTCGTCGCACACCTCTCCAGGAAGCCCGATATCGATATCAAGAGTCGCGCCAAGAATCCACCTATGTCGTGTTCTGTGAAATCTCGAAGAACCCTATCGCATCGAACTCGATGATTTCACCGACTGACAACCGGTCTGCAGCGCTTTGGACTTGAGCCTTTTTACGTCGACTCCTGGAGTGTGGAGCAGTACGAGGGTTCATTGTCGTCTGCGCATATCAGTACCTCCCGCTGAAAGCTGAATCATCATTCGAATCTTGGATCATCTGCGTGACATTCCGGTCAAACAGGCTACAGGGACTGGGTTGGCCGGCTCAGGTGTAGTCTTGCTGCATCGCATTGGGCGTTTACCGGAGTTTACTGTGGTGCGACTTGTTCATTTTCTCCCACACAGACGACAGCGCTGCATCGGGGTTTTTGGCGTTGATAGAGGTATTCAGTTGATTTGATTCGCGTTGCTTTTTTCTATCTCACCATATTTCCTTTTCCAACGTTCGACAACACCCTTCAGAAAGTTCACATATAGATGATTATCAGCACTATGGCTTTGACAGAACGCGGCGGCGAAACCTCAACCTATCCGATGCTGAAGAATCAAAAGTCGTTAATGTGCGAATTGTCTGGGCCAGCATGATGATGCGCGTTCGTCAGTCGTAGTGGGAGGAGGAGAGGGGGAGGGAGAAGCGGAAGAGCACGGAGAAAATCCCACCATTTGCGCGCCCTTTTCTGCTGCTTATCATACTATCCCCCGGCCCTTCCCCGTCCTGGTAGCTGTATATATCGATACCGGGATTGACGGGAAAGCCGAGCGTCCGCGTCACCCGCCCATTGACCCGACCCCCTCCTTCCGGAGTACTCATACCACCACCTTTGCCTCCTTCCCTCCGCCCGCACGTACCCACCCCGCGTTCAGGAACCGCTCTCGACCGCTTGTGAACGATCAAACGGCACGTGGAGAGGTGGTTCCGTCCTGGACAAGTGGCAGGCAGGCAGGAGTACGGGTGGGTGGGTTGTCAATCCAGCTGCTTCAACACGGCAAGTAGTTTTAGCTATCTCCCATCCGTCCATCCGTATCGCGAGTCATGTCAATCCATGATACTACACATCCTGCAACCACTCGTGTGCATCGATCAAACCACCTGTCTCACCCCGGCCCCCTACCCTCCTTTGTCGTCGCTGTCCGGCACTCGGACCGCCATAACGGACGGCGCCCAACGCCTGCATCTCCACCCCGCCCACTCTCGCCGGGCGCTGCGGGCCCCAGCCTGTCTCCTGATTGGCCCGCGCCCAACCGCGACCCAGCCGCGCGTGGCTTGTTCCACGTAAGCTACGGTAGGGCCCTGCGCGCGCCCTTTCCCTGTGGGGCGATAAGCAGCGCGGAAGCAACGCGCTCCCTGGCCGGCCTATCTATTCCCACCCTGCGTGCCACCCGAAGCGCACCGCGGACCGTCCTGCCTGCCCAGGCGCTGACTCGCTATCGGCCCCGTCGGCGTGATATCCTGATAGGGGCAAGGACCCCGTTGTACAAAACAGCACAGTCAGCCTCGCCCCCTCCCCTGTCCGTCGTCGACGCCAGTCACATTCGCTCCCTTGGTACGTCCGCACGGGAGAGCAGCGCGGAACACTTGCTGACGGGCGCTTGACCGCGTTTTCCTTTCCTGCCCGCTTTTTTCTACTTATACCCCCCTCCCCTTTTCCCCTCGCTCGCCCGCTCGCCCGCACCGCCTTCCTGCCCTCGCTCCTCCAGGTCTCGTTATCGAATCTTTTTTCGTTTCAGGTAAGCATGCCAAGTCCTCACATCGTTCAGCCCTCGACCTGGTGGTGGTGTTGGCGCCGTGGTCGTGGCGTTGGTGGTTTGGCCGTGGCGTTGGCGGTGTTGGTCGTGTCTCTCGGTCGTGGATTCTGGTGGTGGATTCGTTCGTCGGTTTGACTGGGTTCGGTTCGATTCGGTCGAGTCGAGGTATCAGGTCCACGGTTGAGGAACGAAAAATCTGTTGGAAAATGGGAATGGGAATGGCAATGACAATGCTGGGAACCACGGACCGACGGTGGGACAGGTGGAACGATCCTCGTCGACGAGAAATCCCTCGAATAATCGTATAAACGTACGAGAACGTACGAAAACCCAAGGAACGAGCGGTCACACGACCGCATTTTGTCTATGTCTTTCACAACGAACCCCCGACTACACACCGCGCCCTACATTCCTCCCTTGTCCTCAACACGGTGGGATATTTCGCTAACCTTTTTCTCACCTCCTCCTCCCTCGTCGCCGCAGAATGTCCACCTTAATCCCCACCAAACGTTCCGATCTGCTCGATCACTACTTGGCGTTGCCCCAAGGTGATTCGATTCAGGCTGAATGTACGTCCCGCTTCTCGCATTGCTCGTCGTGTATCACTGCTAACTAGATACTATCCCCGCCTGCCTCGGTTTCGTCTCGCAATCCGCCCGTCTGCCCGTCTGCCCGCTCCTCGCACCTCGCTTCGCTCGGTACTCTGCGCAGACATCTGGATCGACGGCACCAACGGCATGCGATGCAAGACCATGACCCTGTACAAGGAGCCCAAATCCGTCGCCGACCTCAAAGAATGGAACTTTGACGGCTCCTCGACGGGGCAAGCACCCGGCCATGACTCGGACATCTTCCTCCGTCCCGCGGCAATCTTCAAGGACCCCTTCCGAGGCGGCAAGAACATTCTCGTCTTGTGTGAATGCTACAACAACGATGGCACACCCAACGCCACCAACAAGCGTCATTTCGCCAAGAAGGCAATGGATTTGGTCACCGATCAGGAACCTTGGTTCGGGCTTGAACAGGAATACACCCTCTTTGACGCCGATGGACACCCGTACGGATGGCCCAAGCAGGGTTTCCCCGGACCCCAGGGCCCGTACTACTGCGGTGTCGGTGCCGGCAAGGTGTACGCGCGTGATTTCATCGAGGCCCACTACCGAGCGTGCTTGTACGCCGGTGTCACGATTTCCGGTATCAACGCCGAAGTCATGCCTTCCCAGTGGGAGTTCCAGGTCGGCCCGTGTACCGGCATCGAGATGGGCGATCATCTCTGGATGGCCCGGTTCTTGTTGTTGAGGATCGGTGAAGAGTGGGGAATCACCGTACGTCTGCGCGCGCCAGGGGGGCCTCGCTACCTTGACACCATGCTTATCATTTCTTGAACCCCCGCGCAGCCCTCGTTCCACCCCAAGCCCCTCACCGCAGGTGACTGGAACGGCGCCGGTCTCCACTCCAACTTCTCCACCAAAGACACCCGAACCCCGGGCATTGGAATGAAGGCGATCGAGGACGCGATCGAGAAGATGTCCAAGCGTCACATGGAACATATCGCCGTCTACGGAGAGGACAATGACTTGCGATTGACGGGTAAACACGAGACCGGCCACATCTCTGCCTTTTCCGCCGGCGTGGCGAATCGGGGCGCTTCGATCAGGATCCCGAGACATGTTGCTCAGCAGGTAGGTCCCCCGTGCGCGGCTCGTCCTTGCATACTTACTTACTCACCTACCCTGCCTTGCACGACCCCAGGGTTACGGATACCTGGAAGACCGAAGGCCCGCATCCAACGCCGACCCATACGAGATTTCGCGAATCATCGTCGAGACCACGCTCATCCTATAGTCTCTCTTTCCTTGCCGGCGCGCACTCGTCGCTCGGTACCAACTCGGCGCGAAACGATAAACGACGGACACCGAAGCCCAGCCTCTTTCCCTTCTCTCTCTCTCTCACTCTCTCTCCCCTCCCGCCTCTCTTTTAAATCCTTCCTCTATCCTTGACAACCTCCTCATTCCGGCCCGTCTTGCGCGCGCGCCCTTGTGACCCTTGACGTTCATGTAACACCAGGGAACGAGGGCCGCGCGTGCGGGCGGGACACGGGGTAAGGCCCCGTTGTTGCCTCGTTGTATGCCTAGCCAGCCCGCTCTATTCTTGTTAGCTGTGTTTTCCTTTTTTTTCAGTCAATTCGCACACACGCACATTACATAACACACAACATCATGCACATGCACAGACACACACACAAATCAAATATTTCATCTTCTCTGTTCTTTTTCGCTTCTTGTCATGCTTTTGTGTGTCCACGTCCGTGTGCGTGTTTGCGTTACTGCTTTTAGTCCGTCGTGCTCGTCGTCATGAACCAACAAAGCTCAAGGACGAGGGCGTAGGCTGGGTAAGGTGCTGTTGGTAATAGTGCAACGGTTTGTACTGAGTAACAATCAATGTTAGTCTTTGAGGGCGAAGACCAAGTACAACGAAAGAGGATCCTGATGATGAACCTCTCCCATATATCTCAGGTGGGCGATCTTCCAGCTATCAGTATATAGCCTCTTCAGTTTCCATGTTGTTCCACGTCGGATTTTCAACAGTGATGCAAGTCCTTGATGTTAATGATGGTGATGCTTGGGGACTTGGTCGCTAAACCTCGGCACACGCGCGTACGCAAGGTCTGTGATGAAGCATTCATGACACTCGTGGTTGTGTCATATCGTCCTCCTCAACACCATCGTAAATTGTACATCGCCTCGAATGGCTTCCACACATATGTACCAGGACTGCGGGGCGTGAGGAGCGTCATGAGCTGATGCCTAGCGGGGCAAGCAAATTGATAGACAGAAAGTCGCGATTGAGAAGAGCATAGAGGCAGGTAAAAACATTCGTTCTGATAAATCATTTTTAGGCTGCTATCGCACCATTCTTTCCCCCAGATACCGTGTACCACTGCTTTCCGGTCGCGTTGTGATCAAAGCGGGGTGCTGGGGCGATGTGAAGCGACGTTCGTGCTCGGTCCTACCGAGCGAGCCATGCACTGCGAGTGATTCGACCGGATTGTTCACGAATCGAGTTGAGGATAGCTGGCCGAGTGTGCTTGCGACTGATGGTCAGTAGTTCTGATTTCAGGCTGGTAGGGGGAGCTGACGTGGTTTCAGTCTCTCATGCTTGTTCTGAGGCTTAACATTTCTAGGATCAATCTAGGTGACCTTGTTTGGCCGAGTCACTCGTGCGACCGTTGCGAATAATCGTCCAGTTGCCTCGCGTCCATTCAGCATCAACCAGATAGAACAGTACATCACTCACACTACTACAACACTCCGCATTCAGTTCCCACGCGCCTATGAGAGTCTCTCACGGGCGTCGGTACTGGAATAAAGTCCTGTCACAGGCTGGATTTGACATTTGCGACTCACTCCAGTGTGACCCACACCATCTGCGGCCTTTGACCTGGCTCCACTTGGTAAAAAGCCACTCCCAGATTACTTGGTAGTTCCAGGTGACATTAACCATGTCTTTGCGCCTGTTGCAGTAGACTATAAGAGAGGTACTCGCGCTACCTCTCGAGAACATACACGTCGGATCACAAGGAGTGTTCTTGCGAACACGGTAAAAGCATGTATGCCAAAGAAATGCTATAGTGTACATCGGCTCGGATACAAGGCCATTCTGGAGTATCTCGGGTGGGGAGGATATGTCATCGACTATAACATCATCTGCTACAGGTCGGTAGCATAGGTTGACATCTATCGTCAGTTTTCCATGTTCTTGAGGAGCTTAAAGACTATGGGCGGCTGGCTGACTGACTTTGCTGACGATTTTGCGTCAGGAAGACCAACTAGCAGTCAGGGTCACCATCTGTCTTGAAATGAAAAAAATGAGGCAGTCAGCGCAACCGAGACCACTTTCACATCCTTGTCGTGATCAGACAGCTGTTAGTTGTGGAGTACTCCTTTGACAGCTACTTGGCAGCTAGTTTGACTAACACTTACAACAAGCTTCCATCTTTTATTCCTACAACTTGGATACGATCGCTCACTCCTCAGGGACCAAATTTTGATATCGAGGAAGTGCGTTCGAGAGGTGGGTGAGTAACACTTGATCGCATTTTGGAGAACGGACAATGGACTGACGGCCGTGCGAAACCTGTCGTTTTCTCTGCTAGCTCCTTTGAAAGGTTGATTTCGGTATGGAAGGAGCACATTCAGATAAGCCACGATAAGATAACCGCAAGCAGCGAAAGTGGTGAGATTAGTGAGATCCAGATAACGGGCTCAGGTCAAAGGCAGAAGATAACTAAATGCCTTTTCTTTTCCTTATCCTTATCGGTTATCAGAATCGTTGCATCAGCATGCTTTAATGGACCGCAACAGCTACCTTTGGCACAATGTGGCTCATCTGTTGCACGACGAACAAGAATAAAGCTCGAAGCTCGAAGCTGCGACGGTCAAGTAACGACTGACTGAAGATTTGAAGGCAGAACTTGGCGGAAGTGGCAGAACTTCGTGTACCAAGCGGATAAGACTTCGAGTGAGCAAGCTGGATTTTCAGCGTCTCGTTCCGTTACCCCGGACGGTTCCCTTCCTGCTCACCTGAATATGAACTCCCCTTAACCATATTTCAAGCACAGTATCATCTTGTGTTCAGAGACTACGTCACCCTTCACTTGCTCCGAATGCGCCTTTCATCGTGCAACGGACGCCCCTCGTCGTTCACCCCAGCAGCAGTGGCAAATAGTCACTCTTCGTGACATGGTAGTTGCCCTTTTCGATGTCAAGCACCAACAACAAAAAGCTCATTAAATCGGCCATACATGTTACATTCGGCACCTGAATCTTTATCTGACGCTGGTCATGGACTCTCGGCAAACATACTAAGTAGCATCAAGCAGACATGCACAGAAGGACTTTGCATACGGAGTGAAGGAAAGCCTATAATGCGCTGGGCAACGTCTCTGCTTCGTGGGAACTACGAACACACGTCACTCACAAGTCAAGCAACGAGAGTGATACAGAACGTTTCCTGCGTGTTGGACGGGTTCGGAATAGCGATTTCTCACGACTTGTCCTTGTCTTGAGGTACGATAACAACCAAGCCCTGTCTAAAACAGAGGGATCGCATATCATCACGCGTGTATTCAGGGCCTCCAGTGAGAGAATGTTGGTAAACCTCAATGTCAGGGTAGCCGTACAGGTTCATTGGACCGTCGACTAAAGTGTCGGAAAGCTATGGACGCAGATATCATAAGCTCCAGATTTTTCACAGGCTGTCAAAGGAAATGGGAACTTGCCAGCTTGAAGAAACAGTCCATTTCGTCCCGGTGTATGGAGAGGCCGAGGTGAGGAGCATGTTCCACATCCAGCCAGCACTGCGATAAATTATGGCTATCTCCGATGTAGAGCTTAATTTTCCTCAACGGTATGCTCCACCGGCGTCCCACCCATGTGCGGAAGCTCCAGAAGCAACGTAAACCGTCATTTCGACGGGGGGGGGGGAAATATGATATCGACTTAGATCTGCCGGAGGCTGATAGCGAGACCGAGTTTCTTCGCATTCGTCAAGCAGAAAACGACCCTGCTGCCTGAGGCAGAAGGTAACGCGAACTTCTCTACGGCGAGAGTGCAGCGACTCTGACTTGCGTTTCGGAACAACCTCTTTGGCGATATCTTCTAGGACGGTTGTTATATTAACGGGCTTGCATACCCGGATTTGACAGTGGCAAAGCGTGTGGCTTTTGACTAACACCAGATTGGGAAACACAGTGTCCAGGAGCCGGTCATGGGGTATCTCGTGGTTATTTTCGAATAGCAGGCTCATAATGAGGAACCTGGCAGACCGGCGTCGTGATGAACCAATCAGTAAGGCATCATCGAGCTAATGATACGTTCGGCGTGTTGTAACCCACTTAGTATAGCGAAATCTAGACGGGCTTTTACCAGCCTCTGGTGTTGTTTTACAGTGAATCATGTAGCGGGCGAAGTGTTTGAGGTATTTGATTGTCACTGTCTCATATAGGACCGGTAATGTACAAGCTTGAAAGTCTTTGTTGGTGACGTTCAAGCTTGCCATTGTCCCGAGATCAAGATCACCGGCGAGGAAGCCCGCAATCACACCGAACAGCTCTGCTGGGATCTACGGATTGACGAATCAGCCCCTTATCACGGAAGACCTCCAGTAAAGGGATGGATGACTTACCCTAGGTCCAACCTCTACTGCAGTTTCAGGTTGTCTGCCGCTTGAAGTCGTCTCGTCGAGACTCTGTAGGGACTTCAGTCAAGTAAGGCGATATCTCGTCCAAGGAAATCTGATGAGCATCAAGGATGAGCTCCTATGTACATAGCAACAGAAAGGAGTCACCACAACGACAAAAACAACAATAGGAGTACTTGAAGGAGTGGCGATGTAATGCGACTTTCCACTCGAATATGACGTGGAGAGCATGTTGGACAGGTTTACAACATGATCTACAGCCAAACACAGCTTTGCGCCCCTCTTTTCCGTACGCGGATGGAGACTGCTTCCCCTGGTACTGGATACACTGGGAAGGGCGATCTTCACAAAGTTGTCCTCCCCGTTGGGTACGACGACAGGCATCCCCACCTCGAAGCAAAGGGCTCAGATGTCATTGACCGTCGCTCATGATCAGTACTCAGCTTATTTATGTTTTGAGGCGGAGTTCAAGGAAGATGAGACGACGTGGTCAGAAGATTCATCGGGTGAGGAGGTGCAGGATATTCACCACGCTGTGCACCTCGTCGATGATGAGGGGATTGAAGGAGGAGCGGATGGGAGTGAGGGTTGTAGGATAGGGCGGAGGTGTGGTTTTGAAAAGCAGTAAATTACACCGATAGATCACCTTCACGTTTCGCGACCTGCCAGCGCAAGGTAAATGCAAAACCGTTCCCTATTAATGAGAATTGAGTAACATTTGAAAAGCCTACAACGTACCAGCTAACGTACCTCTTACGCGTACAAAGATTCTTAGTTTTCCTCGAACTACATCTACCACTTTACCTCTTTTCAAACCAGACCTCGGCGGCCTCTTTCATTGCTCCCTCCCTTGGCTGTCTCAAGGGAACACCCGCACCAGCACCCCACACATTCCCAAACAACGCCATCCCATCTCGTTCAAACACGACCTCAAACGGTGTCGAAAGATCAGCGGCGATGATATTCAGGTTTGTCTCAGGGTAAAAAGTGGAGGGGCGGGCAAGAAAGGTGGTACCGTTGTGGTGAGTGAATTCGAGGTAGTTTAACCAGAATTTTTCATACCGCGCGATAAAGGTGGGGATGGGGGCGGCGGAGGAGGAGGGATGGTGAACGGGGAACGGGTTGTTCGCGAGCGTGTCTTTACATTCTTCCGGGGCCTTGTCGTGGCGCTCCTTCGACGACGTCCGAGTCACATCAGGAAAGGTGCCCGGAACAGCGCAAACGACGATTGTGCCATACGCTTTATCGACGTATGTTCCTTGGATACCGCGAAGCAGCGCAGCAGGAGGCATGGTCGCGTTCTCCGGACGGGCGGGGGGAAGTGCCGCCTCTTTGCTGCGTGAGTCCGTTTGCTGTAATCTGCGCCAAGAACCACACAAGGTCAGCGCTCAAGTACTAATGGTACTCTTCCATCCCACCCCTGGACCAAGGGCGACTCACTTGGACCGCCAATCTACCGGGTCCAAGCCAAGCAGATAATCCACGACCCTCCACCTGACCAAATCCGTATACATCGTCCCCCACGCATCATCATTCACCATCACCGCCACCCCTAGGCCCATCTCGGGAATCCGCATGACCTGGGACATTTGACCAGGATCGGACCCGCCGTGGTCGATCACGTTATGGCCGCGGTAGGTGTACATGGACTGAGCGAGACCGTAGGTCTTTGGACTGAGGAGGGACGGGTACGGGAGACGCGGTTGCGGGGGGACCGTGGTGGGCGTGGTGGTGAGGGCGATGACGGAGGCAGGGACGATGCTGGCGTTCGTGGATGGGGAACGGCCATCGAGAAGCAGGAATTTGAGCCATGTTGCCTGCGCGGGCAGTATTGCAGGGGTTGTTAGTAAGGGAACAAGGGGAAATGGAAAAGGCGGGTAGGCATACCATATCCCTCGCGGACGTAATCACCCCTCCTGGCCCGGCATTCCACTCTATATACTCGGGAGGCTGAAACCACCCATTGCTTACGGTCTCACCGAGACACGCTGCGCTGTACTTGCCACCTACCACCTTACCCTCCTCGATACACGCCGTTATGTTTTGTTTCCTGCGAAGGAACCCGTCCGCCCGTTTTCCAGAGTCTGTGGCGGTGCGCAAATCGTACGTCGTATCCGACATGCCTAACGGGCGGAGCAAGTTGTCCGCTACGTACTGAGTGAAGCGTGTCGAGTAGAGGTGCGTGGGGAGGGAGGAGGCGACGACGTACGCGAGGTTGTTGTATTGCCAGTCTCTGCGGAACTCTGTGGATGGACGCAAGTGGCGTAAGCGGCGGGTGATAGAGTCGGCGGTTTCATTGGAGGCGTAGGAGTGATCGTGCCGCGGTAAACCCGTGCGGTGCGCTGTAGGCGCTAATGAGCCCGGCGTACTGCATTGGAAGAGCATATACTCACAGAGAAGATCGATCAAGTCTGTTCCGTCAGAGGCGATAGGATCCATCAGCGCCCAACCGGGAACGATGTCCTTGATCTTTGTGGTGGGCATGAGGCGAGCGTCGTGCCCACGGGCTGACTCGTTGGCGACGATCAGGCCCGAGGCGAGGGCAGTGAATAGCTTGGAATTGGAGGCGATGGAGAATAGGGTCTACGGGAAGGACGCGCGGTGAGCGCGATGAGCCGAACAAATACTGGCGTCGCATACACTGGCTCTTGCTTCGCCCGACTGACTCCCGGCTGTCCAGTGACCTCCGGGGTTAGGGCTCTGCGGCCTCGGGGTCCTCCGGACTCGTGGCCTGCAGCGCAGTCAAAGATTCTAGCTTCGCTCGACTGACTCATGGGCGGCCTACACCGCCCTGGGAGAACAAAGGGGTCGGTCGTCCCTCCCTCACCGGCCTAAATGCCTGCGACGAAGTCATCTCGCTTCGCTTGGGGCTCACCTCATCCGTTACGGGATTATCCCACCGATCCGCCACCCCAAGTCCAAACACATTCTCTTTCCACTTGCCCGTCTCTTGGTCCTGCTTCACGACAGCTACAGAGGCGCCCTTGATCCCCCATTCGGCTCGCAGCTGGTCGAGCTCGTCCAGCAGGGCCTGAGGGAGGAGGGATAATGCGGGCGTTTGTTTGGGCGCGGAGAGCGGGCGCTGGGGCTGTGCTGTGGCGGCGGCTGCGGCAAGCAGCACCAAGAAGGGGAGAAGTGCGGAGCGCATTTTGCTTGCTTGCTTGCTGGGGTGCGCGGAGACGGCCCCGATGGCAGCGTATATATCAACCATTTCCACAAGGAAACCGCCCAGTCCACTTCAGCCCACGCGCTATTCTGGGCACGCCACGGATATACCCGACGGCGATGGAATTACGTAATCACACCTCTGCTTGATTCAGCTTGAAACGCCGTCCCCCAGTGGAGGCTGCGGGGGCCCCCGCATATGACATGTGCCGCCGGCTACCTGCAGCCTGTAGATCTACCAGCTGTTCTGCTGGGGGCGCCAAGAGCGAGCAGGTGTACCCCCCTGTCCTGCTGACGTAGATGATGACGGAACCCCATGCAGCGGTCTACTACTTAACTCGCATCGGTCGATGTACGTGGGTCCACCAGCTAGTTGGCACTGACAACAGCAAGCTTTCATGATGTTACACCAGGAACAGACCATTCCCTCGCCGCATCCCTCCCGCAGGTTCCCACTACTACCCCACCATACACCACGGTCCAGCGCAGCGTCGCCGTACACGCTCCGCAAACGGCTGTGGAGACGGCATGTCACCCCCTTCGACAGGATATATGCCTTCCCTTACCCGGGAGAAGGGACAGAAGCGGCGCCGTACTTGATCGACTGGTTGCCTTCCTCTTCCCCGTCCAAGGTGGAGGCGGAGGAGGAAGGAGGGAAGGCAAAGGCGGTACTAGGAGGGGACCCGGAGAACCCGTTGAGTTGGCCCGAGGTGGACAAGTGGGGTATTATGCTGCTCGTAGCGATCGCTACGCTGTGTGTAGCGATGGCGAGTTCGGCCATGTACGTCCCTCCGAGAAGCAGAGGCGGCGCGTCACTGATTGTTCTGTTTGCATGCGTGCGTGGGCAGGTCCGCGGCGGAGGGATCCGTCAAGGAGAGTTTCCCTGGGTACAAGCAGGAAGTGTATACCCTTGGTATTTCTGTCCCTTTTATACGTTTCACCTATCACACCGGGACTTCGGGCCCTCGCTGATGAGCCGCCCCCTCTGGTTAAGTGCTCGCGATGTTCGTCCTTGGTTTCGCACTAGGTGACCACCCATCCTCGCCGGCACTCGTATAACGCGACTAACCCCCTCCCTCCCTCTTTCCGCCCGCGTAGGCCCCCTCCTCTGGGCCCCGGCAGGCGAAGTATCCGGCCGTCGTACGCTCTACGTATTCACATTTTTCCTGTTCACCGTGTTCAACGGCGCGCTCTGTGCGAGTCGGAATTTGGCAACGTTGATCGTATTGCGGTTTTTGGCGGGAACGGCGGGTGCGTCTCCCTTGACCAATGCCGGGTGAGTTCCAATGAGCGAGAGCGCGGGGCGAGGCGGTCATGAGCGACTGCCTGTTCGAAGCGAGCAAAGCGAGCTGATCTGTGGCGATGTCTGTTTTGTATCGGCGGGCTGGTGGAGGAAGCGGGACAGTAGCTGATCTATTTGAGGCGAGTGAGAGAGGGCTGGGCATGGTGATTTTTTCGACAGCCCCGTTCCTAGGTCCGGCACTAGGACCGATCGTACGCCCTCCCTCCTTTCCCTCCCTTCCCGCTCTGACATTATCCTGCTGCGCTCGACCAGTGCGGTGGTTTCCTAGGAGAAACAGCAGGCTGGCGCTGGGTCGGCGCCATGCTCGCCATCTTCTCCGGCATACTCACCGTTCTCGGCCTGTTGTTCCTCCCAGAGACGTACCCGGTCGTCCTCCTCCGCCGGCGTGCCGCGCTATTGTCCCACGTTACTGGCAAACGGTATATCTACAAAGGCGACAAGGGTCAGGATTTGAGGTTGCGCGTGCTGTATAAGAGCGCGTTGAGTAGGCCGTGGGCGTTGTTGTTCAAAGAGCCGATCGTGTTCTTGTTGGCGATTTAGTGAGTGGAGTGAAGGAGAGAAAGTATGGAAAGCTGACCCGCCATCCTGTCTGCTCGGTAAGTATGGCCATCATCATCGGAACACTCTACGTATGCCCAGCTCACTCCCGGTTTCCATGCTAACCCGCCAATTGATCTACTTTCCGTGCGCGCCCACTGCACCTAGCTGCTATTCGGCGCTTTCCCCATCGTCTTCCAGGAACAACGCGGCTGGTCCCCTGGGATCGGAGGATTATCGTTCATTGGCGTGGTGGTGGGATGCATTATCGCGCTTCTGTACAGCGTGTTTTATGAAAACCCTAGGTATGCGAGAAAGTTAAAGGTGCGTTCTCGACTTTTGTGTACCCGCCTTCCAGGCGGCGGAATGTGGAAAGCACTGAGAGTGGTGATAGGCTGCTGGTGGTTGGTTACGCCCGGAAGAGAGACTGCCGTCAGCAATTGTCGGAGGTATAATGCTGCCGTGAGTACAGGATACGTAGCAAGATGGTGTTCTGCTGACAATGAGCGTTGTTGTGGTTGGTCAGCATCGTACGTGGAGTTGACACCTTCCTATACCTCGTTGCTCGCTAGTTGACAGGAATCTTTGCACAGGGCCTTTTCTCGTTCGCCTGGACGGCCGCACCAGCTAGTATACCATGGATCGCGCCCATCATCTGTTCCGCACCGTTTGGTATTGGTGAGTGGTTGTGTGAGCGGCCAGCGGCTCGCTTGATGGCACGGACTAACCCCGAATCACCGAGGCGCAGGAATGGTGCTTTTGTTCCTCAGCGTCTTCAACTATCTCGTGGATGCATACCTTATCTATTCCGCTAGGTTCGTTCTTCCGAGTAGAGCACATGCGTCGCTTGAAGTCGGGTGGTTGAGCGATCTCGACCTGTAGTGTACTCGCCGGCAATGTGGTCGTACGTTGTCTGTCTGGAATGGGTAAATGGAGTCGCCTGCTGTACAAGTCAGCCTACCCGCAACTTATCGCCCCATCTCCTCTTGCAGCGTTCCCACTATTTACGACACAGATGTATAACCGCCTTGGTATCAACTGGGCGTCGACTCTTGTGGCATTCTTATCTCTTTCATGCGCACCTCTGCCCATGTACGTCGAATCGTCTTGACTACGTCTCCATCGGATCCTGAAGCGTTGACCGATCCCCCGACGACATAGTCTTTTCTACAAATATGGCGAAAGAATTCGGGTCAAGACCAAGTTTGGGCGCGAGGCGAATGAAATAGGACAGGCGATGCGGAGGCAGCTGAGTGGAGTGGAAAAGTCCCACGCATATGAGGAGCAGACTGCAGGCGCTAATCCTAGTGGGCCGTCCGCAGTATAGCATCCCGACTGGCAAATGTGTTGTGATCGGTTACGTCCGAAGCCAGATGAATGCATTTGATTCTGCCGCTGCTCGCCGCTTCCGTTTTAGGCAGGTGACTAGCTCGGTGACTGGTGGGCTTGTTATCTTATCACTGGTGACGTCATCCCGTGTGGGAGAAGTACAGGTCCGGAGCCGGTGCAGATCGTCAACAAAGATCGTCGTTGTCGCTTCCGTGGGCTGAAGATATATACAGCTGGGTCGTCGAGCTGGTCATCTCAGCGTTTAGGAAGATTAGCGTTACCCCGCCCAGCTCACAGTCATCATGAGTATGTTTCCCAATAATTACCAGCCCATCAGCGACGCTACCCCGGCCACAGCTGCGCAAGACGAATCGGGTCCTAACGAAGAGCCCGTCAAAGCCAAGGCCGTTACATGGATGGGCACCTACAACGTCGGACTCACGGACATCGATGTTCCCGGAATTACACAAGACCAAGAGGTGGTGTTAAAGGTCACCGCGACGAGTCTATCTGGCCGGGATTTGCACCTGTGGCACGGCCAAGTAGCGGGGATTGAGGCAGGTACGTCTCACGCGTGATATTTACAGTAGAGCGAGACCCTGACGTCTTTCACAGGTACTGTCGTGGGTCATGAGTGTATGGGTATTGTCGACAAAGTAGGGTCTGAAGTCAAAACGTTAAAACAAGGAGATGTGCGTTATCTTACAGTTCATTCCAGCAGTTGATAGACTGACAGATAACAGGGGATTTCTTTAGAGAGTCGTTGTGGCCTCCAACATTGCCTGCGGAAACTGCAGATTCTGCAACCATAAGCTCACATCCCTGTGCGACCGCACTGCCCAGACGACCGGTGACCAACGCATGTACGTACGCTCGCTCCAGCAAACGGCACGGACGGGACAGGCGAAACTCAAGTGATACCTTGTGGCAATAGAGAAGCACAGCGGGCTAATAATTCTCATGGAGTCATCCCGGGTAGAATGGTTGGCGGACAGGCGGAATATGTAACGGTAAGCTGCTACCCGTCTCTGCGCCGTTTTACGAATATGCCCGTCGTCACAAGAAAGCTTACTAGGTTTCCTCGCAATGAAGGTACCGATGGCGGATTTTAACTGCCTCAAAATCCCTGACGGAGTACCAGACGAAAAAGGTAGCACAGCTACCTCGGGAATTCCCAAATCTGTATAGGCAACTGACTCGCGCTGCCGTTATAGCCCTGTTCCTCTCGGATGTCCTCCCCGCAGCATACCATTGTGTGTATTCCTGGCTTGTCTTTGGAGCTACCCCCTAACTTTCGTTCCACCCTCTGCTATTTTCAGGCGTCAAGGACACGGGTGTAAAGGAAGGCGATGTTGTCGGAATCTGGGGGCTTGGTCCTGTTGGCGTAAGCGTGTATCTCGGGTCAACTATTGCCCGCTCTTACCCTCTTGTGATTCTCCCTTGTGCAGCAAGCCGCCGTCCGCTGGGCTGCTTTAGCCGGCGCAAAACGTATCTATGCCATCGATAAGCTTGACTCCCGCCTGACCCTAGCCAGGCAAGGGGTAAAGGCTGGAGTGGTACAGACCATCAACTACGAGCAGTTGGACCAACTGGATGATGTCGTCGAGTTCCTCCTAGCAAAGTGCCCGGAGGGCTTGGATTGGTAGGTCTCTCAGCTTTACCTTGTTTATGAGTGCGATGGAAGCTGAAGCGTCATCCGTACAGCGCTATCGATTGCACCTCTACCCACGAGCCCAAAGTGAGTCTATTCTACACTGCTTATTGATGTACGCTTCTTGATCGCTGATCACGGGAACAGTCTCTCCTCCACAAAGTATGTATCACATGGAGAAAGTGCATGGGTAACAGGCGGCTTGAAGTAACCTGCAACTCGCCTACAGGCGGAGAAGGCTCTTCGCCTTGAAAGTGATTCTCCTAACGTTATCAACGAATGTGTCCGGTCTGTACGTAAACTGGGAAGGCAAGTCTTAATAATGCCACATCACGGATCGGGCGAGTAGCTAAGTCATTTGCGTTATAGAGTCGGCATCGCGTCTAGCTATCCAGGTGTGATGAATAACTTTAACAGTAAGTAACATTCCAGTCACAGGACAGTAATTCGCTCATCAATGCAAGTCTACAACCTAACAGTTGGTGCCGTGATGGAGAAAGGGCTTCGGCTGTTCGGCAGTGGGTTCGTAGCGATACTTCGCTATACACTCGGGGAGAGCTAATGTGGTCATATCCCATTCTCAACTCAGCGTGCCTCCCGTTCACCTCTACGTGAGGGTTCTTCGTCAGCTCCCAATCGCACCAAGCTAACTTTGTGTGCTCTTATGTAAATTAGTGGGAGGAAATCTTGGAAAAGATCGCGTCCAACGAATTCGATCCATCCTTCTTGATCACTCAACGTATCCGGCTTGAAGATCTCCCCGAATTCTACCCGATTTGGGGATCCAGAGTGCCGAGTATTCAAAAGGTGTTTGTCGTCACACAGTTTAGGTCAGTCTATCCGTCGCGCAGAAAGTATTGATCACGCTAAACACCATGCGCTCTGTAAGCCCCGAGCAAGCTCATCCTGGAACACCCGAATTGACAAGCGGTCAGCAGCTCGAACGACTGGGAGGCGGACGAAGGAGAAGTTCTCTGCTGGAGACTGTTCAGCAGATGGGTGGTCGAAGAAGAAGCTCTTTTTTGGCTTCGGTCTTCAACGAAGGGAAGACACTCCTCGATAAAGCTCTTGGTACTGCGCACTAGTCTCAGGTACCCTGGTATGCATGCTGGATGAAGGCTAGAGAATGTTTCTTGAGGATACCAGTTGATGACAGTCCAGCAGTATACCACAAGCTCAGCATAACTCTCGAGAATTTATGTCACGACAGACAGCTTTGAAAACTGCTCAACGAATTCCTTGGATTCAAAGAGCACGTCGTCTTTCTTTCGCTCTTCCACCTTACTCCGGTTCCGCACATAGCGCCCTTGTTCGTGTAAACTGTCTTGACCTATATGCATGACGATAATGACACATAAGCCGTGTGGGGTATGTCTTATTGGACGATGCCGAGTTCGTTTTTGCGAAACCTCCGCAAAGTCCAGGATTCGCTGCGTGATCTCGTTGACCCAGTCCCGCAAGACTTCCAGTGCGTCGAGCGCAGAACTAGGTTCTGTGTCGAGGTGGTTGTCATGTCGATGGGCGAGTGAAAAACGAAAGGATGGGTTGATTAACCTGACGAACGTATACGCATTGGATATCAAGGCTGCTTGCTTATCTTGAAAATACAACACCTGGTAATGTATAATAGTACAAAGCCCAACACCGTAAAGGCAGGATCATATACTTCTCGACCTCTCTCCTGGCGTTTAGCCCGTCAATAAATCCTGCAGTTCACGCTGCATACGTTGCATCTCTGCTTCGGTATTAATATCCGCTGCCTCTTCTTCTTGTTGCTGCGCTGCCTGTTTGCGCAAACGTCGAGACAAACGTCAGCTCACCGTGTGGATGAAGGAAAGGCGACGGCCTGCCCCGTCGGAACTTACAGGTAACGAATCTTTCACGGTTCCCGCCATGCCGAGTTTCCCATCCGTTAACTCGTACAACACCTTGTCTACTTCCTCGTCCGCCTCGTCCTCTAGTTCCGAGTCGGCCTCGTCCATATCGAGCGTGTCGTCTATCATTTCCGAGATGATTCCGGACTGCGAGAAGGGACAAGTGGGGGGGGCGGTTAGTACCCGTACCTGTTTCACGGAATATTCTTCGACCAAAATGATCCCCGCCGTCCCTTTGTCCACCTGACCACTGGTGCTGCCTTTTCAAACGACCGCAAGAGGTACACGGAAAGAAAGACGGAAGGAGTTTAGACTGCGGTCTCGGATGCCGCTGTTGTAACATCGGCCGCCCTTCGGCGGCCAGAACAACGCATCAACTGATTTGACAAGTGTGCATCTTGTTTCCAAGTCCCGTACAGGCTGAGAGACGTGACCCCGATTGAATGCATGTATATATGGTTTCGAGAGACGACAGATGCCTCCCTGCAGCGTTCCATTTGGAGGAAAAAACGTTGGAGTCTCCGTCGCTCTCCTGCAAGGGCGCTCTCGCACTCGTCGGACAACACAAAAGTTCAAGCCTCCCGTGCGCACGGCTGGCGGAAAGATAGCCAAGTACGGTTCCTCACGCCGTGGCCTCGGATCCAAGGAAACGAAACGAGCCACTGAATGACCCCCAGAGCCACCGAGTCTAACCTATTGCCCGTCCGTTGGCCCTCTCCCCCTAGTATCACCCTCGGTTAGCGCAACTACGCCCTGACCGCGCTACGGCGGTCTCGAAAGACTGCCCTGAACCCATCGTTTGCTGCGCGACGGACGGCGACTCGCTTCACTCGACTTGCCTCGCTCGAGCTGAATCTCGCCCCTCCTCCCCCGTCCCGCTCCAACTTGAGCCCTCCGCCCTGCGCAATCTTCCCTCGCCCCGCTTCTCGCTCGTCTGCCGCGCCCTCGCTCGCCCCTGGTCTCATCGCCGTCATATTAGACCCCGCCCTTCTCTGCTCTCGCCCCTGGTGTCTTTCATTCGAGTCTCGTCCAGGGCTCACCTTCATCATCTCCGCACTCATCTCCCTCATCGTCTGGCTCAATTGCGGCAGTTTGACCAACGCGTTCGACGCCTTCATGATCTCTGTTGACTTTTGAAAGGTGCCTGTCACTTTCACGAGCGCTGCGTCCGGGGGGGGAGGGGGGTGTCAGCGTGCGTGTGACGAGGGAAAGCCAAATGAATGGAGGGGGACGAACCAGCCTGATGCTGCATCTGCATTTGAATACTCCCTAACCGTGCCTTGCTCATCGTTAACCGCTGTTTCTGCTTGTTCGTACGCACCACTTCACGCGCGAGCAGTCGGGCGGACTTGAGGTCGTTTTTCGCGGCTAGTTGTTTTAGGGATTGACGGGCACGGGTGGTCGCGCTGTCGAGCTGTCGAGCGGAGCAGGGGAGACAAGACAGAGTTGGGCGGTGCGAGACGAGGTAGGCCGTAACGGGGAGCGGACGGCATGTAGCAACACAGGCAGAGAGAAAAAACCACGGATTAGCGCTGTCTACATGTAGGAACAGTACACTCCCCCCTCCGCCCATTGAACGTCTTTCCTCTGTATTCCTCTCTGTCCACCCTCCACCGCTGGCTTAGTGCGTGCGGCGCCTGCATCTCGGCATGGCCTCGGAGCGGTCCGTCGTCCCTCCCTCCCCGGAGGCGCTTGCGCACTCGGTCAAGGCAACTGCGATCGGCCGCCCTACGCCCGGTCTCGGGAGAGGCCCTCAGACTCGTAGCCTGCGGCGCAGACACTGGGTCTCGCTTCGCTCGACGGAGTCTCGGGCGGCCTACGCCGCCCTCGGAGAAGTCGGTCGTCCCTCCCTCCCAAGGTTCTCTCGCGCCTGCGCGCTCGGCGAAGGCGACTACTCTCGGGCGGCCTACGCCGCCCTCGGGAGGTCCTCCGGACTCGTAGCCTGCGGCGCAATCTCGCTCCGCTCGAGGTATCCTCGCTGCGCTCGGCGCTCCGCTCGGCTCGGCTCGCTCGTCGGACGTCGCTCACCTGCCTGATCTCCTTGTCCAACACCCTCTGCTCGCCCCTCAGCCTCCTCTGCCACTCCTGGACCCTCTCCTCTGGTGTCGGGCCGTATATATACCTGTTGAGGGACTTGATCATGATGTGTTGTGAGGTGGGCCCGGGGGTGGGTGGGGTACAAGGGAACTTGTCATAAGCCGGGGAGGGGCCGGGGATTTTAGTGGGAAAATTTGGGAATTTCCCGAAAAAGAGTTGGGGGGTAGTAAATAGGGGGTTTATTACGGGGTACATTACGGCCCCCGACGCATATTACGGGAAATCCGGCCGGTCCCCCCGCCTCCCCTCCTCCGCACCCCAGCATGGCCACCATCGCCCCGTTCGTCGCGATAGCAGCACACTCCCTCGCCGCGCCCTACACCAAGGTCGAGGAGTCCTTCACCCTCCATGCCGTGCGCGATATCCTCACCCATGGCATCCGGCCGGACGGGGTGGCCAGGTACGACCATCTCGTGCATCCCGGTCCGCTGCCGAGGAGTTTCCTGGGGCCGCTGGGACTCGCTGCCGGGGCAAAGGTCGGGTTGGCCCTCGCGGATCTGGTAGCACCGGGGAGGCAGCCGATGGTGGATCAGGTGATTAGTACGTCCCCTTCCCGCGCCCTCGTTCGTCGCGTGGCTGACCCGGGGAGGGAGGATAGTAAGGTTGGTGCTAGGAGCATTCAACGCCGCATCCATCGCCTACCTAGCGCATACAGTCGGAAAGACGTTTGGAAGGGAGGAGAAGTGGTGTGGGATCGCGTTGGCTGGCACGCAGTTTCATGCCGTTTGGTGGGCAGGGAGGACGGTGCCGAATATGTTGGCCATGGCAGTAGGTGAGTTCGAGTGACGTCCGACGAGCGGCCGCAGGCACTAAGCCCGGAGGGCCGGGGGAGGGAGGGACGACCGACCCTCCGAGGGCGGCGTAGGCCGCCCGAGAGTAGTCGCCTTCACCGAGCGCGCAAGCGCGAGAGAACCTTGGGAGGGAGGGACGACCGACCGCTCCGAGGGCGGCGTAGGCCGCCCGAGACTCTGTCGAGCGAAGCGAGACTCAGTGTATGCGCCGCAGGCTACGAGTCCGGAGGACCTCCCGAGGGCGGCGTAGGCCGCCCGAGAGTAGTCGCCTTCCCGAGCGCGCAGCAGCGAGAGAACCTTGGGAGGGAGGGACGACCGACCGCTCCGAGGGCGGCGTACGCCGCCCGAGAGTAGTCGCCTTCCCGAGCGCGCAGCAGCGAGAGAACCTTGGAGGGAGGGACGACCGACCGCTCCGAGGCCGTGCCGAGATTCAAGCGCCGTAGGCAACGGTTCTCTCCCGAGGGCGGTTTAGGCCGCCCGCCGAGAGTCAGTGACTGTACCGCGCCGCCGCGTCGAGCGGAGCGAGCATTAGTGTCTGCGCCGCAGTCAGCGGTTTGGAGAACCGAGGACCTGGAGGTCATCGTATGACAGCCGAGACCTTGGGTCTTTGCCTCTGGAGGGCGCTGTAGGATGGCCCTAGATTCAATTCGTCGTTCTCGGGCGACGGAGGAAGAGTCAATATGACGTTGTTCTTCCAAAGGTGTTGTCCAAGCGAGACACGGCGCCCTTGACCCTCTCGACGGTGTAGACTGCTTGCGGACGCACTATTCGTCATGTTGGCCGACGGGTGACAGAGCGAGGGAGGCAGCGAAGCTCGGACATGCAGCGCGCGCCGTAGGATCATGGGTTAGCGCCGGCAATCCGATTCACGTCGAGTCAACCAACGCACGGAGACCGCTGCAACAGATGCCGCGAACGACGTCCGGTGACAGGCGCCGCTGGTTTGGGATGCGGGCGCGTATTTTCACTCCGTTCGAGACTCTCCACGTCCAGAAGGCTGTGATGTGTTCTCGGGCCAACACAAGCCGGCGTTTTTCCAGGCCATGTAGTCGCCCGCTTCGTGAACGTTCCTTCCACCCACAACAAAAGCTAACCGTACCTTTTCCATCGCAGCAACGCTCTCCCTCTCCCTCCTGCTACAAGCCCTTCGCCCTCCCTCCCCCTCTTTCGACCCGAAACGTCAATCACGTCGATTCACGCTCGCCATCGCCCTCCTCGCGCTCACCGCTTCCATCATCCGTGCAGAAGTCGTCCTCCTCCTCGTCGGCCTCGTCGCCGTCATCTTCTACGCAGAGACCGTCGCGGGAAGCGGAAAGGGGCAGGCAACCGGACGTAGGTACCGTCGTACCCTTTCCGCCCTCCGTACGACCGTTGTAGCGGGAATACTTGGCGCCGGGCTGAGCGTGGTAGTGGATAGTTATTTCTGGTCTGATTGGCTGGCAGGACGCCGTCTGGCCGCCCTGGAGCATCCCGTCGGTACCCAGGACGACAACGACGTATCACACGGTCTTCGAGCAGTGCTCCAGTCGTTTCTCCACGCGATCGGCTTTGGGACGCGGTGGGTGTGGCCCGAGTTGTGGGGATTGCTGTTCAATGTCGTGGAAGGGAAAAGCTCGATGTGGGGTGTACGTTCCGTTGGCCTGCAGCATGTTTGCGTCCGAGCTGAACTGACTGGCATGCCCACAATGCGCCCCGCTAGACATCACCATGGTACACCTACCTCGTCGTACACCTTCCCAAACTCCTCCTCTCTACCCTCCCGCTCGCCATTCTCCTGCCTTTACTCGACCCCGCGGCTCGCCGTGCGGTAAGAGGGTGGACGTGGCTGCTCGTGGGCCCGCCGGCGGTGATGGTCGCTGGTTTGAGCGCGTTGGGGCACAAGGTATGGCGTCACCTCGATTACTCACTCGCCGTCAGGGTGCTCATCTTCTGGACTCGGCCGCGCAGGAATGGAGGTTTATCGTCTATGTCGTTCCCTGGCTCAACACGTTGGCCGCTCTCGCGTGTGCTCAGGTGTACGTCATTGCCCACCTCCCCGCAGTAACATGCTAAACCCCCTTTATCGGCAGCTGGAAAGCCCGACGTCGGAACCGCCACACTTTGGTTTCCCGTCTCCTGCTGCTGGCGCTCGTGGGTGGTCTCGTAGGGAACGCTGTCGTCACCGCCGGCCTGGCGTATGTCAGCCACTACAACTACCCCGGGGGTGCGGCGATGGAGTTGCTGCATGATCTTCATTGTGTGCGAGGGGGTGGATATGAAGGAACAGCGTGTGCTAATCAGCATGGTGAGTTTGCCGCACGCACTTGTTATCCCCGCGAGAACCAGTGTAGGACTGATTCAGCGTGACTTGACGTTACCGGCTTGACGCGTAGTCCGAGTGTTCCTGCCCCCAGGTCCACGAATGACGGGCGCATCATCCTACACCTACCGCTACGCCCCGCCGCACGGACATTGGGAATACAACACGACCGAATCCCCGGCCTCGCTCTCCACCCCGGAACAGCTCTGGGACGCCGGCTTCGACTACGTGGCCACGGACGAAATCGGGCGGTTCCTACGTCCCCTTCCCGCGTCGGCGGCGGCGGGTGCGGAGGTCCCGCGGAGAGGGTGGGTGCTGCTCGGTTCCGTGGATGGGTTTGGCGGCGTGGAGCGGCGGAAAGGGTTCCCGCCGCTGGGGATCCGGTGGAGGAGGGAGGTGGGGGTCTTTGGGAGGCGTTCGGTAACAGAGGGTTAATCAAGGGAATGCTCAGGTGGGGATGTATCATTGTGAAGAGGTTAAGGCTGTAAGTTGGTATTGCCGGTTTATAGGAAAACAATCGGGACAATAGGAACACTTTTTCCAGTCAGTTCCCCTTCTACAGCCGTGTTCCCCTCCTATGGTGACTCGCAATGCTACCGACTGGGCAACTTCAATCTTTACGTATCCCAGAGTTTGACTACTGCACTCCGTCACCCACGTTACGCACACTAGAACGCGCAAGCACGCCACGAAAGCTTTGGTCTCGCAGTGTAACAGCACAAATCACCTTTAACAAGCAATGAAAGTAGCATCTGGCGTCCAAGCGAGGCTGAACTATGCATCTCGGTGAAATAGCGGTCTGAACCTTTCGCCCGTAGGCACATTTGCGCTCGAGCAGAATAACATGCCAACAGAACGCCGTAAATCGGAATTACAGTCCTCAATCTACAACCCAGATCGCTTACTGTATCACCTTAGCGTCGAGGAGATCAATAGTGCATTACAGAAATTTTGATGGCTATATACACGACTAGCGAAGAGCACCGCTTGAATAAATGAGCGGCGGAAGGTGAGGCGCCTCGACCAAAGGTGTGTTCGCGATAGGAGCAGGACAGCGGAATTATCGTACATAGCGATAGTGGCTTTGACACCGCGGCGAAGCTCTCCCGATATTCCGCAATTCAGAGTGAATAAAGTCCGAAGTGATCCAATAACAAGCATAATAGGAAGCGGTCGTCCAGCCGGACATCGCTAAGAAAATCGTCAGGGTCCTACGAAGTCGTTGTGTACCCCTACTTGTTCTATTTTCCGCCTTGATAAGTGTCGGACTCGAGTACGAAATTCACCGGACCCCAATTACGAGTAACTTTGTGAGAGGGCTCGTACTTTTGACCAGGATCTACTTCGAGGTCTTTGAGGCCCGCACTGTACTCGGCTTATGAAGTTGAAACCAGTGGAGGTCCTGAGCGGCTTAGGGGAATGGATTGTGACGGTGAAGGGTAATTTAACGCAGATAAGAAAGGTCATCGCAGTCAAGGCAAGGCGAGGTAAGAGCTCGAAAAAAGCCGGTATTTCGCAATCGCATATGACGAACCAACGTCGGCGATGCGCCCTCCCCGCCCTGCGATATCATAGCGACGTGAGATTCGAGTTGTAGCACCTTGTGTATCAGATTCCATTTGTGGCATTTGGATGTCAAATTACTCCGCTCGAGCGCAAGTGAGAAGTCAGATGGCTATCCTGATATTCAACATGGAATCATTTGCGTGTGTGCGTGCGTGCGTGCGTGCGTGCGTGCGTGCGTGCGTGCGATGCGTGTTGTCCGGAATAGAGCGCAGTCATCGAAACAACATTGTAAAAGAAGATGATTACAGACTACAAATGAAACATCGTCTAGGTCGTGGAACAGACAGGCATTGCACTGGCGCACGAAAGATCCAAACTCTACTTCTTTCCTCCTCGTCCTCCTCGGCCACTGCTACCTCCCCGTCCGCCCCTTCCGCCTCGTCCGCCTCGTCCGCCAGCACCGCCACCTCGACCGCCTCCGCCGCTACCACCAGTCTTCCTCTCCATCCTCTCATGGAACCTGACCGCCTTTCGGTGATTCACATCTCCTTCCAAGCCCTCCTTCGGTCGTGCCACCTTGGCCCGTTTCGCCGACGCGGTACCGAGGGAGTTGAGGATCGTCATCTGAGAGTCCTTTTCGCCCGCATGTGTGGACGGGGCCGTAGGTGCGAACTAGCAGGGGTAAGGGCGTAGAGTTAGACATGGATAGAGTGAAAGGAAAGAAATAGAAGCGCACCTTTCGCTTGACGCCTTTGGCCTTGGGTTCACCTTCAATCTTTTCGTCAAACTTGCCCATACTGGCAGTTGCGCCTTTGCTAACCAACAAGTTCCTCTCGAGTTCCTGCTTCCTTGCGTCTCTCAGCTGTTTCTTTTGTGCCTGACTGATCGATGATCCGGTTGTCGCCGCCGCCTTGGCCGCAGAAGCCGCCTTGACACCTGCACTTCCAATCGCAAGTTGAGCAGCCGCTTCCGCCTCGTTCCTTGACTGTGAACGCTTGTTCTTGGCGACTCGGTCTTTTCGCTCTTGCCTAGCAGCCAAAATCGGATCCTCATCTTCCTTTCCAGGCTTAATGACTCGGATCCACGCTTCCTCGGTTTCTCGGTTCTTGCCATCACGTCCCCATCGAGGTACCCATGCCTGTTGATCATCATCCCAGATGTTCTTGTCCTTTTTGCTGTGCGAGATACCCTTCATTCGGGCGAACTTTTCCCATCGTGTTTCAGGCTTGGGTTTCGGTAGAGGCTTTTCTCGCGGGAGACGGGTGGTGGATGGGGGCAAGTGGGCGATGGGGCCGAGTTCCGAAGTTGTGGTCGGCAGGGTGAGGAGGGACGCGAATATCTGGGTGGTGGTCATCGCGGATCGGCTTAAGAGATACGACTCGAGGTCGTGGCTGTAACGCCGAGAAGAAGATTCAGTCGGTTGCCAATCCGCAAAGCATTGATTGGCACTGACCTGTATTCCTCCTCCTCTGTGGGAGCCTCATCGAACGCCGTCAAGATTCCCGTATCCACCGAGATGTATTCATCCGGGTTTTGGCCATTGGCAGCAACGTTGCTGTGGAAAAGGGACCAAGTTAACGTCCCGCCCGCACAACGTGGCCACGGAACTTACAATTTCGCTGCGTGAGCAGCAAGTTCGGTAGAGACGTCCATATTGTATGGCGAGTGTGGTGTTGGGTGGAGATGGGACGAGTCGAGGTCGATCACGGTGACCATGACCTTGTTCGCCTTGGTGAAACCAAAAGTGAGGAAATCTCGAGCGGAAATAATCTGCTTCCGCACCGGCTGCCGAGAACTGCTCGGTGCGTTACGTAAGTGCACCGAGCCCAGATTATATTTGGCAAAAGCAAAAGCCTCTCATCCCTGTCCTATTGGCTTAGTGGTAGAGTATCTGACTACGATCACAAAAATCGCGGCATCAGGGGGTCGTGGGTTCGATCCCCACATAGGATTATCTTTTTTGTTTGTCGAACGCGATCGTGACCGTGACCATGTTCTAGCTTGAATGTGCTAAGCCACAGTGTAGTTGTATTCTTAGACTTACTGAAGGCATTTAGTGATTTCGTATTGCGCTTTAGGTCTCTGGTGTATTTGAAGGTTAACAGAGGGGGAACATTGGTCAAGCTGCTAGGTGTTGGTTGACAAGGACCTACAGCTGCCCATTTTTGATATATACATCGTGAGACTTTCCCGTGTGTGAGATCTAACTACAACGTGCTGGACCCAGACAGTCTATTTGACCTACAACATTCAGCTGAGAAGGGTGTCAGTGGATTGGCAGAGTGTGCTTGATGCAGAAAGCGACTTACTTGGTTTCCATCTGCCGCATCTCACATCTCGTTTCGTCCATCCGTCTTGTTGATTTTCAATTTGGCGATTTCATCCTCACATCCATCCAAAAGCCTAACGTTCAGACCCATGCTATCCTTGCTCGTACGTTGTTCATAGACATTGACTCCACATGTCTTGCAAAAATAGTGGTGGTTTTCCTTCTTCCCAAACAGATAGCACGAGAGATTATCATGGCCGGAGAAGTAGACGTCAGACGACTTCGGATAAATCCAAAGTGTCCCGTTCTGATCGAGGTAGAAGACACGCCGTTTAGCAAAATGTATTCCAATGGCAATGCTCAACAAGCATCACTTACTCCTCCACACAGGCTGCAGTTGCAGTCATTGGCCTCACACTTCTCGAGCGGATCGGATACGACCGCAAACCTCACGGCCTGACAATGACACGAGCCTTCGTATACCTTCTTCCCTTCTGGTACAGCGAGGTTGTGGTTAAGGGGAGTCGCAGGAGGAACGTAAGGTGGTTGTCGATCTTTGCCGCTGTATCTAAAGGCAGGATACAGCAAATACGTCATTTGCTGAAAGATCGGCATGTACTTCGTGGCGGGACTTACGATACTACAGGCACTTGGTGTATATCGACGTCCCGTAAAGCTCGAACCTGAATGGGACAGGTGCGTAAGCTTGCTTATTCCTTGATGAGTGGGACAATAGAAGAAGGGATCGTAGTTTACGCACGTTGAATGGCATCTTCTTCTCTGAGTCGTAAGGAGCACCGATGATGAAAGTGCCACATTCGCCGCAGAACTATAGGGCAACACAGAGAGCTTAGCAACTCTGACAAATTGGAAACAGACCGTGAGAAGCAAACAGACTCACCTGATGCGTGGTACTTTTCGCGCCAAACTGATATCCCTTAAGCCTATCCTCCCCCTTTTCCAGCTTGAGTTTTCCTGGCTCCGCAAACTGCCATATGATTCCCCGTTTTGCGCAGTGGCTGCAGTCACAAGTGCCGTTGTCGACGAGTCCATCGGGCAGAGTGACGGAGAACGTGATGGCTTGACAGTGGCATGAGCCGTGGTAGGTGATGGGCTGATCGGACATGGTGGAGAACAGAGATATGGGGCGAAGGCTGAGTGCGGCAGACTGTTCCGCTGTCAAGGTCCGTATGCGAGTCTTCCTTAAGCAGATCACATAGCTAAGAGAAAGGCGCGGATGCAAAACGAATGCAACGCCGTTTTGCGGAATTCTTGATTATTTTCTATGCTTCTTGTGGTGGTTTCTGCATTCGCTTGTCCTCTTGTCGGCGTCCCGATCCGGTGGAAGATGTAGGACATATCGGTGAGATGGACGGCCTCGAGTTTCCTCTACGTTGAAATTTTCTCCCTTTTCGATGTGCGTGATATGGCGTCCCGGCGGTTTGCATCAAGAATTCGTCCATCCTAATTAAACCTAAGAAACGTGACTGATATAGGGTGTCTACGAGTTGGGCATTGGAATAGAACATTTTCCAGATGGATACAAGAGTACCTCAAGTAACCTCGCCGCCTGGCACGTTGCGTACATCTTCATAAGTTCCGATCTCGTCTCATTGGCAAGGAAATTCGCAATCCTACTCGAAGTACACATCGTCAAAACGCATCTGGTCCCTCAAGATCTGAACGAAATGACGGGACAGCAATGTTTCTATATGGTAAATTTATCCATCACGGGCCGCAAGTACGATTCTTAACGGAGTAGTAACTCGGATTGGTGGATCGCTACTTGCCACTCGCCGCTTTGAATACACTGCGCATCATGCTAAGCCTGCTCAGCGATACAGCACGGCTGGGTGTACAAACCAAATCCCCCCTTCGTCGATTACGGATACCTCAAGCTTCTGTATCAAACTTCCGTCTCCCTTATGAATGACCTGGAACTCCTGCATCCCGCAACCCCCCGGGCTCTTTTTACAGCTGGACTATTGACTTCGATGCTTTCGGGATAATGCGCCATTTCACATTGTGTTGAATCGATTCTGTGCGCTGGGGCGGTATTCAACTCGGAGACCTCAACCTTCACTGCCTTTTCTGTCTTGCGCTACCTCTTCGCTATCAATCGCGCTTCAAGACCGAAACCGCCCTTGTATATGTTGTCCACAAGAGGTTTGCTTGTGCCGGTCTTTGCCGCTTATAAAGGCACAACCAATGGAGAAGTGGCCTTACCAGCCCTACGGTGAACAAAAAGGAAGAGCGACCTGAGAGCATTCCGATGGATTCCGTCAGACAAGGGAGCATAAGGTCCAGGAGAGCATTCACCTTTCGGGCAGAACGATTACCGTGAAGAAAGTGGACCGGCGACCTGTATCAAAGGGAAAGGTTATGGAAAGGTACCTTTGCCTTCAATCATCTTCCTTCCAGCGTAGCCCAGCCGCAGTTTGATACCATACATAACGGGGGGTCAGTGTCGGGAGGATGCCTGTTTGTTCGCCCTTTTCTTCCTCAAGACTAGAGCATTGTAACTTGCAAACATCCAGACTGAATTCCAAAATGACGTATGGGAATCGTTCTAGCCACCTCGCTTGTGACAATGGAGCAGTATGTTATGACCAACTTTTCCGTACCACGCTCACCAGATTATACTGACCTCCGTGAACCTTGTTTGCATAGGGTCTATCTCTGCTCGACCTTCCTGAAGAAATCTTCCTCGAAATTGCCGAACAGCTAGCTGCCGCATTTGCGCTTCGCTCCTTGGCATCTTTCAATGCCGTCTGTTACTGTGTTCACGATGCCACTTTACCCGTCCTATACAGGACAGTCATCCGGTCTGCCGGTGACTCTGCAACCCTCAATGAAGCTGGGGAAAGTTTGTGCTCCAACTCGATTCCGAAATCGTGGCGTTACACCAAGTACGTGTTACTGAAATACGGTGTCTAGAATCTAGAGGGACTGGCGCCGATAATGAATTCTCCTATTGGCACACGACTAGATATTTATTCGTGGATGAAGCAACGCTGGAAAGATTCAAGAAAGTCAACGTCAGGCATCGCGCCGAAATGGTCGACCCGATCAATGCCTTATTTCCCAGCCTTGTTTTCTTATCATGTCGCACACCCCGACCATCCAGAGTCGAATCGTGGGGGTCGACATACGCAAAGAAGGACAGACGCCCACTGATCATCGACAACTCGATACACATATACAAGCCGATCTTCCCCTCCTCGCTGCTCCTTGCTTCAGTCATTGGGACTCAATCTCGTCAGACTAGTATCGCTGATGGAATCTTCCAGCGACCAATTGTCCTGCCGACGAACGGGATTAGTGTGGACACCATTAAGGAGCAAAGGCAGTCGTGTTTCGCTTCCGATCTCGCTGACCTTGTGGTTACAGATAATATACGAAGCCTCCGATTCAACAACCGGGACGCATATTTTCTGGAGGACTCGCGTTCAACCAAGATAGAACCGGCTTGTGGAGTCCTGGAAATTGATACAGACAATCTAGATGGGGACTGTGCACCGGACAGTCGTTCGAAAAGGATCGCAAGATGCTTGATGAATCTAATCAGTTCTCGGGTTGTATCAGGTGCACATCCGGATACACTTTTGCCAAAGATCAAGTTGATCGGGAATATCGCTTTTGCATTTGCGCTGATCGAAGAAGTAAGTCGCTACCACAACACCAACTACACTCTGCTCGGAAGGGTCCTTGCTGACCAGGGAACTTCTACGCCTTAGCTTCTTACACATTTGCCGCTGAAAGCGAATCTGCAAATCATAGACAAATCCTCAACCTCCATTTATGATAAACGCCATCAGGTGTCTGCCATTGCGGAGCAATATCGCCGATGCTGGGACGGAATGGGGCTACCTTCTTCTGTAAGATGCGATGCAAGGTTTTTCCATTTTTCATGCCCGACCGCGGGTACTGCAACAGGTTACTCCAGGTTCACGGCAATACTCGTTCGCTCGTCAAACACCGCCAATGACTCTCAAAGAGGGTTCTACCACATTCAACGAGCGCCCGACTATAACGGCGGACTGTACAAAGTCTTATTTCATCAAACGGTGCCACATCACGCCGTGAAAGTGATCAGTGTTTTGGAATCAGGACGGGAGGGTCACTTGTGAGTGCCTCGAGTACTTGCACCAATGCCTTGAGTGGTAACGTAACAAGGTGATTCAGCTAGGAATACGAAAAGCTGTACGCTTAGCAGGGATCATTATCCAATTTTGCAGCTCAAACGCTTAACGAATGCATAACCCCAAATATCCCTACCCGGTATCTTCTTGTCGGCATGGAACGTGGACCGCTGGTTGTTCTTGAACAATCGCCCGAAATGCTTCATGGTGAACATCGACAACGGCTACGCAGGTGGGATCTTCGAAACGGACGCCTTTTCGGATTGTTCTGGCTACTGGCTTGTGCGCTTCTCTTCTATCGGCAGTCTGTATTGGCGCATGGCCCTGCCGACGGTTTGAATGCGGCAGGCAGTGACGATGCGCTGCTTACCACGAGGATATAATGGAGTTGTGGTGAGAAGGAAAGAAACCAGCTAAGAACCCAGAAACCCCGGAAGTAGATGGTGAAAGTCATGAGAGACTTTGAACACATCGAACGTCATCTAAGAGCTTGTTTTGTTGGATACTTCAAACGACAAGTGTTCCTGACTGAGTGGCAGCGCCAGTTGTATCCGAGAACTCTATGTTGTATATATCATCAAAGTTATGAGAGGTTACAAGCTTGAAGCATCTTTTAACGGGATACAAATAGGGAGACGATACTCCATTTCTAGGGCTGATACAAGTCGGCATGCGAGATGGTGTACAGGGCAGCAGTCGGCTGCTCCCAGGCGGATTGGCTTATGCGTCGTCGTCGTCCGAGTAGTTTCCGTCGGATCGGCGCATGCAACAGCGGCTCTACAATGACATGAAAGGATGATGGTTAGTACGGAAGACGTAACGCTGCACCAATGAAGCGTGGCACTCACCATTGGCCGTTCGTAAGTGACCAAAGCTTCCTCTTGCTCCATGACCATAGAGCTCGAGCTAGGCTCGGAGGATATGGTGACGTACTAGACAGGGTAACAAATTGACAATAATGTCAGCGTGGATCATCCACATTTTCCAAGCTGTGAGGACTTACCTTCTCATACTCGAACTGGTCACTGGGAACAGTCGGCAATGACCCACCGCTGGGCGCAGCTGCAAGTCCATATTGCACTGCCTCTGCTTCTTCGTCTTCTTCGTCGATTGTGTCGACGGTCTGCTCGTAACGGCCAACCACGGCGTATCGCCTCCTGTGGGAGTTCCAGCTTAGCTGGGAGGAATTGAGCACGATATGGGCGACAAAGTCGTTGGCGAACATGATTTGATTTTCTTCCTCAATCACGGGGAAGGAATCCTGATAACGGCTGACCAGGGCGTATTTTGGTCGGTGCGAGTCCATGGTGAGTTCAGGAGCATTGCACAGGATATGTGCCACGAACGTGTTGCGGAGAGCAAGGGGGAAGCGAGCATTATCGTCATCGCCCATGTCTTGATCGGCAACTGATTCGTCGTCTGTTTCTGTTTCAATGTCCATGTCGCTCTCGGTTTCGTAACTGTAGTCGTCGCACTCGGACTCGATGTCCATCTCGATCTTGGTACTGGAGCCAATTTCTTTACGTTCATCGCCGTTGATGGAGCACGTAGCTGTCGTGCTGGGAATATGAACAGCCAAATCACAGAGGGCGGGGTCTGAGAAAGCGTCGGTCCAGATGTCGTTCCAGTTGGCCATGTCAGGAGCTGCTTCAATGATTGAGTCGAAGGATTCAGCGGCATTCACTACGAATGGGGGCAATGTGGATAGTACGTTGTGTTCTTCGTCTTGCGCTTCGACGATGGTGTCGGATTCAGACTCGATGCTAGAGTCAGTACTCTCGGTGGTGGAACCGTTCTGTAGGAGTTTGTCGGGATTGGCTGATAGATCGAAGACTGCAGCGAGAGCATCGTCACCGACAGAACCGGAGGGGTCTTCTTCTACAACAGCTGAGAAGCTGATGCTCTGTTCGAGCCTGCATTCCGGCTTGATGATAGAAACTAATCGTTCTACTCCTCCTCGGAAGAGTACAGACACGTCGTCTACTTCTGAGCACTCTCGCTGCTTAGACTCCGACTCGAACGACACATCGCACAGAGCAGAAGAGGAAGAATCGGACGAAAAGACGGTGGAGGGAAGCAAAGCAAGTTTGTCTTTGACTTCAAGAAGCGAGAGAGCTTTGGTACAATCCACCTCCGATGGGATGCTGATGGAGGAGGATCTAGCGGCGTAGGATGCTACGACAGCATCAAGGGGTGAGACAGCTGGAGTGCGGGAGAGCGACTCAACTCTGCGTTGTGACAAGTGTGCAGCCACTTCTGAGGAGACGACTTTGCATTGCCTGTCGTAGTCAACAACAGGGGCGGCGATAGTCAGGTTTTCGGGACATTCCGGTTGATGAGGTTGTTTAGATTCATCTGATGCTGGTTGGAAAGAGAGTCCAAGTGTCGTAAAGGACAAGCAGTTCCGCAAGAAGGCATCTTCGTGTTGCTCGATATAGAGGGCAGGATCAACTGGAGAGGTCGTGGAGGGAGCTTGGAGCAATAGAGTTTGATCAAGAGGAGAAAGTTTGGATAGAGCTACAGCAGCTGCGACGTCTGTGGATTGATGAGTTTGTTTAGATTCATCTGATGCTGGTGGGAGAGAGTGTCCAAGTGTCGTAAAGGACACGCAGCTCGACAAGAAGGTCTCCGTGTGCTGCTCGATATAGAGAGAAGGATCGACTGAAGAGTTTGAGGAGCGAGTTTCGAGCAAGAGGGTTTGATCAAGAGAAAGTTCGGATAGGGGTGCAGCAGCTGCAATATCCGCGGTAGAGCAAGAGAACGTGATGGAATGAGCGGATACCGGTCGTGGTCGAGGTTTGTTGCTGTTCCACCAGGTCTCTGGTTCGACCTGGTAGGGGGACTCGGTGGTTTCCTCTCGAACTGGGGAGGAGTGGACCGGGTGAAACTCCAGGATAGGGGTGAATGATCGAGGGATCGCGAGTAGCTTTCGCATATCCCTGATCAAGGGCGATCTGCTGAGAGCCCTACCGTTGCTGCGCTACAAGATGTAGCAAGACACACAAAGGTTAGATGACATCGAACAGCAGCAGTAGAAGATGGCTTACTTTGTTGGAAGAAGCGGTGGCGAGAGGCGAAATACCCATCATCACGAGCTGTGGTAGCCCAGTGAGGGTTATTGATTGGGTTCTTTTGAAGGAGAGTAGTTGAAAGAGGGTGATTTCACAGCAAGGTTTGAGCTGAGAAGAGTTCAACAAGAAAGTTTGCTTGAGCACCGATGACAACAAGGTCAACTATCACGGCTGGCAGACGGATATGGGCAGAAAAGCGAATGAGAGGGGGGAATCAAATCGATATTAATTCCGCTCGCTTGTATATACATCACCGCCGCCTCCCGGGCTGCGGAGCCAAACGCCTCTCAGCTGTTCCAGCACCAATGTTACCCTTGATGCCTCTTTCGGCCGACACGGGTTGCATATTGACTGAAGATGAAGTTCCAGGTAAGATGAACACTGCAGAGATAGAGGTGAAAATCTAGCCTGTTCGTGTGTCTATTCAAAAAAAAACATCATAGTTACGAAATCTGTCGGGACCGCGTCTGCTAGTTCTCGGCCTGGGATCCGACGAAGGAGAAGACTTTGTTTCCTGTAACCTCTACGTCCACGGAGAACTCTGGGCCAAGATGTTCAAGTGGGGGCGGTGGACGTAGATCCGTGGTGTCCCTATGCCGTCTGAGCCTTGATTATTTGACGTAGTGTTTCAAGTCCTTCAGCGAGCCGCCTAACTTGAGTCAAAGATACTGTATGCTCGATAACTAACCGTAAGCTTCCAGCTCTGTTCCTGGTCTCATGAACCCCAGGCAACCTTGTTTGTACGTATCTCACGGGCAGTTCTTCGCTGAATCGATCTATCTGTGGAAACGGCTATCTGAAAATTCCTTTGTTTGCTGCTTCAAAAAGATGGCTCCGTGGGCTCCCCGGATCAAGCGCTGACGGACCCACCGGTAAATGCGATGACCACTGTCGGATCGCCGTATCTGATTCTAGCTGCCAACTTTCGGCCTAGAACGACACATGCCTGCGTAGGTAGGGGGCAGATAACAGTCCACTTTCTCAACTCCGACCCTGGCTGGGGCTTCCACATGCTTGGCCGACTTGCATTGAGTAGGGCTATGCACAGCTTGAGGCACTGTTGGCCCTAAGTCGCGTTTACACACCGCTTGAGGCATTGTTGCGCCTAAGTCACGTGCAGAAAATGCTGGTAGACAGGAGGCGTGCAAGGCCACTTGTAGTAGCTCTCGTAGTAGCAGCTGTAGTAGCTGTCGTAGTTGTACGACATTCTTATCGGCGCCCGACCGCTCCAGCTAGCGAGCAATAGGTCGCGAGAGAGTAGCTTGACGCTGGTTCCGGAACAAAGAAAGGCAATGTCCGACGTCTCCCTGTTGTGGAAGCTGCTATAAGGTGTCGTCCATACCGTTTTGTATAAGCTTTCATCCCACCGCTTCGTAACCCAGTCGTTAGCGCTCGTGATCGATAATTACTGGAGGAGCATAGGGGGATTGAGGTCGCGGGTTCAACCCCGACGCGCCCACACCAGATCTTGTGATGTACGGGCATCACATGTCATTGAAGTGTGACACGCGAAGCCTCCTAACCCACTCTCAGGTGACTGATCATCACCTGGGGGAAAGCCCTTTCCCATTTGCACATTGAGCACGGCCTTCGGGACAGGAAGCTTCCTGTTGCGTGAATCAAATCGCTTCCTTTTTTCTGCTTCTATGTGGTACGACTTGCATAGCTTCTGACATTGTGACATTGAGGAAACAAGTCTGCAGGTGAAGGCAGAGGTAACCAGTGTAGGAGAAGCGTTTTCTGCCATTTTTTCTCTTTTTCCCCTCGCAATATATCACGCAGAATTTGCACATATCGAGTCGCAAAGAGATCATTGAAGCTACAAGCCCAGTTTATCAACTCTGAACCTGGCTGAGGCTTCCTCATGCTTGAGCGATTTGCATTTCGCAGTGCTGTACACTGCTTGAGGCATCGCTGAGCCCAAGTCGCGTTCAGCGGGGGTGCTGGTAGACATGAAGCGGGCAGAGTCACGATCAGTGGTCACTATATGTAGTCGGCTCATAAAGGTCAAATTCACACAAGCGTCCAAGATGGCCGGTGAAGACTTGTAGAACCGACTATCCTACTATGCGAAAGCATGGTTTCCTGCTGGAGACGCGGTTGAGGGTGCTCTCAACCAACGATTCGAAGTTGTTGCTACCGGTCAAATCGCCATTCTCAACCAAGTCAGTCTCTACCTTTTGGCGTCACTCACACGCTCACCTGTCCAATGTTACAACCAGTCCGTTCCATGGAAAGAACATATCTTTTCGCTTGAAGCCTTCAACTCGTCGAACCGTGACGTGTGCCTGATCTTTTACGTCCTCACCTGGAAAACTCGAATAATCCCGACAGCAAATGGCGGATCCGGTGTGTTTCCAAAGCCGCTAAAGGTTTTGGGACAGGGAGAGCTTTGAAGCACACGTTTCTGTTTCCTTGCTCCTCCAGAATGACTGACTGATTCCGTCTGGCATTTTCGACAGTTTGCGAGGCACACGTGATGAACAGTTGTCCCAGGTTTCAGGTATCGATGGATGTCCTTGATAGACGAATAATGAAGATGCAGCATGATGTTGAAAGGCGGGTGGTTGCTGTCTGCGGATACTGAAGTGGCATGAGTATCACTCTTTTACTAGATCTATAACCTTAGCGACAACATCTAACGGCTTTTTCGCGATTTGGATTTTCCGTTTGGCCGGCGATCTTGCATAGACATGACTTCTTGGCCAAAGTCCAAGTCGGTGTTGACTTAGTTGGCTGAAGTCTTCTGGGCTCCGTATCCCGGTGAAAAGCGAGCGGCGATGAGGTCACGTTGGTGGCGAATGGTGACAACAGGCGCAATGAGATCATTCACTCCAGGTACAGAATGAACACGGTCAGTTCCTCTTTCCGAGGGGCAATCCTGGAGGCGCGCGTTTCCACCGTACCTTGACAGACGTATATGGGGAAGCAGTCGGGGACGTAAGCATTTTATCTTGCGTTCCAATGTATGCACTGGGAAGTTGTCACCGTGGGAACACTGTATAGCTGCTGGCTTGGAGCAATATGCTGAGAGTTGTTGTCTATAGCCCAGGCGCATGAGCCAATTCTCGCTTCGCAAACGGAAATACTCCTTATTATTATGCAAAAAACATCCCACTCAAAGGCTGACCCGATATAAGGATTCATAGCCACCTTCCACATGCTCTATACATATATGAACTCTCATTTCATCTCACACATCGTCATTTTTCAAGATTGCGGCTGATATATTCATGCATTTGGTTTCCCTCTTTTCGTAAACCACAAGCGTGATTATCGCTGAAACGACAACAAGTATGACACCAACTAGACAGTAATAAGACGGCGTCATATATCGATTGGTAACAAAGGTATGACAAGAAAAGAAAACATGCTCCGCCTTACAAGCACAATCGCATTACAGCTCCAAACTATTTTCCTCGAATCACCGTTCGCAAAACGGTTAGCGAGAAGATCTCCGACATGGTATCGTATCACGTACTCGAAGAAACTTGGGCAGATCTCGTTGCATGGCTGCGATCTTGGACCGGACCGCATCTGTAGCTTGCGCCAATTGAACAGCGTAATACTATCGGATATCACAAGATCAATATTGTCAATTCAGAGGCGATCTTGAGAGGCTAGCTAATAGAATAGGTTGAAAGTGACTATAGGTAGAAAAGTATCCACAATGGATACCATATCCCGTAGAGGTCCCTCGCATATCCTCCAATTACTTCGGTGAAGGCTTCGATCTTGCCAAGGTTTCCTCATTCTGCCCGTTGGCAAAACAGTCTTTTACCAGTCTGCGGAAAAGGTCGGAGTAAATATGAAGACGCCATAGTCGTACCCATTTCTTGAAGAAAAGACGCACTTTTGCACTGTGAACCTTGTCACCTTTCCTTCGTTCTCCCTAAGCCGTTCTATAGCCTCTTCATCCCCGATAAGGTTCTGGGAAGACAGTAAACCAGAGCATTCTGGAATGCCCAATTCCAGGTGTTCCAAAAGTTGAGCTTTGTCTCATATACCACCGCTCACAGACATAATCGCACGTATCCCGTAGTTGAGTTGAGATATATCGCCCGAGGGTGACACGTAAACTGTTAAAGTACCTTGATCAGTTATGCAACTCGCGTCAAGGAACAGAGGATTAACGCCTACAGCTCCTGCGCTTGTTAATCGACGGTGTCCCTTTTAGCGCCACGGCCTGTGATGAATCAACGGTTCAGCCTACCAAGCCACTGAGCATCCTGACCAGTCGCGAGTTCCATAAATGCAACGAACAGAGCAGTCCGCGCTACCCTACCAGCTCAACACCCCTTGGTCAGAATGACACCTGTCTTTACGGCCCCCTTCCTTTAGTCAGAGCAAATCACGGATGCGACAAATCGAAACAACCCACCTCTAGAGTCGCTTGTCATGCAGTTAGCGTCTCCCGTTTCAGCAAATTCGTCAAATCGTCTCATAGCTTAGGCAAGTGCACTGGAGCACTAAATTTGGTGCAAGATCCCTTCCAGAAAAACGTAGATACTCACCTTGGATCCTCGCCCATTTTTGCACCACCTATGACCAACCTTGAGACTGGTACAACCGTGGTTGAGCAGGATAATTCAATATGGAAAGACTCGCATACAAGAAAATATACGTAGGTAAATCCGCCTGGTGACAAACTATTACTCCTCGTCTATCGAACGGCTTCCTGACATCCATCCTTCATTCCAGGTTGAATTTTTGCGGTTGCCATGAGAGAAAAGTACAACCGCTTCAAGGTCGCCTCGTCGAGGAACAGTCGCAGCAGGCGTGCGAGTGCGGACGAAGGAGAGGTGGTGGATAGTAAAGATGATGGCGATGTTTCGGCGAATTCGACCAAGGAGCTCTGGCTGTATCAGGTAAGCCGGTGCTCAAGAACGGCGATCGGTGAATTGCAGAATTTTCTGTACCCGAATCCCGGTCCGCCGTCGGGTCTGACCGAGATCCGCTTATTGATGAAAAGCAGAAAATGGAATTGGTCGTGGGCTGAGGGGTGAGGGGTCCAAAATGCGAGTCATCGCATCGCGTTCACAGCATTCGGCAGTCATCAATAACGATCCATGAACCCGCCATCATGGACCCCTCCGCGCCTCCTCCTAGAGCTGGCCTCTTGCGCTCCGTCTCCAGTCGGACGCGAAAACCAGACATTAACTTCACCTCGCTCGACTCGTTCACGACCGCGACAGATCGAGAAGCGCAGTATCTTGGGGGCGAAATCCTTACCCCTGTGCGGAGCTATGTGGCTGGAGCGGAAGGGTACCCCTCGCAGGGGGAAAGCAAGGAAAAGTGGATAGCGGAGCAGGAGGACGAGGCCATTGCCTCTGCCTCACTCGAACGACGACGTTCGACACGGTCCAGCATACACCAATCGGATGGGACCGCGGTTCAGAGTGCTTCTGAAGGGCGAGATCCAGCTTTCGAGGTCACATTCAATGTGGATTACGACCCGCTTAATCCTCGCTGTTGGCCGCTGTGGTACAAGATGTTTGTCATCTTTACGAAAAGTTATAGCACCACCGCCGTCGTCTTGTACAGTACCGCCTATACCTCGAGTCTCGACGGGATCATACAGACGTTCAGTGTGACGCGAATCGTCGCCACAATGGGCCTTGCTGTCTTTTTGTTCGGTATGGCGATCGGGAGTGTTGTGGTCGCACCTCTGAGTGAAATGTACGGACGACGACCAATCTACCTCGTCTCCACCGCAATTTTTGTGGTGCTCTTGTTACCAACAGCGCTTGCACAGAATTACCCATCCATACTCATACCTCGGCTACTATCAGGCATTTCCGCGAGTGCGCTTGTCACCAATTCTCCAGGAACGGTGAATGACTTGGTGAATGACAAGTACAGAGCATTGGCGTTTAGTATCTGGGGTGAGTCCTTGTTTAGAGGTCTCGTTGATAAGTTCAGTGGAGGCTGACTCGTTGCTCCTTCTCAGCCATCGGGGTGAGCTATACGTTGGGCATCAGAATGTTGAACCACACTTATTGATCCTATAACGCTTTTTCTCCATTTCCCGCCATAAGCCAATGAACGGACCTGTCGTCGGTAAGAATCCATCCGTTCCTCTGGGCAACCCTGTATACTGACTCCGTTCCCTCACAAGGCCCCATTATCGGCGGCTTCGTATACCAATACCTCGGATGGAGATGGATATCCTGGATCGTTCTCATTCTCACCGGCATCGCCATGGTTCTCATTTTCTTCAGCAAAGAAACCTACGGCCCCGCCATCTTGCGCGGCATGACGGCACAAAAGAGGAAGAAGACGGGCGATCCGAGGTGGTGGTGCCGGTATGACGAGAAGAGACAGTTCTGGCCATCTCTCAAGGTAAACCTGGGAAGACCGTTCGCGATGATGTTTACCGAACCGATTTGGTGAGCGACGCACGACTTTTGGCCGCCTGCGTGATGATTTGCTGATCTCCCCATTCTCTTCACGGATTCACAGTATCTTCTGGAACGCATACATCGGCATTGTGTACGGCATTCTCTACCTATGTTTCGTTGCCTATCCGATCGTGTTCCGGCAACAAAGAGGCTGGACACCTGGTATTGCCGGTCTCGCCTTTTGCGGAATCGGGGTGGGCAACCTATGCACCATCTTTGGCGAACCGGTACTACGGCGCCTGATCGCATCGCACAAAAAGGATCCGGAGACGGGCAAAGTCTTGCCAGAGGCAATGGTCTCCGTCGTCTGTATCGGAGCGGTTCTGCTGGCTGCGGGAGAGTTGATGTTTGCGTGGACGTGTACGCCGAATGTTCATTGGATTTGGCCTATTCTTGCTGGCGGTAAGTCCGACGGTGATAACCCAGCCACCCGCACGTGCTGATACTTTGCCGCTTTGTGACGGTAGTGCCCTTCGGGTGTGGCAACGGATGTGTCTTTATTTACTCGAACAACTACCTTGTAGACTCCTGTGAGCGATTTCCCGCCATCCCTAGCGTAAGCGACTTAGATGGCTGACATCCCATTCGAAAGATGGTGTCTATGCGGCAAGTAGCCTCGCAGGAAACGCAGTGATAAGAAGCGTCGTCGGCGGATGTCTTCCGCTGGCTGGAAGTAAACTCTATGGAACTCTGGGATCGAACTGGGCAGGTACGCTGCTTGGGCTAATAGAGGTTGCGTGCATTCCGATCCCGGTCGTGTTTTACATGTATGGTGGGAAAATACGAGAGAGAAGCGTGATGATCAGGAAGTTACAGGAGGACAAGTTGAGAATGCAGGTCAAGGAGGTGATACCGGCTGGAGCGATCGGGTCACCGCCAGAGAAAACCGGATGATAAGGGGAATGCAAGCGGGGGCACTGGATTTGTCGAATTGTATCAGAGCATAATAGGTTGGCCGCAATGCCGTTATATGACGAATGTCGTGAAATTATTCATGGGTTCATTGGGATCAGAAACCAATCTATGCGTCTGGAGCGCGCCGTGTAAAACTCCAGGTTCATCAAAGTCGTGAACGCGGAAGCATAGGACACACATGAATCGTTCATCATGACCTCTGTGGCGCGATCATCCCCTGGCAAGGGATTCAAATAAGCCTAATGAGAGTTTGGAGTCATGGTCCTCATCCAGCCAAAACTCTACCGCTGCGCGGAAAAACGAGTGACTGGCTGATGGTGAAGGAAGTCAGACAGCAAGATGTTGCCTCAGGCTGTTAAGGCGGCCTTGAAAGAAGCGGCTGGCTTCGAGCGATCCTGTACGTGCAAGCCTGCAGGTGCAGTGTGCGAGAAACTCCAGTCGCAACGGCTTCAAGGAGCCTGGTTGGAAGTGCTTCTTTCCGCTAGATATACACTTTACAGAGCGTGTTCTCGCTCGTCCTTTTCTTGGCTTGTGCAACCCACCTGCCGCAATCTACCATACGCCTAACCCCGGACGCAGTCTAGGACCCCCATATGGTGCGCTGGCAGTCTACAATAGCTTCTCGTTAATGTACTGCTCTGTAAAATCTTCGGCACCATCTCGCATCTCGATAACCTGTCAGCAAACGAGATACAGTCAGTGCAACGTCGTCAGCGGGTGAGTTCAAGCGGGGATGGCGTTTGAGGTAATGTAGCTCACCCTTGCACATTCCGCTGCTTGTTGGAATACCGGCAATCCGGAAGTATGGAGCATCATTAGCTCGGTGGGGGAAGACGAAGGGGCCCTGTCACATGTATAGGACGATATTTTACATGTACGGCGAGCAGGAAGGAGATGAAGCGGATGTCAGATGGCGCGTCAAAGTGGGAGGAACCGGCGCCAGGGGACGACTGACCAGTTGATCAAAGCCAGAGGCACCGATTGACGGCCGTCTTTATGTGTCTGGTGCAAGGAAAGGACAGAGATCACAATAGCAGTAGAAGCAAAAAAGCACGCGTAAGCTCTCTTGCTGCAGAGAGCTTGCTGAAACCGGGGATAAGAGAGGTGCGTACGAGTGGGTGGGAGAGGATCACGTATCGCGGTGCGTTTTCTGGCAACTCTGTCGCGGCACAAGAGAAGGCGTTAGTCATCTGACCAAGACAAGAACTGTCACTCCCCTTCATATGGGAGGCAAAATGAACTCAAAGTGAGGATTCACCTTCAGCAATCTCCTCCAAAGTCCCCTCGAGCTCCTCATCCACGACCATCGTCAGTGATTTCTTGTCGATTTTAACTACCGGCCGTCACGATTGATAGGAATAGTAGCGTCAGAACCTGAAAGACCTGGCCGAGGACCGAGGCAAAGAACGTACCGACCAACGCAGCATCGCCCTTGAACCGCTTGAACCGGAACTTGCGGATAGCATCCTTCGTAGTCGGAGGGAGGTCGACGGAGTTGGTGGACTATGCGACACAGCGGAGGTTGTGTCAGCTTCGGTTCGCGGATGGACAGGTCAAGTAGCTTACCATTGCGAATGGAGGAAACGATGGGAGCCGTAGGAGAATAGACCATTTATGCAGGTTGAGAAGGATAGTGGCTGTCTTGGTCGTCTCCTCCGGGAAGGTGGCGCGGAGGCTAATGGCCGGCAATCGGTCTCGGTGTTTTCTTTTGGCAGGTCGCGGTCTATGAGCTGGTCTATGTAAACCTTCGAAATGTGGAAGTCACTTGAGAGGAAGAACAACCAAACGCCGATGCGGCCAAAGGTCTTGCAAAGCAAAATGCAGGCCAGTTCGTACACGAGACAACACTACGAACACCACCCGCCTCCCGCCCTCTACCCGCAACCGTACCTCAACATGACCTCTCTCCTGTTCAATGCACTGTTGCAGAAGGATAGCATGGCGTTGGCCGGCAATGCGTGGGCTCTCTGGAGCGGGTGTGGCGATTGAGGTGCAAGGATGGTCCATCCGTGAAGGAGGTTGCGGAGGCGTGTTTCAAGGAAACGTAAATTGCTTGAGGTTAGGGAAGACTGAAGGTTTTGTATGCGTATGAGGTACGCTGTAGGCTTATTAGGGAAATCATACTTGAGTTTCTATGCATAGGGCACAGGCTTGCACTCTGACAGAAGATGATTGCTGGAATCCATACGTGAAAGGAGTGAAGAAAAAACGGAGGAAGCGAAAGGTACGTATATTCTGGGGTCATTCTGATATAAACTCGCCACAACACATTCCATGGAGTAGAATGCTTAGCGGCGGCTATGTCGCAACCTACTCACAGACGATACGTTTGTCTCAGTTCCAGCGATCAGCTACGGCCTCAAGCAGGCACCCGGCACATCCCCGTGAATACATCAAAGCTCTCGTCAGTGTTGCAGTATGGACCGCAAAGACGCCAGCATGGAAGCGATGGAAGGGCTTGACTCCTTTGTGGGCCCTGGAGCACGGGTGAGGGACGCTACCTCTCGGTGCTGGGCCATACCTTGTGGTATTCTTCCAGTCAACGGCTAATCCGTCCATCCCATTAGACCGACATCGAGCTCCCGTTGGAAAGATATGGTCTAATCGCCGAATTTCTAATAGGAGATCAAGCTTTCGGTAGTCTTGCCAACCTCAGCCTGGTGAATCGAAGCGTGCATGCGGAGACTCTCCCAGTTCTCTATGACACTGTCGTGTTCCACGATTACAAGCAGTCCTTCAAGCATCACGGTACGAGACCTGAAACGTATAACCATACTAAGTAGGACGAAAAGCGTTTTCCTTTCGATGATACACACCTGACATTGACGTCCATCATCTTCTGATCAGGTTCATCCTGATAACGTCACAAGAGTCGCCGGCGGACGAGCAAGACTTCCGCAGATCGCTGCCTAATCTGGCTTTGGCTGTCCGGTTGTATCCCCATCAACATGTCGACTCCTCAGTCATTTGCGCAGCTTGGTTGCATAAGCCGCTCAGAGTATCCACCGTTTTCTACTGCATCATCAACACTTGTGCCTCACCCTCTTACATGCGACATTCGCCAGGAAATATGCCCGAAAAGCTCCCGCTTGAATGGATTCTCGTTAACTTTGTCCTTGGACACGGCGCCTACTTGGAGCCGGATAGTATTGTACCCGGTGACGTTAAATGGAGGATGAGTCCTCCTCACAGCAGGACACTCTTCGCTCCAATAGACGCCGTTACCCTCCATCGTCCCGTGAGTACAGCATTTGAACTTCTCAGGTTGGTGGGGAAACAAAATCGCTCTACTGGAGGCTGGACATTCGAGATGAACATGTCGCCGTGTCAGATGCAGGCCTTCTTTGTCCAGGTACAAGACCCTTTTTCTTCCGCCGACCAAGTCCCTTTCATGTCGATTCTGATCCAGTCTCTATTCATATAGCTCCCCGAGTTTCTCGCTTGCCAACCAGCCATCTTGCTAAATGGAGTACGCTTCTACGTACCGACACATCAACTTTTAGACGAGTCTTCTCGAGCTCTTTTGGAACTTCAGGACAGTATTGCCAAAGAAGCTCTTGTCAAACTTCGAGATCTCTTGAACCAAGAACCATCTGTTACGGAATTCTCCCGGCGTTCACTTTCGGAGAGGAAAATTCTCGTCAACATTTTCAGCACTTGGTGGGAACCTCCTCTGTACAACCAACAGGAAGCAGACTCGTATCGCTGGTCGAATTCTCTACTTTTTTCGCCAGGGGAAGCACCAGAGTCGTTTTCGGTCACTCAAGAGCATCCCTTCGTAGCGATGGGTTTCTAGCAATGTCGCGACCACGAGTAAACGCCGAGTGGTCTGCGCGGTCTGCGCGGTCTCCCTGACACTTGTTGTTCTCCCCTAAAACAGTTTCTGTCACTTGTTCTTTCAATCCGTCTCGCGGTTCTTTCCCCGCGAATGAACTGGAGGCCCGACGATGTTGTGCGTTCCACTGTGAATGCACATACGTTTTCTACGGAAAGAAGGCATTCAGATTCTGGACACCTTCTCACCAGTTCTTGTATCGTAAGTATCGTATGCAGCCGATCTTCCGCAGGTGCGCTACACCAGGAGAAAGTCTATAGGCGTGATCGCCTCGGTTCCAAAATGCGGAATCTGAAACGTGATGCATCATGCGGCGAAAACAAGTTGTCAAGGGATGAGCGCAACATATTTGATTCAGATCATTATTTCATGCTCCACTGGCTACAGATTGTGATCATATCAAGTTGCTGATCGCCAATGAACGTTGAGCACCGTAACTAGGGTCATGCCGTTAATGCAGAAGAAATGATTAATGTCCATAGCATCATTAGAACCGGATGCGTAACAAAGAAGCCCGTATCCGTCGAAATCAATCCCTCTACGCGTATCGCACAGTCCGTTTTCTTTATCGTAACGACTTGACGGCTTCCAGCGCATCTGCGTTCCACTGTTGAACGGCTGCAAAGTCCATGCCCATGTTCATCAAGTCGAATCCTTGTTCCGCTCTCGCTAGAACCTATAGTGCGGAAGGAGACCTACGGTCAGCCCTCATTTTAGAGGAAGAGCGGAGAGTGAAGTAAGGAAGAGGGTCGAAAAAGACGTACTTGTTCAGGTTGGGTGCAGAACATGCCCGCGTACTTGCCGGCTGCGTGAGCAGCTTTCCGGATCCGCTCAATGGCGTCTTGCACTTCGGGGATGTTAGGGTGTTCCGGCGGGGGGTAGCCCATAGATGAGCAGAGATCGTTGGGGCCGACAAAGAGCATATCTGGCGGGTAGGAGGTGGGAACTCAGCGCGGTTTCGAGCGGTTAGATACTGTAGGATGGAAATGACATACCGATTCCTTCCACTTTTGCAATTTCCTCGCAGTTCTGCAGACCTTCCTCTGTTTCGATTTGCACGACGAGGAAGATACCCTCGTTAGCCAAGTCAAAGTAGTCCTTCATTTCCATCTTCCATAATGCAGGTGCGAATGGCGATCCAGCTCCTCGAACACCCGGGAGAGCGGCGTACTTGCTGCTCGTCAAGATATCGGAGGATGGACGTTGTGCTTTTCGTTGCGGGAACTTTGCGTACGACACGAACCGCCGGGCTTCTTCAGCCGTGGAGACGAGCGGGCACATGAGCGCATGGGCACCTGTATCGAGCGCACGTTTGACGAGGAACAGCTCAGGCGCTGGGATACGGATCATCGGGCTGCATCCGGGAGTGTTACCGATGGCAGAGACAACGGTGTGCATTTCTGAATCGGAAATGTTGCCATGCTCACAGTCGACGAGAATGAAGTCAAACCCTTGGGAAGCGATCATTCGGGCCAAGTTGGCGCCGGGGAGCATGCTCCATTGTCCGATTAGGGGTTTCTTGGACACGCCCGGAGCCAGGTTCTTGGTGCGTTCGGCGAGGAGTTTGTGCATCCCGAAGAGGAATGGCTTGGACCTGTCGATGACGGCGGTGGCGACCGAGTGCGAAGCGTAGGACATGGTGAGGTGAGTCGGAGGGGAATTGGGGACAGCTAGGAAGGGGGACGCAGAAGATGGAATACAAAAGGGCGTTCAGACTTGTCAAGTCGAGTCAATCAGCCCACTCACTCCCCTAGTCGAATTGCGGCCGGGCATTGGCGCGTAAATGACAGAACCCGAGACGCGCCCGCCCGGTCCGGTGAACGCCGTTCGCATCACGCGGAGATGCGGGAATAGCCGGGGCCGGGTGATCCGGATGATAGGTTACAGCTGCTGTCGCGCTACCTGTAATGCATATATATGCGTGGGTGGTTGTGCAATTCAGGCTCCTACTAGGCTCGGATCACGTTTTCTTGTTCGCCCCCTCCCTGCCCGTCCGAGTTCCTTCCCACCCGCCGAATGTTTTGGTGTATGGTAAAGACGTCACGAAGGTGACGTCGGAGCTTCGGAGTGTTATCCGGAAGTCTGCCTTTGGACGCGTCGTCATTAGCGACGTGTGCTCCATTGGCTCGATCAACACTGGGAATATTTTCCTAGTGATCGAAAAGGACATCCGGGGCGTCTCAACTATTGCTGAGACTACCAGAGCCCACCCTATCTTTATCAAGATTGGGGTGACCGACTCTGGGAGGGAGATCTTTGTGAAGGAACCTTTCATTTGTGGTACCTGCGGTCGCTGGTGGGATGGAGCCCACGGCCCTGACAACCTGTGCACTGTAAAGTCATGGGTCTTGGGTCCTGAAGTAAAATCTAATGCCGCGACTAACAAGGTTGCCACAGCCGCTAACGCAGCCCCCATCGCTTCCCATGCTCCTGCTCCGCAGGGTAACAACAACACTGAACGTGGTTGCGGTAAAAAGGGTTCTGGTCCTTATAATGGCGCGAAGAAGGGCAACAATAAAGGAAAAGGTGTTGCCAAGGGGAAAGGTGGAGCGAAGTAGTCGTTCTACCTCGTTGTATCTGCTCCCGCCTTAGTCGCACAACCGACTTTGAACTTGTAATTATATCTGGTCATTTTGAAAGTTGTGGCCTAGTGCCCTTATAAAATCTTCTTCTTCTTCTCTGTTTGACTTTGCCTTACTTTCAGCTGCTGCTGGCAAGGGTAGATTTGACTGCGACTTGGTTCTCTGGGCGAAACTAGGCGATCTGGAGACGGCTCGTCAATGCGTTTGCGATGAAGGTACTTCCTGTCAATTAGATGGGGTTTCTGTTGGTCACAGAGATAGCGTATCGATACAGGTGGCCATGAAACGGGACGGGGAACGTAGGAGAGATGTATCTTTACGCATAGGCTGAACAGTTGGTGGGGAACCGCCCGCCTTTTGGTCGAGGGTTGGTGTTTATAATATACTTATATGAGAAGGATGCAGATCCTGATCTCTTTGAGGTTATTAGTGATGTAAACCTAAGGAACCCGGTCTGATGAGTTGGCGGCTGAGCTCGGGACACATTCCGGATAGGCGCCCTAACGGGCTTCTACATTCGGGTTTCTGTTCAGTATCTATCTGAGGGATCTGAGGGTATGGTATCTGCGATCACTGTGGCAGTGCTTTCGACAAGCACCACTAGGCTCCTGCTTCTGTTGTCAAGACCTGGGCAACTACGTTCTCTGGCCAGGGGGAAGCGGCTGACTCTAAGGAAACTATCCCATTGTTTGTCAAGGCGACTGACCCGAAAGTTCAAACACCGAACTCTCATGCGCCGCCTGGTGTCTCTGGGCAGGGTCAAGGGAACGAAGGGCAGGAATGCGAAACTTGCTATCTCTTCCTGAAGTCTATTCACATGGCACTGCGCAACCGGTGTCCGAGTACTCTCTGAAAACTGATCAAACACCACGGCAATCTTTTCTTATGTTGCAAGTTGTAACTACGAGTAGCGTTTCTTGGATAACTACTGGCTAAACCATGAACTATATAAAAACCATGTCAGCTCGCTACTCTCCATACCCTCTTAAGATAGTACACAGTCCTCTCATAGACCATAGCTAAGGCGCTCAACCCCCCGTCCCTCTACTCCTTTCTTCATCCGGTTCGATCGAAAAGGTGTCGAAATAGCTTCGGCTGACATTAAGAATGTGATGGGCCTGAGGTAAATTTCCAGTAGATTAGATAGTAGATGAACTTTATGAGAGCTACAACAAGTATATCAAATCGAGTCTAGCCAAAATACCTCTGTTCAAGCCTCCATCTTTTATCTCCTTTCCAATCTGTTTTCCGAGCACCTTACACTGTAAAACACACTAGCATGAACCACCTGGGATTCGTGAAAGGTTTTAATCTTCTGCACCTTCCGTGTTATGGGTGCTAGCGGATCTCATGAGTGCGCTAGTAGTCGTCGTTGCTATTTGGATTAATTGTCACAGGTCCCATGGGGTTGCGATTCGAAATTTCGAGCCTTGTAGCAAGCAACTAACTTTCCCGGACATTACACAGTTGTTACGGAATATTCCACTGTCTTGTTGACTGCCTAGAATACCGAACCAACTCCAACGGAAAAGAGTAGCTCTGAAGATATTAGTCATAAATCTTGATCAAATTTGCTTCTCATAAGGTAACAGAGGGATTGAATTCACGATCAGCAACACTGGTTTATATACTTGTTTTCTGCCTGGGAAAGACTTATTTGCGACCACTGAACACCATGGAAGAGTCCAAGTCGTTGAACGACCGGTTGCGCAGCTGTTGTGCAGTTGTGGCGCAAGTGTTGACTGATGGATTGCGCAAATGATCAGCAACGGTTGCGCAAATGTTGTGCAGTTGCTTGCCAGGAGGAGCAGGTATTGTGAATATTTCCACTCAACTGAACAGCAGTCCCTCTATCCATATTTAATTCACATTCACGTAACTTACAGTTTACTCTGAATTTATTCAGATTTGAATATTTTATTCCCCCAGAAAACACCACATAAAGTGATTATATTATTCATATCATGGAAAAATATTCACTATCACCACCTACTTCATTATTCATTTCTGTATTCATATTCAGAAATGGATAAATTACTCACTATATTCACTTAATTCGTATTCATTCGGAACACTTAGTTCGAACACCGGGCGCGCAGTGATCAGTGACCACCCGATGTCAATACGTCGCAACATTCCACTTCAGCATATTCCCTGTAGTCCTGCAGAAGTAGCACAGACCATGTTTCATGTTCTCCTTTGTTATACCCCTCTTGGGGCCCTAACAAAGGAATACACAGTCTAATACTTGCATAGTCCTCTTAGGACTTCATGCATATAAGGCGAATGAATATGCAGCCTGTAGAACAGGTTTTGAACGGCGCCTTGCTCAGCACACAAGGACCCTTGACATCACACTGTTCATCTCGGTCGCACCAATCCTTTCAAGTACAACTAACTACATCTCAGCTCATACACCGTATCATCTCAAAGGTAACCGTTGAGCATGTCTGTCCCTGTAAATCTACTTCCTTTCCAGTTTTCGCCTGGCATCTCACTCGCAGATTATCGCAACTTTTGGATGGAGTCCCTCCAACAAGCCAATGCCAAGTTCGCCGACTTAGAAACTCCTCGGTCTGACCACCTTATCAAGGGATATCTTGACGAACTCAATGCCCTCGATATGATTACTCATTCGGAAGATGTCAACGGCACGATTTAGCAAGCGATTCATCCAGACCCCGCATTCAGGAAAGAGGCTGCAATTTGCAAGAAAGCCTTCAACGAATTGAGTTCTGCGATCACCGCCTCTCCTGCCCTCGCAAAGAGCTTGATCCAGTTTGAAAGTTCTTGCCTCTCCTTGAACAATGATTCGAAAAGGTTTCTCCAAAAGTGGAAGCGGGATCTTCATCATGGTGGCGCCTTCCTGGAGCGTAAGGACAGGCATAAGTTTTCCGAGCTGACGGAGAACATCCAAGAAGCAGAAGCCCAGTATCTCGACAATATCAGCGATGACAAGATGAAACTGAAGCTTACGGCAGATGAGCTTCAGGGCGTTCCCTCAGACTACCTCGCCTTACACCCTCCAGATTTGATTACAGGCAGAGTAATCCTAAGTCTCAATAGAGATGACTTGTTGCCCCTGCTTCAGTTTTGTCAGCTTCAGACCACCCGAAAAAATGCTTTTCTCTTTCTCTGTAGCGCTGCAGCCCTTACAAATGGCCCAGTATTGAAGCGACTCCTACAGTTGAGAGGCGAAAAAGCAAGGTTGCTGGGCTATCAGAATTGGGCGGAATACCAATTGGAGAGTACCATGATGCAATCTGTAGGCAACGCGAATCGTTTTCTGGAAATTGTCCACGAAGCAGTCACGAATCGAGCCCACCGTGAAAAGGAGCAAATAGTGGGACTTTTGAAAAGAAAGGATAATGTTACTGCGGGGCCATGGGACTTCTCAGGATATGGAGACAATCTGCTAAAGAGTGATCTTTTGGAGGGGTTTGATCCCAACACAGCACACCAGTACTTCCAAGTCAAAATGGTCATCCCGGCACTTCTACGGATCATGGAAAATCTCTTTTGCCTTCGCTTCGAAGAATTCGCGGGAATCGAAGCGTGGCACCCGACGGTCTTCACTCGTCAAGTCCAAGATATCGCTGACGTCACGGTTTTTCCAGATGTCAAATACCAAATAGCTGACGCCAGAATTGTACTGCTTGGAAGAATATTCTTCGATTTATATTCTCGAGAAGGCAAGCCCGATGGCTGTTCAGCATTGACCGTGCGAGCTTTCGTTCCTGGTAAACAGCGAGCAGAGGTCATTCTGTGCGCTAACCTATCTAGGGACTCGTCAGCATGCATGTCATACAGCGAGGTTCAAACACTCTGGCGCGAATTTGGGAATTGTGTCCATGCATTGGTAGCACCCCATCAATATGTCAGATTCTCCGGACGAAAAGAATGTCAACCCGAGGTCGCGGAGTTGCAGGGCCGGCTGACCGAGCTATGGCTTACAGATCACAGATTTTACGACTTTGCCATCAATGCTAGGGGCAAACCAATTCCCCGTGACCTGCTCTGATCGCAGCGAGCCGACTCGGCAAGGGTGTGGCTGTACAGCGCTCAATTGTCCATGCCAAGTACTCGGTGAGTAAGGATACAGAGGATGAAAAGCTTTGCTTTGACTGAAATTGACGTCTCTCAGCTCGACTTACACACCTCTTCCTTTGAGAACGAAGACGAAATCTTTCGACTAGTAGCAGCAACTTATCAAAAGTATGGGCCTTTCTCGGTTGGTCGAGGGGAGACTGATCACTTGTCATTCCCGCCTTTGGTAACGCCGTCTTCCGCATCTCGATACTATGCTCATCTGTTCACCGAGGCGATTTGTCACGACATTTTCCAAAAGTACCAGAAAGGTGGTAGCATACTTGATGCTGGCGACATCGTAAGGTTTCGAACGATCGTTCTCGAGAATATAAGCTCGCGGGATGCAGGGGATGTGCTTAAGGTATTCCTTGGTAGAAGATGCACCACAGAGGCGTTCGAGAACTGGCTGAGGACGTGTCATCGAAGGTAACGACAGGGGCCGCATTACGTGTATTCGGTAGCACAAGTGAACTTGCCAAGCATCCGACATTTTGGTACATAAATGTAACTCTTAGCCAGAAAGGTAAACCAAAGACAAAAAAAACCAGTGGTTGAATCGTGTAATAGTCTGAGCTTTTCTTGTAGTGTTCTCACTTTGTATTGTCCGATTTCTGTACTCGTCCTTAGCTGGTTCCCTGAAATTTAGACCATGTTGTACTTGTAGCTAGCCCGAGTCTTTAACGATTGTATTGCCTTGATTCATCTCTTGAGGGTGTCCATCGATTTTTTTGGTGCAGCTACAAAACAATTGAGAGTGACAGACAGATTGAGAGTGACAGAGAGACCTCTGGCATTGAGATGGAAACCCATGTCACGGATACAAGTTGTAAGTATAGAGAGCCCGTTAGAAGCCTTTGGACAGTATGGCATACGCCACTCATTCTATATAAGAGAGCCAGATCAGTCGTACAAATCCCCCTCTACGACTTATGAAACACGCTTGACTACCTGTGTTAGATTCAGAGATAAAACGTCTCATAAGTATATATAGCTACAATACATTTAGTAGCTACTTACCTGTTAGATTCAGAGATAAAACGTCTGATCTAACAGGTGTTTTCGCCAAAGATATAAGGATGAATTCAGCTAACTATATATATTATTGCAGAGTGTCACAGAGTCCAGTATCCTGTGAAGTTCTGCATCTTAACCGTATGAAAAGCGCTGCTCAAGCGCTTCCCAGTGACGTGGTACTTAAAGTCGTTCGACTTCCGACAAAGAAGTGGTGCAATTGGCACAAACACAACTTCAGCCACACTTCGACAGAATGTAAAGTTTTGGCCTCTAAACGGAAGGACTTAGAAGTTCGAGATCCTTCTCGAGCCAACGTGTCTTCCTCAATCAATAATAACGAGAATTACCAAGATCAAGATTACTCCACGGTCGCAACAGCCCTGTTTGTACGATCTACCAGTCAAAATTGCTACTTCATCGATTCGGGAGCTACCGACCACATGGTTTGCTCTAAGGATCGGCTTTGCCAACTTACACCTTTTCGACGAGAAGTCATCGTCAGTGGTGGAACGTCTCTGTGGTCGACTCATCAAGGCACGCTGCGCCTCAATGACACGCTCGACCTTCACCACGTTCTGTTGGTACCCAAGTTGAAGTGCAATCTTCTCTCCGTTCGAAAAATGATTCAATCGGGTCTTTCCGTCACGTTCGGTCACAACGATTGCTCAATCTCGAAGCAAGGCAAACCAATCGCATATGCATCGCACCAATCCGGCCTTTACACCTCGCAGGTCAGCGATTCTCCTTCTTCAGCTCATGTTGTCTCTAAGACTGATCTGCTAACTCAATGGCATCTCAGATTGGGTCACCTCAATTTTCGGGAAGTGTTTAGAATGGGCAGTGAAGGTCTTTTAGATGGTAACTAGAAAAGTGTAAAGAATCATGATTTGGCATATGCATTTTGTGAAAGCTGTATTTTAGCAAAGGCAAAAGACTTAACACTCGCCCCAAGTGAGAAAGAGCACAAAAGCCCAATGGTTTGGTCCACATTGATATCTGGGGACCAGCGAGAACACCATTAATCGGTGCCAACAAATACTTCTTGACCTGTTATCACCTGTTTTGACGACCGCTAAGGCATGTTCGACTTTATTTTCTGAAGAAAAAGTCAGACGCACTACAGGCATTCAACGACTATTTTACTTTGGTCGAAAACCATTTTCAGACCACCATCAAGCGAGTTCGCATGGACAACGGAGGGGAATTCGCGTCTACCCGTTTCCAACGCCTGCTTGCCAACAATGAGATTTTAGCGAGTCTAGTTCCTCCAGAGGACCATGCTCAAAATGGCCGGGTCGAGCGCCAACACCTCAGCATCTTAAACTCAGTTCGCACTCTTCTAGTAGATTCTATACTCCCTAAACGACTCTGGGCAAAACCATCAAACTACGCCATGTACGTCAGAAACCGAGTTCCCAATGGCCAGACCAGGGAAATTCCGTACACCATCTGGACAGGCAAAGAAGTCGTACACAGCAATCTTCAACCATTTGGTACACAAATCCTTTTCCGGGATCACATACAGTCCGACAAACTTCAGCCGCGGTATCGTGAAGGAATCTTATTAGGATGACGGGAAGATAGCAAAAGCTATGTTCGATATTGGGACCCCTTAAAAGAAATCCGTCAATTATTCGAGAGATATCATTCACTCGCCACCTGAACAATTCATGCCGCAATCAGAGATCGACAACACTTTATCTTCATACAACGATACCGTCGGACTCACAACTGCCTCTGCAAACTCGAAGTCAGCCATAGAAGACATTCCTACAACTCCAACATGCAATGCCACTTACCAGGCCCCAACGGTGATTTCGCAGAGCGATCACTTTTCGGAGCTAAGCGCGAAAAGGCCCTAGTATTGTGCCTAGGTTCCTCCCAGCCAAACGGAACACTCGCGCGCCGACCACCCAAACGAAACACTTTTATCGCGTCAACCACTACATATCTCCTTTGCACAAAATGAATTTTCTAAGTCATGATAAAGCTTAGAAAGAGCCGTAGTCTGAGAATCCCCCAATCTCCCTCTTCCGCTTCCGAATTAATTGCGTCATCACCTTCATCGTTATCTGTCGGGTAGTCAGCTGCATCTGTAGTCTCGGGGCGGAGTCTTCTTGACATAGCTTTTGATATCTGTCATGCCACTCCCTATAACGATCCGTCTTTTTGGCAGAATCCCAATCCATATAGTCCGGGTTGAAGTTGGCATCCTCATCTGGGGAAGGTTCTTGACCAGCTGCAAGCAAACGGGTGTTATCTTCCCCAATGAGTTTGTCCCTTTTTTTTCTGCCTTCTCATCTCCGCTCGTTTTTCTTTTTCATCCTCTCCATCCTCTCTCGAGCTCTTCATTCTAATAGCATCGGCAAAAGTGATGACCCCCCCCCCGGTTTGAATCACTCTTTTTGGCATCGCTTGACGTAGTTCTCGCTCTTGACTGAAGGCTGCGTTTTCATGTGCGAATTGTGTTGTGAGTTCTCCTGCCATTAGCATCCTTTTCGCTCCTTTTAAAGTCTTCTGCAGCGTCGGTGAGAGTCGACCGGCACGTTGATGCTGATGTCGAATCATTTTGGCGCTGAAATGTTTGAATTCCTTGTAGGTTGTCGGAGTTTGGGGAGGAGAAGACTCGGTAGGGTGTGCCAAAAAGGATCGTTCTGTTGTACCAAGTGTAAGGTCAGTTTGTTTCCAATCCTGGCTAGTGTGGTTGACGACTAGCCTGGAGTACACACAGACAGCTCTCCTCTCCGGTAGTGTTTCCTTCAGCTCTACCTTCATTGTCTTCATCTGAAACCCAACAGGGGCTCCCGGCGTCGCTATCGGAGAACATCTCCGCACCACTGCCGAACGTTGTCGACTCATCTTCCAATCTGTCCCACGGTGCAAACCCGGTTTGATGATCATCGTATTCCTTCCAAGCCCAGGGATCTGTATCCTTCTTCTAACATTCTTTCTCCCATTTGGACATCCTACGCCAATGACGGGGAGGCTCTTGCTCGATTGGCTTATATGGAGGACGCGCTCCGCCTGTCGCTGTGAGATCTTTGACGATTTTACTGAGTATCTGTTCCGTAATGAGCGGTACGATGCCTGTGAGTCGAAAAGCAGCCCGAATCGTCTTGGCTTTCATGGTATGTCGGCGTATACTTGTCAAGCTCGCTAAAAACTCGACCTTATTGAATTCGGTACATCCCGTACGATAGGCGATGTCGACTGCATCTTTGTGCCAGTTCTTCATCGGAGCGAATATAGTTCCGACTCGTCCGTCACAATTTTATAATTGCTCAGCAAAAAGGTCACCGGAGACGTACCTGTTCTGTTAATGCATCAGTCTACGTAGCTCAAGTTCTGGTAGGACCGCTGACTTGCACGGTAGCAAGTCTCAAGCAGAATGGATGGGAGCCTCTCTTGGTAGGAGATGAAGCCCCAGTTCACATTATTACGACATTGAAGGAAGCAAGATGCGTGGCAGGGAAAATCAATGTGCAGCACCGTGGTGGATCTGCCACCCTCAACGCCATTTAAAGCTGTTGGGTCCTTATAAAAGATGGCTCAATGGACACGTATGAAAGGGCTATGATGTGGGATGGGCTCTGAGGTGAGAGACAAAGGATTTGGGAGAGATACCCCAGTCTATAGTCGATGGGTTCATTTGATGCGTTGAAGTAAGGCGCGAACAACTTGTACCAGCCTACGATGGCCACAACCGACTCTGAATTGGATACTAAGTTACCTCATATCTGTATCTAAGTGTCTGCGAAATTCCAAGTCGCTAGGTATCATACAGCTCGTATGAATGTCCGTTGCAATCTATCTCATAGGAGGAGGTGAAACCGGTTTTCGGCGCCCGTACGAAACTCGATGGCGCACACTAGTACACACCGCGGAGCCATGTTTAGCGATTTACACCGCGGGACGACCGGACCGGCTACATGTCTTGAGCTAATACTTCTAATCATTTGTCACAGTGCAGTTCGGGACATAAGCATTTGAACTTCCGTTCCGGTGTATAAACTGGACTGTTCACCGTAGTTGATACAGCTGTTGATATCATGAGGGAAGTGGATAGTTACAGGAGCCATGATGGGTACTCAATCACCAAACGAGACCGAAAACACCACGGGAGGAAAACAACGTACGGCGGGTTCACTCAAGATTCAGCCCAGCTCCCTGTCTAACTCCTTTTTCTGGAACTCGTTTTCGTATTCTACATCGTCTGAGCTCTTCCCTGGGAAAGCTGAAAGGCGGGTGAATGGTTATTTTGGCAATTGGGCACCTATTACTAGCATCGACATGAACAACGGGTTTTGCACGGAAGCATAGCATTGTCTGTTAACTCACGATACCTGACCACAACACGCTTCCATAATGTGCTTTGTTAGGTTGTGACATAATAACAATACGGTGAATACTGTATAGCTGCTGGCCTGGAGTGATGTGCTGACAGAGTTGTTGCCTATAGCCCATGTAT
>JASBWR010000133.1:0-79822 GCA_030039265.1 Naganishia cerealis | reverse complement strand
CGCCTATTGCTGCATTTTGAGCTGCCTCCCAACTGGTGATGCTTTGGTCATAGGCAAGAAGAGCTTTTTCAGACGTCTGGAATGAAGAAGGATGGAACGGTCGTATAACAACATGAATCTAAGATCTACGACTAGCTCCGTCCGCTTCCCTGTCCAAGCTTCTTACCATCCTCACCTGGTGCGTTAGAACAGCGGTTGGAACCGGCTGTCGGTAAGGACGTCACCTCGTATCTAATGGGATTCCAGCTGCTCTTCCTTGTCAAGAGCAATTGAAGCTGGAATTGAATGATGGATAGCAAGCTGAATAGCAGTAGCTGAGAGGGGCAAGCTGCCCAGTGTGACCTCGTAGCTCGCAAGGAAGGCAGATTTGTATTAAACTAGAAACCAACTCTGGCCAAAAGCAAGTTTTTTGGTAATTCCCTGAGTGATTTGTAGAATACAGAGTGTCGGGAAGGATGTCGGAGTATTCCGAGTGCTAGATTTGTATTAAACCGTTGTTGGACCGTGTGCTTGGTGGTTAGTCGTCCGTGTTAGTTAGGTGAATGCGCGGCTCTTGGAACCGGCAACCATGGCCGACGACGCACGTAGAACGCGGATGCTTCAGAACTCACCTCGTTCGTATAGGTGAACACCCATCTGTACCGTTATCGTTTCACACCTTGTTCCAGCGTCCGAGCGCTGGCTGCCCTGTCCAGAATTTTCCCGCTTCTCCTTGGCCTTCCGGTCGACAAACCTCACTTTACCTATCATCGGGACATGGTATTGTCCACGACCTAAAGACCGCTATTTCGCCGTCCTCTGAGTGCGCTCTTGCGGAAAAGCCACCAAGACCCGATCACTCGCATATCTACTTCCGTTAATCCGGAGCAACCGTCCGCCGGCGTGAGTTTGTCTTTCTGAAGGACACACCTTTGCTCAGCTCACCAGGCATCCCTTCCGTGTTCGCACAGCATATCGTTGCGCGGCAGAGCCTCGTGGCATCATGCCTTATCGTCGGTTCCTCAGAGAACAGAACATTTACGTGCCGAGCACCATCAACCCGAATCTCCAGTCACCGCCGCCAACACAAGGACAGCTGTACCAATCACCACCACCGCCGCAGACACAGGTGTATCACACACCGTCTCCCCAGTTCCAGGCCTACCAGTCACCCCCTGCTCAGATCCAACTCGCTGCGTCACCGCCAGCACAGGTCCAGGTCCAGCTCTTCCATTCACCTCCGCAACAAATCCATTTCTACACCTCTCCATCGCAGCAATCACCTCAGCAGTTACAACAGCAACAGTTTCAGCCGCAGCAAGTGGAAATGGTGGGGAATTACCAGCCACCGCCAACAGGCCTTTATAGCACACATGGACTTGGACAGCCGCTGCCTCCTGGAGTCCTAGGCCGAGCACCGAGAAATGGGAACATTGTTCAGCAACATACACATTATCCATTCGCCCCTCAGCAGCAGCAGCAGAATGTACACGTCCCGATCCAGCCACAAGGCCCTTCTCAGCAAGGATTTCATGTCGCTTCCCAAATTCAAGCCGGATCAAATACATACCAGCAACAAGCACCGGTAGCACCGGCACCGGCGAGAAAGAAGCGGAAATTGACACCGGACTCTGGGGATTCTGGTTATGCTCAGCAGCTGGGAGGGAATACTCAGTCGGTAGGGCAGGGAGACGTCAATGCCTCAGCGACTATACAATCCCGACCATCGTTTGGGCGTCAACCGGCGTCCTCCTCGTCGATCATCTCAGATCCGGGAGTTTCTTCCTCCTCGGCACCTATCTGGAATGAAGGGAATACGCAGCAGCAGGAACAGCAGCAGCAGCAGGAGCAACAACAACAGCAGCAACAGCAACAGATATCAGAGGAAGGGAAGAAGCTTTCGCAAAAGAAGGGAAAAAAGCCGGGGTATACAGGTTCTACGCGAGGTCCGAAGGAGAAGCACAAGGCAAAAGCGTGTATTTATTGTCGACGAAGGTAAGCGAGTAATGTCTTAGCTTGTTGATGCCATTGCTAACCCGATCGCATAGTCACATGGTATGCGATCACGAGCGGCCCTGTGCACGATGGTGAGTTCAGGTATTTTGCATGGCATACTTTTCTTTGCCTAATTGTGTTTTTTCCTGTAGTATCAAGCGAGGAATCGAAAACCTCTGCGTGGAAGACGGTCTCCATCAAGCTGCCAGCTCAAGCAGTAGAGCCCAAGCGTCAGGGCATGAATCGGAAGATCCGAGCAGTAAACGCTCACAATCGCCGGTGGAAGGCTCAAGTCGCAGAAAACGTCAAAAGTCTTCGTCGTCCGGCTTGACTGGGCCCTCGGACGTCGTGAAAGCGGAACCCGCCACCGGTACCGCGGCTCAGCAGAATTCACTCGATTTCTGGTCGACAAGTCAGGAAGCTCGGGGGTCGGGCTCGCAAGGAGATGGAATGGACAACGTGTCTTCACTCGTTCCGCAAGGGATTTCGCCAGCCAGTTTGAAAGCCAGGATGAATCTGTACAATATGTCTGGAGCAGAAGGATCAGCAGATGCAGCGAATGGTGGGAATCTGCACAACACGGGACTGCCGTTGCCGCCTGCATGGCCACTTCTTCCCGGGGATGCAACCTCGGCGGAAAAAATCGATATTCACACATCGCACCTAAAGGGCAATCCAACACTTTCATCTGCACCTGGAATGGATCTTTCATGGCCCACGACTGACGTCACAGCTAGCGAACAAATCGAACGGGATCCTGCAGAGGATCTCGCTGGGGGAAATAATGGTACTGGGTCATCTTTCGCGAGCGGAATACCTTCGGTGAATGAACCTCTACACGGATCTCGAGCAACGGATCTGCCTCCTCAGGCCACCGTGACCAACTACGGTACTACCGCAACAGAGCGACTGTCACGGCAAGTACAAGGCGGTGAATTCGGTGTTCTCTCTGATTTCCTGGAAAGTCTGGGTATTCCATCACTGCCTGGAGGTCTGGGGGACATCTTTGGTGATAACCGTCTGGATTTTGCTGGACTTGGAAGTACAGGAGGGATGAGCGGTGGAATGGGTGACGGATTCGGTAATGCGGCTTTAGGGGATTTAGAATTGTCAGGTCAGGACCGCCCGGTGGTGGAGGTGGAGCAAGGCAATGCCGAACTTCCGCTCGTTAAAGTCGAGGAAGAAGGCTTGACCCAACCCATACTGCCAAAAGCCAGTAAAGCGTAAGTTTACCTCGTCGGCCGAACACAAGTCGCCTCAATAACGATGGCTGATTCCCACCTCGTATTTCCGGCATAGCGAAAAATATTTTTTGGCTGCAGCGGATCAAGCTTCAGGTACACGAGACGAACGGCTTGCCAAAGTCATCAAGGCGAAATACGAAGCTGGTCTTCTCAAGCCATATGACTACAGTCGAGGTTACGCAAAGATGTACAAATGGCTCGAGAAAAAGTAAGCTCGATCTGGTGGAGTAAACTCCCTCCACTTTTTAACCGTTGTTTGCGTCCCAGTGTGCCGTCCCCTGCGACACGTCAAGCCATTCTCAGACCACTTTCAGTTTTCCGGCCTGCTTTTAGGGCGATCAGTCAAACATTAAGCGATATCGATTTGGTATTTGTGGAAGAAGCGTTTGAAAGATTGATGTTGGACTATGATCGAGTGTTCTCAGGTCAGTTCGATTCGCTCATAGACGCGTACGCAGGCTCACTCACACGACACATATAGCTATACATACTCCCGCCTGTCTTTGGAGAAGAACGGGCGAGATATATAAAGCCAACAAGGAGTTTTCGGTACTTACAGGAATTCCTTCAGCCTTGCTTCGGGGTGGAAAAATTGGGATTTACGAGTTGATGACAGAGGAAAGCATGGTGCAATACTATCAGGTAAGCAGAAAAGTCGTCGTGTTCGCTTCACTCGTATATCTGATCATGTTCCTCGCCTTGCTGTTCCTGTAGCTTTTTGGCAGCATCGCGTTCGATTCCAGTACGTAAAACTTTATGATTCTCCCTGTGGTTCGGATAACTGATTGTGTAATGGAACGCCCAGGTCGCAAAAGTCTACACACAGCTTGTACGCTTCGTATACCGGATCACCTGACTCGTGTTAATGCGTCAAGCACGACCCCTCTTCTTGGGCCCGCCCAGCACTCCACGTCGAATACACCATCGTCATCGCCTAAAGCGTCAAACTTTGCCCTACCGGCAAGCTTGATGATGACACGAACCGAGTCACAGCCAGGCTCAGTGACCCCTAACCTAGCAAAGGTGAATGTCACGGCAGGTGGCGATGATGGCGTAAGGACAGTCAAATGCTGTTTTAGTTTCACCATCAGAAGAGATTCGTACGTTCATGTTCTGTTTAGAGATAGCTTCAGCGTCCTTATCTCCTTCCCTTTCCAGATATGGGTTCCCTACCGCTATTGTTGGCAACTTTATTCCTTCCTGATGGGGGTTCCTAGATATACAGCTCGGGACCTCCGTGTGCCACGCTACTCTTGACAGTTTGAATAGACCGTAGTGTGATCAACCCAGTAAATGATCGACGTCTTGGGTGTGAAGTTTGCTTGGACGTCGTTCGAGTCTGCCCCGACTGGTTGTTGTAGTACCATGTACCCTTGCATCCGCATTGTGCCACGCGCGTCCAGTTCACTACTGCCACGTTATAATTCATCATGTTACGACTCTGTGCATATAACCACTTCGTGCACAAAGCTCGTTTCACGAACAAAAAGATTTTCAAGGGAAAAAAGCGATCCCACGCGAACCTGGCGGCTTATGAAATCCGAGGTGAAAAATTGAATGAGCCATTACTTGAATACCAGGCAGCGCGTGCGACTGTACACATCCAAATCGGCTTTCCATCGTTATTATAATTAGGAACTTTCCGAGTCTAGTCAAAAGCAATCCGATCTCCGGATGTCAAACAACGTATTCGGCCCTCTTTCCCGGCCGCCTTGTCTAGTATCACTTCGTTCTTCCAGGTCATCGGTATCCGTTTCTCCGTCTCGTTCAGTACCAGCCTGTTCCATAGACCAGTGGCGACACGCTCATGCGCTTGAGCCGATGGGTGGAAGCAGTCGATGGGAGATAGGGTCGTAGTAGGAAACGATCCTAGGGGAAGGAAGCTTCCTGGTTGCCTGAGGGACGACGACATTTAGATCAGACAATGGGAATTGGAAACTGAAGCTTTCGGCAGGTCGATCATACCAGATAATGCCAAAATCTACCGCACGACCGTCCGCTTCGCGCGCAACTTTGTTCCGTATACGCTTTACCATCCGTTGCAGGCCCTCCGCATACTGCTCACCCAAGGTATCCATCTTCTCTCTCGTTGCATCACCTATCGCGCCGGGTGCCCATGCGCACGAACATTCTACGGGAAATCGGGGGAAGATCGGGGGCAGTGAGAGCGGTGAACTGATATAGGAAGGAAATACGTGAAGGTTTCAATAAGTCGGACGTATAGAGGGTAACAGACGTCGATAGACCTACCATGCGGGTTCCTTCAAAGTCAAATTGTAAATTTCTGACACAGTGAACAAGCCCACCACATTAACAATAGTGCGTGCTGTTCGACAAAGGGATTTAAGTCGAAGGGTGAATATCCTATAGTGAGGAAAAGCGCAAACAGAAATGATGCCTACGTATGTTCTGACGAACGAGCTCTACTGCTGCTTCAATACTGGAAATAAAAGCCTCTGGGCTACCCGGTCCTATATGAGAATTATTCCCGACCAAGCAGTAATCACACTTTCACAGGAACGAGGGAGCATGCACATGAGAGATGTCCAAAACGAACCCCGCTTGAAAAATGCATAAACCCTGGACTCACAACGTCATTCGCACCGATACTTAGTGTCAAGAACTTCCACTCGGTATCTTGCACCTCAAGCTCTTTCAAAGAAGGCAAAAGATAGTCTTTTAGCGAGGTAAAAGAGGTAATTTAGATTTCAGCAGGCTGAACCGTCTACAAGAAGATCATGTTCGGGAGGTGATCGTACCTCTAACCTGGGAAGGCAGGTCGGCAGCCTTGCTTCCGGATAGAGCGGCATTGAGCCCGTCGTTCCGCGCCACATGGTCGCCGATAGCTATTTAGAGTGTAACGAATCTTGTTAACCACTCAGTCAAGTAGCTTCATAGTGAGCGCGTGAGAGGCGCAGCATGGGTGAAGGTGGTTTTGTGCGACAACTTACGCGTTTGTGGGGGCGAGGGCAGAATTGGAGGAGGGTGGTGGTGATGCGAAGTCCCTTTGATAGAGTCGGTTCTGTAATGTTGAATCAACTATAATGACGGGAATTTGTGGTTTCTGTGAGCTACACAACTCCCGGTGTATAGGGAATCACGTACATTCGGCAAGGTTATCGCTCCCAAGTCCGCTCCTGTCGCATAACTTCTTCCCCTGTATTCTTGGAATCCAGGCAGGACTCGCCAAGTGTGTTCTTGAGCGCCCGAAGTGACACTGCTGGGATATTGAAATGGTTCCTGGTTCTTTGGAAAATTTGTAGGAAGCCAATTCTGCTCGAGGAGCTTTGATGACTGCGCAAAGAGCCCTGCAGTGATAGAATCTCCGAGAGCCATGACGACATCGAAATCGTCTGGACGTCTAAAATGGCATATATAGAATGAGGACCTCGACGACGGACACGGCGGTTTTGGATACCGGACATACGGGACACCCGCTATGAGTCCATTCAGATAAATCACTCGACTCACATATCATATATCCCTTCAGGAGAGGCCTTCCTCGAGAGTGAAGGGCAATCCTTGATATCATCGACGAATACATGGTCCCTTCCAGTGAGGTCTGTCGGTATCGGCTTCGCGAACACAGAGGGAAGACAGTCGATTGCCGCCCATCCTAAGAATAAGGCTGGGTACGAAGCCAGTGCCCACATTGCACTCCTGCTGTCTGTCAGTGGTGAGTATTAATGGGCGAGCGTCAGAGCAGTGTACAAATAAGGTTTGGCAAGTTGAAGGCGGGTCCCCGATCTGACCACTCCGTTTGCTTCCGCCATCTGCACTGAAACACACGGATATTGATGAATCGATCAGCTCAAACAGCATATCTGGCCTCTCCCGTACGTTCAAAAATGGATACATCGACAGCGACAGCATTCCACCTCAGACTTCAATGGCTGGAAGCTATCCTCAGCAACCCCGAAAGCACAGTCCGCCAATCGCTTCTCTTTCCGCAACACCCGAGTCTGCTGAACACGACACCTGGTGGACAGGCCGGTCGAGAGGAAGATGAGAGCAGTCACGACAAGGATGTCACGAATCGTACGGGAGACCTCTTTCAGCAGCTTCGGGAGGCTGTGCTCGACAGTGGGCACGATTCGCTCAGGCGACTGGTGGACGAATGTGAGTGTCCCAAACAAACAGTTACCGTCATGTCCTTTGTCACGAATGGTTTTTGCAAAATGCTCATAACGCTACCTCGATCTTCAGACGATTCCTTTGCCACCGTATTGTTCCCAATTGTCCCATCACCAGAGCCTAACCAACAGAGCGGATCACCTACCGGAACGTCATCTAATCCGCGTAGGACAACACCATCAGATACGCTTGCTTTGAGTCCTGCAGACCTAATACCAGCAGCGACAAAGCTGGAACTGGTCCTGGGTGCAACTGATGATCTGAAGGATGCGGAAAGGATGCTCAGGGAAATCGAAGTGTTGCTAGAAAGAGAGGTGGATGGAAGTGGGGATCTCGCTTGTGGGTGCATGACAGAATTTATTCGCTGAAGACCCAGGTCGTTCAGTCAGGTCTACAACACCCGCTGATCTCCTTATCCGTACAACTCTGCTGGAATGCACTTGTGTCTCACTTCCTAGCTCATGAGCACCTACTGCCCCGCCTGCGCGAGTTACAGGTCAAGCATTCAGCACGTGTCGCCTCATCCCGCCGGTTACAGGAACGAGTAATCGACGTCCTGGGCCGTTACGATGACTATGTGAGTTGTCTTCCATGAGTTGTGAGGGAACTAGGTTCATATTAGCAATATGTTGACAAGGGGATGTGGAACCGATGGTTTTCCCCGTAGATCACTTCCCTATCCCGGATGTTTGTGGACATTCACACACAGGTAACTGAAATGGAGGAGCATGTAGGGCATCTCGAACGTCGGAAGAAGGAAGAGGAGGTGATGACATATTGATCAATTGGGTTCGATTTCGTGCGATTGCATCTTATTCCAGGTCGCCCTTCTCTTAGCGAAGCGGGGATGAACATGTCCGTGCCACATCCCAGGTCTCTTATCTTGTGGAGCAAAACGAGAAATTCTCTCGGACATAGATGCTGCATTGTTGTGCGCGAAAAGAGTCTGATTTGAGGATGGGGCAAGTTGGACACAACGAACCAGAATTACCAACGTCGGTCGTCACATCCGCGTCGCGACGAAAAAAAAAAAAGGAAGAATGGGCGAATCGTTGGAATTGCACGATCCCAGAATGACCCTAAGCGTCTGTCCGAGTCACACCTATTGCTCCATGGAATGGGACAGTCAAATGCAAGAATAAGCAAGCGGTGTGCAACTGACAGAAATTGTCGCCAGCTTTTTGCAGTAGTTGTTCCAGATCCCCTTCAGGGCCAGGCATGTTACACGGCAGATATATTATAAGCGTTAGCGACCATCTTACTTTACGGCCGGTGGCGATATGATTTAGTTATATGCCTGCAATAATAATCACAACCCGCATACAAAATGAATAACAGATATATCCGATGTGCGCTCGAGCGCTTCCGTTTGGATACGACTATGGAGCAAGTGGCGTGGGAGAAGTGTTGGATAGAAAACTCGAGCTCTACTTGGAACCCCTGTTGTTGGAACTGCAACAGGAGGATTATGAATAGTTACAACAACATCTTCGAGAAGCGCAATTTTACATATCATTACAATTTGCGTCGACTTTCATGATCATCTATCTCGACAGGAATGTACACTGGTTGGCATTGGACAATGATCCGATATTAAGGAGTCGTTGATTCGATAGAAGCTGCGAGCGCGACAAGGGACTCGAAAGTGTGGTAATCCTGCGGAGGAGTCTCAGACAATCTGTCTGTAAATAATGACAGCTGGGAACTCAAGTCTTCGATTTCTCCCTTATCTTCACTTTCCTTTGTAAACAGCAACGTGACAGTGTCAACCAATTTCGTTGCAGCCGCAATGGACTTTCTTCCTTGCTCTTGGGATTCAATCGACGATATTCCTTTCAAGAAGCTTATTAGCTCTTTACTTTTCTCATTCTTTTGTTCCGCTTGATTTTCGAGCTGCAAGTGGCACGACTGCTGCAAAAGATCAAGAAACGCTTTGTAAACGGAGTTCTCAAGTGCTTCGTAGACAGCATGGATCTGCTTATTTAGCGAAATCCAACGAGAGGCATTCGCAGCCCAGGAATCATCCGGGTTTTGTGCCAGACCTTGTTGCTCTTTCAGACGAATGGGGTAGGTAGATGCCGGGATGTAAGGCGGCGTCTGGTCTATGTCCCAGAAGAGAGAGAGAGAGAGAGAGGAGCTTGTCTCGTTCACTATCTTCTTCGCCTGTGCCCTTTGCATTAACGAGGTCTTGCAGAAGATTTTCCAGGTTATTCGCGGTCACCTCGGAAAAGCAAGTAGACCGGTGAAGGGGGGAAGCAGTAGATGGGTGAGCTCTGTCGGCTATCCACCGCTGTGTTTGGTCGGGAGTCATATGGCGAATCAGTGAAGCGATTTCCTCCAGTTTCTCTCACCCAGGATTTTCTAACTTGGCGTTGTCCTCCATGACGAGAGAGGTTGACGGTTTGTATAAGTTCCACAGCTAGATGTGACTCTCAGTCGAATCTCGATTTCTGTAATTCTTATGAAGAAAATGTCGGGGAGGAACGTTACAATTGGAGGCATGCTATGTCTCCCTCTCTCTACCCCGGTCGCGATAGAACATATGACTGTAAAATTGTCTCTGGGGATTCTAGGGCTCGAATCGAAGGAGCCCCTGATCCTGAAAGGGGCGCGTCCTTTACAAGACTGACTTTATATTACAACGTAAAACCATTTTGGCTGAACTGCGGGACATCCGTTCCATCCTGCGTTATTCTCCTCCTGGGGATGATCTCCATCGTGCAGGTTTTTTCTACAGCACGGAATCAGTCTACTCCGCTAACCACCACAAACTGGACGGGATATCTCGCTATAGCCCTACGCCTGACTTCGGAAAGGAGCCTTATACCAGGGGACAGGATGAGAGGCATCCAAATCCTGAGCTCGTATCTCAGCTTGCATTAGCTTTTCTTCGTGAGCGCGCAATTTCTCAGCTTCTTCAAGTTCTTCCTTTGCCGCAGCGGCCATCGTGGCCTCGTTAGACACAATACTGATACTTCGTCTTCTGGTACTGGCGGACCTGTACCGATGACTGTTGATCCTTGTAAATCGACGTTTGGGCAATGTGGATGAAGAAGCTTCCGGCGGTGGTCTTCTATGACTGATTAGCCGAACCAAACGGCGGGAAGCTCGGCCGATCAAGTTGCTTTGCGGGTCGTCCTCGAGATCGTCTTCGTCGTCAACAGCAGTACCGATCAACGATTGCCCGCTACTCAATCTCGGCATGGGTTGTGGAGCCTTCACGCTGATCTTTTCCTCCGTATCGAGCGATTCACTGGGAATAGGTTTGATATGGCGCAGGCCCCGGTCGGCTTGACTCGTCACGAGGCAGAGACAGGCTGTATAAAAACAGCATAAGCGGTTGACAAAAGTGGTCGCCTTTCTAGATAACGACTTACTCTCTACAGTGTCCTCCAGATCCAAGGTAGATAATGGATCGCGGGGCAACCACAAGAATTTCTGGATAGAGTCATAGTACCACGGCTGATGACTGTAACTCTGCATTCGATCCCGAGACGGTATGTCATCCCACTGTGAACTGTAGGGATGTCCAACTACGGCGTCCGGAATTTCCAATGTCGTCGTGGGCGGGAGAGTCGGCTGATGCCACTCAACAAGGAGTCGCGGCATTGATACATGCGTGGACGTCGGGAGCGTAAAGTATCGATCCAATAATCGCCACGGCCAAGCAATGAGTCGGAACCAGAGTTGCTCCGGATCCTTGGAGGCTTGAGAAACGACTCGAACTTTACCTTCTCGCGCTTCATCGATTTGATCCGCTTCGATTTGCCTCAAGCTAACCCACGGAGTGTGGATCAATTCTACTGTTGGACGGAATGCATCGATACAGGCACTCACCGATCGAATCGAAATTTCACTAGTCGCGTTCCGGCAAGTTTCGCAAACACAGTTAAAGGCAGCATTACCCCAGCCAATGCTGCTAATTCCTTTTTCTTGACGAGGATCATGAAAGCCATAAGAGAGAACTGAAAAAAAAGGTATATCAGCACCTTTCTGCCAAGTCAAGTGATCTCTGATGTACCTGTGTGACCAACATGCAATCCAAGGAGTAACGGATATACCGAACGCAATTCCGCCTGCCGTTATTTTCGTACCGTCTTCCGTATACCCATACTGTATGGTCCCAACGCAAATAGTCAGAAATTGCGAGTGCAAAGCCATAGCTAAGCGCCTTACACATTGACCTCTTGTAGTTGACTGAAATGACATAGATTATCAGCTGATGTCGTAAGTCGATCAATCTTACACAACTTACTGAATGCAAAAGTATAGTAGATGAACGCGAAAGGCAATACTAAAGCGTTGTATATCGTAAACAGGTTTACAATCCCCATTGCCAGGAGGGAATTGGGTATCGAGAAGAACCAAGATATGGTTGAATGAGCAAGCCGCTGCGCTCTTTTGCGAGGAGTGATCGCTCGCGACGTCGAAAATACATAGAATAAAAGCGGTAACTGCAAAGAAGCAAGTAAGATCAGCAATTAGAGGGCATATACGAGTTAAGGGTACGTACACCTAGTCTAAATAACTCGAAGAAACTTTGAATGACAGTTTGCAGCAGCAAGTAAGAAGCGTAATAGGGAGCAGCGGAGGGGAAAGCTGAAGCAACTTTCTCGAGTACAGTCTGTGCGGTCAACAACCTTGCGAAGATGTATGACTGGATCGCTGTCCGCCCCAATGCGAAGAAGATGACGACATTGATCTCCAAAAAGAGCCAATTTCTCCAGAGTACCGAATTGTGCACTTGGTATCCACATATCAGAGTCTCAGCTTTGTTGGCGACCAGTAGCAGGAGTGGGCAAACAGCAAGCGTTAATCCTGCTACGAGAATGATAGGCACCGTGTCTTCGAAGAAACTGGCGGCTGATGGATGACTGGTCAAATAGTCGGCGAGAGGCGGGACCAAGATCGAGATGGTAGATAACGATGCGAGACCGCAGAATGCCGTTACAGGAAAACTGGCAAGCGAAAACGTTAGCTTTGTCGGAAGTCTTTTAGTCAAAGTTCTGTGACTCACATCCAGAGCAAAATGACGAAGAATAGCGCGATGCCAATTACCCAACCTCTCACTTGATCCGCACGGAACACGCTTCTGTTGAGGCGCGGCCAAATAAGATCGCTGTAATCGGGTGCTGCTTGAGTTCGGCATCCCATGGCGTAAAGTGGATGAGACGACAGCTCCTTCAATGCTCGTCGAGCCAACTTGGCCGACTTTAAGGTAACGAAAGCGCTTGAAGATGGAGTAAAGTCCTCGATCGGTTTTTCCTTCAACTCTTCCATTTTCTCCGTGATGATCTTCAACTTAGAAACGAGGTAATCAATTAAGGGTGCGTTAATCGTTTTTGAAGTGCCTAGCTTTCGCGTCAAGGGCTGATACGGATCTAGTACCTCTGGAGGTAAAGACATTAGTGCCTGTATTAGGAGTTGTAAGTGGAAAAGCAAAATTAAGAGGTTGAAAAGTGACTTGCCTCCCATACCGTGGCGAAGGGGGAAGTCTCCTTGCTTCCGTCAGCCGCGCTCTCACAATCTTCCGAAGGCAAGAAGGGTTTGATTGTCTTATAAAGCCTGAGGCGATCGGCCATGCGCAGGATTTGTTCGGGATCCCTTTTCTCTGTATCCACTTCGTTGGCATCTCGCTCCAGTATCGATCGATGATGTTGCATCATGTCCTTCATGACTCGTTTGGCGAGTCTGACATGAGCCTGATCAGACTCACAGCGTGTTAGTTGAGACTCGAAACTCACAACTAATGTGCGTGATACGTACATTCTCCAGACGGGCGATAACATCATCCCTTCTCTGTCTCAAAGCGCCCAGCTCGCCGAGTTTTCGCACGAGTATGACATCTTCAACAATCGAATTGTCATTTTCCCCGTAAAATGCCAGAGAACGCAAGGCGAAACCTTGCGCGATACCCGTCGCCCCGTTTAAAATCGAACCAGTTCTGCTTCCGGGCTGGCCCTGGAACGACGCTCGAGGCGTGCTTGCAAACTCTTGCGTACGATCGAGCTGACGTTTCACAAAGTCCGGTACAATTTCTTTCCATTCGTTTGAGGCCTTGGCTTTGCTGAGATGTTCGGTGAAATATTCCTGCAAGGTCGCCTCATCACGCATAAATGGTGGAATGTTCGTAACGAGGATAGTTCGAAAACGTTTGTAGCCTGGGGCGTCAAGTCCGAGACTCTCAGTGCTCGTAGTAGGCTGCTTATCGTCTGAAGGATTCGACGTGCTGGCGCTGGTCGACGCCTGTGTAGAGTCGACTAGATCAGAGCGCGTAAGGTTGACTGTCTGTGGTGGTAATGACAGGTCAGAGCGGGTGACAGTTTGGCGAAGGACGCTTGTCTCGCTTTTTTCTCGCATGAGGTGCGCTCGGGCCTTGGGTTTAGTCGTGGCCGCAATTTTCTGCAGTTGTAGTTTTTGTTCCGCTATATTTCGTTTGCGGTACATCAGAACGCCCCATACTACCCAGATCAAGGTGAGTACCCATGTGACACTGAGCCAGTAAATCTAGACAGCGGAGGACTTAGTAAGTGTTGACACCCTTTCGAAAGGATGCGGCTTACCAGTACTATATGGACCCATAGCCATTTCCGCTCCGCAGCGCTTCCAGTAATGCTGAGGCCAGCTCGTAGCATGCTAGAACGGGCCAAATCGTCTGGCGCGTACTCCAGATGCAATGGTAACAGAACGCTACATATGTCGAATTTAGCGAGAAGGGGGACGAGTGAGACGTTGCAGAACTCACATCATCGTCGTACACATATGCAAAGTGACATAAAAGACTACACCATCAGCAATAGTTGTCAGCGATTTAAAACTACTATTCTTGACTAGGTGAAATACGTACCACATCCCCTCAAGAATCGAGTATGCGATGTACAATCCAAGCCCACACGCTCAGGCATTTTGCTTTCCGGAAAGCTCAATACCTTCCAGATCCACAGCAGTGGCCATTTCCTGCAGCAGAACATTCAAAGGAACTTAGTTTTCATGACTATGTGAAAAAGAGAGAGGCTTACGGTAACGGCTCAGCAGGCTGGACAGCGTTCCATGCTCTTGGTTGATACATGCTATGTACAGATGGCAATGAGCCCCAAGAAGCCCAATCGAAAGTTTCCTCGCCACTCACTATCCAAATTCCCACGCTTCCTGCGAACCTAGACGATCATGTACTTTTTGTGCTCTCATCTCCGGACTATCTTCATTCTCCCCACCCGAAACCACAATCATTGGCACAGCTTTGGTGTCGTCCCGGTGACTCCTCGTTTGAAGTTCGTGTGCCTCGTGTTCCATGCTGATCCTCGACCAAAGACTCCTGTACGATTGCCGTTTCCGCTGCCGTTTCCAATGTCCCCGCGACCGGAAGAGATCTCGTAGCCAGGATCTTTTTCCGTGCTTGAAACGTGGGCCATCTCGTCCTCGACGACGTGGGATCCTGCTCAGAATCTCAAAGCCCAAGATACAAACCCCTCCTACGCCCAATGTTATCCAGAGACTGCTGAGGAGACCCGAGTACTCGGCCGAGTAAGTCTTATGGGCCTCGAGATCAGCCATCGTAGATGCGTACGAGGGGAGTGGCGATGAACGAAGGGGACTGAATATGCCAGTGAGATCGGGGCACTGGCAAGATGTTTGTATCGTGGGGTTCGATTATGATCGACGCACAGTGTACAGTGTTGTTTCATGCAACGCGGATCCAAAAGACACGACAGTTCCGTCGGGAGCTTTCATCTCGGCCTCATTGCACTCCCGCCTCAGCACAATCGTCGTTGCAAAGCATGAATGGGGCCAGGAAGAAGCATGTTCATCTTAGGGAACGTCCAATAATTGACGAGCTACAACATTTGAATACAGCACGCGAGAATCCCTACTGAGGGCAAACGTTCAAACTATGACGCAATCTCCACTGAACCGTTCCTCGCCTCTCGGCAGTTCCACCATACCGCAGTGGCAAACACATAGCCCCGTAGCATCGGTCGTTCAAGTCGTTCCCGAGTTATGGCGATCGCCGTCAATTTCCGCAAGAGGAGACCCGTGATCCTGAACGGCTACTAACTCGTCTCTGTCTAGCTCTTTTGATCCCAGCAAGTCAGCCTGTGGTGTTCTCGAAGTTTGCTGGAGGTGTGGTGCAGGCACAGTATTCGTTGCTACCATTTGGGCAAGAACACTAGGAACGTGCAAGATGGCTGCATTGCAGTGACCAGAAAATCATTCAGTATTCGCCAGAACTTTGAATGCAAGAGGAACGGAGATGAACTCACGCGTGTTACCGGGAATGATTCCTCGCTCGGCAAGCAAAATATAATACTGGTACGCTCTCGCTTTCTCCTCCATCAATGCATGTTCGATTCTTGTGCACCTTTCACGCCACTGTGTGTTTTCCCTCTTCAATACCTCGACATACGCCTCTTCCTCCCGTTTCAACGCCGCAAGGGATCGCTTTCCTGGTGGTTGCAGCTGCTGGATGACGGATAGAACGGATTCGTTAAATGTATTGTCTGCGTCAAAGGGAAGAGGAAGACTCACTCTGTTCGGAGATGGCGTAGGAACCACTCGATCCAACAAGTCTGCGCGACCTCGTAAGAAGGAATCGTGCGAGAACGTCCAACTACAAGCAAACCCGGTCAACGTCCAACATTGCCAGACGGTCAATAAACGTACGACTTACTGCCTGGAGTCAGTCCGAACGGAATTATTCACCAATGCTTTCTGTCGCGCGGGCAACTCGGTTTTCATAAAGCCGTACGAAACGAGCTGTCGTGCGAACGAGCTGATAGTACTATGTCTGTAATACTTGTTCAACAGGGAAGTTGCGAACTGCCGGCAATATCGAAACATAAAGTTTAGGGCATTGATGAGGATCAAGTGAAAGAAGAGAAGGGACGAACGGCTTTTGAATCCGGAATAACGATTGCGGTTCCTGGTAGGTTCCATCCGATGAGTGGATAGCTACTCGTCGATTCGACCATCCTACACGCCGTCAAATGGCCCATGTCAGCTGCCAATAGTTCACAATGGTACACGAAGAGAAACGGCGCTTACCCGTACAAGGTCAAGATGAACTGGTTCCCTTTACCACTCGTTCTCACCCCGGAAGCTTCCTCTGGCTCATCCGCAGCTCGACGTTTCTTGGATTTCTTTCTCGGGTTTTCCACCTCTGTTGTTCCCTGGCGCTTCATCTTAAAGTCGATATGTCCTTTGTTACCATTCGTAGATTCGTTGCTGGCGAGCGACGCGGGTGAACCTTGATGCTCGGGGTTACCACGACGCCGGAGGGAACGCCTTGAAGTGTTTTCTTCCGAATGATTGGCAGGTCCTCTTCTCGATGACTGCGTATCGCTTTGGTCCACATTGGTTATCTCCGATTGACATGGCGCATCCATACCTTCCTTTTTTGTTCCCGTTTGAAGGCGTGCTGTCTCCTTTCCGCTATAACCTTCCAATACCGTGTCTGCTAGACCTGCTGACTCGTAAACTGCGGGGTAAAGCATTTCCGGAGCCACCTCGCTTGTCGTCGAATTCATCGCGGTAAACTCAAGCCAGCTTGTTGGGTGGTTTTGTTCTTGCTGTTCCACCCCGAATTTCTGTTGTTGCTGATGACTTGGATCTGTTGCTAACGTTCCTCCTTGATCTGATTTAGCGTCCGACTGCTGGAAGTAACACGTCTGACCGCCGTCCATCGTGGCCGGTGAATACATCCCTTCGCCTTGCGACCCAGAGAAGGAGTGTGCAAGGTGCATACCAGGACGGCTGGATGGTAGGTACGGCGCTGTTGCTGATAGCGCGACGAAGTACGGTGCTTGTAGCTGTGGTTCAAATGTAGGATTGCTCTGTGTTGAATGTTGAGCAGGAGACTGCGACTGTTGGTGCTGTAATGGACCGAGATCGCTGGGGTGCATCGACTGGAAGGGAGTCTCGGAATAACCAAACGTCGTGTATTCGTGGGGAAGGGTAAGAGGCGCAGTCACCGGAGGGACAGTCGAGTGGTGAAATCGAGATGCCCGGTTTTGAAAGGTCTCGAGAGAGTTGTGAGCTGTTGGCGGGGCGGAATGCATTTGCATATGCAAGTGCGGAGGAGGTTGCGCATGAGTCGGATGCCAACCTCCGTCGCTATGATCACGTTGAGCTTCATAGTGATCCCTTGAGTCGGAATAGGGTTGACTAATACCCGTCGATACAGTATCAATGGACGGCACAGCCATGGAGGGATACGTTGGCGGCAAGAGTGTAAGGAAGGCTTTTTGAGGTTTCTGGACATGGTATTTCTGCAGATTGACAGGATGATTATTGTTGGGAGAGTGCAAAGGTACATTGTCATTTTGCATCTGGTTGATCATGTCAGCGCCTGTCTTCCTAAGAGCAGCATGCAGACTCACCTGATCTTGCATGGTGGTGTAATTTCGTCCATGCAGATGGTCAAAATTTGAATACCCATTTCCATTCTGCGTTTCGGGACTTGAAGAAACGTTCTGCTGCGGTTGAGTGGCGAATTTGAAGCTAGAAATGACCGAAGGGGGCATGGTGTTCTCTTGAGACGAATGGGACATATTTGCTAGGCTGTTCAATGCTAGCGTTGCGGAGAGCTGCCAGGGATTTTGAGCCTGAAACTACATCAGAAGATACCGAGTTCTCGCATCAGCTTTGAGTCTTCGATCTACTACTACACTCACTACTAACCTTCAAGCTTGGAGGATCCTGAATTCAGGAGGACGTCGCGACAATTTGGGTTGAGCACTCGATGATCCGATGGAAGCACGACGAGTTGAGATCCCAAGATGAAACGAATCCAAGTAAGAGGAGGTGTATGGAAAGCTCAGACGGATGTGCATCAAATTAAAGCGTGGGCAATCAACAGGTAAGATATATAGGAGGTGGATATGCAATGAGCATTTTCTATCGATTGCAAGATTTTTGAGTGGCAATGTGAAGCTGATGCGACTCCCAAGCTCTGCGCAGCATTGAAGAAAAGGAATGGGAATACCGGCGGAAAATCAGAGATTCTTTGATGCGTATGGTGATGATTGGCAAAGTGGCAGGTTCTTGCGCCTTTTTTGGAAGACCAAGCTGAAGGCATCTTTTAAGCGCGCGCTGCAGCTACGGAACGCTCGCACGGAGGCATTTTGAAACACAAACAACCTGTGCTCTGCGGTGGCAGTACGAGACTCTGGGTACTTTTATGACACGCAGCTGTCATAAACTCATCCGTCTCAGAGAGCTACTCAGAAGCACACACTCTGTCCTCAATGACAGCTACCATAATTTGAGACTATACGGCGAATATGAGGGCGGCTCGACAGCAGATTCGTGCTATCGAGCGCCAGGCTCTCTCGCTGCCGTCTACTCTTCGTTGACATCGTCATCGCTCCCTTAAAGGCCCTATCACCATCTACGATATCCCCGTTAATGGCTAAAGAGAATTGAAAGGAAGCAAAGAGACCGAAAGGAAAGACCGTTGCGGAAAATTTTCTACAGGCCTCAGCAGCTGCAGGCCATTATGCGTGCTTGCAAGAAGCCCTTATAAGTTATGAGTGCATATAAATGCAGACTAGATCTGAATTTCCGAAAGTGTGATTGAAGCTCACCGGGAGGGAGATAAACTCAACTTGATTTCCTTTAGTTCAGACATAGTCGTTTTACGTGCTACCCGTCAACCCTTACGAACCGAATACAACCGGTGTCTTGACTTTCTGTGTGTGTCCGGGCATTTCCCTCATCGGTCCCTATGAGACTAATCTTGCGCGTTCGTGTCAATGACAGGGCTTTTGCAAAATGGGAGGAACAGGATTAGAGCAAAAGTCTCGGTTTCATGATTTCTTCAAAGAGAGGTAGGTATCCAGACAATTCCTCGAATATTTCTCAGCCAAACAAGGAAGATGCCACTTTAACATCTGTGAGAACCGATATGGTGTCCACCGGCCTTAATAACTGAAGATGAAAGAAGAAGAAGAAGAAGGAAGTGTCCATTGTAAGCAAGTCCGGCTCCCTGCTATCCTTCTCCCCCCTCCCCCCTCTGGATCAATACTATGAATACTCAAGGTTTTATGCTAACGACAGCGGGGAAGGATTTGAGTGCTAACCCAGAAGATACCCTACGCGAAGGTTTGGTTTGGGATGACAGCATGGGTACTATTGGTAACTCTGGAATTACGGATGAGGGCCCGAGATAAGGATCCTCAGTGCTTCAGATTACACCCTGACATCACCAGCTTCTTTGGGCGCTTTAGGAACTTCGGGAAAGGACAACTCGGACATATCACCGATGGAAGTAAGTTCGAAAGCATACATACCTGCTTCCAGTACGTCAAGCGGAACTTACACTCGGCATTGTTTCGCTCTTCAGGATGAAAGCGACACTGCGGCTGGGTACGTTTTAACGGGATAGCGCAACTGATATGATTAATCCGTTACGTGCTAATCCTCACATTACCCCACCTTATACCTTCCTCCCTTCCTCCTTCTGTTGAATAAATCGCAGGGAGTCACTTGCCTCGAGCGCCCCCCTTATCAGAGCTGACACATACGCTGAAGCATTACTTCGGCCAGTGGTGGAAATGCCACAACGCAGCGATCGTTCCGCCGAGCATGCAGCAAGTGAGCAGCCGAAAGACCAAAAACAACATGGTAGAGAAGGCAGCTCCTGGGGTTGCAGGAGAAAGGAATGGCGGAGTGCAAGACAAAATAGACCGCCAAATTTCGACCACGATGTTTACACCGCAAAGCAATGGAGGAAGTGAATGTGATCATTGATCATGGAAACGCACAACTCGGAAATGAACAATTTGCGAGTGGTAGCCGTCAGCTTAGATGTTATTGTAGTATCATTGCCGATGTCTTCGGGCGTGTAACAAGTTGATTTTACTGAGATGTTCGTATGTAACTTGCATGGTAGCTGCGTTTTGGGTCTATTGCTTGTAAATTTGTGATGAACCACGCACACATCCAGAGCGCGCATGATTTGTGATTTTGTAACCGTGGGTGGAATGATTTCGCCGACATATACTCTACAAGCCGGCGGGGCGTGTTTTCTGTAGACTGATGGACTGTTGAACTTTGAGAGGCGACAGCACCAACCAGCCTGAGTTGATATGCGCTAACCCTCGGTATCTGCATAGGCAATCTGGTTTTACGGACAAGCAAGAGGTTTCAAATTACTGTCTATCATCGGAACAGCGCAACAGCTGCCAGACGTCATGTGTTCGAAGCTGGCAGGAGCATTACCGTTGAGAGGAATCCAGTGAACAAACCATTCGACCCACTGGTGTGAGCCTACCGAGTGTCAAGGCAGCAATCATATATTGATCAATGTTGGATATTGATCAGAGGATCCATCTACTGTAATGATACGCCATAGAGCCGATATAATGGTATCTTCGGGTTACACCCCCAGTCGAAGGACGATGCTGTCGTCGGAGGTGTGATGTAGCGCCGGTGAATTTTACATCTCCTGCGCTATACTCTCAACCGTTTATTATTATCCAAATCAAAGAATAAAGCCATGTGGTCTTGTCAAACCATCAATAGCGATGAACCAATAAGTGCTAAACACTAGAAGACTGTGTAACATCACAGACAGTCAACGACTTGTTTGGAGAGCCCATGCAGAGATCGGATTCCGAATTTTGCGCTCGAGTCTATTTGAGCCGTTTTTAAACCTCTCATTCACGCCCTTTTGCGGGCAAAGTTGAGGATTTTGGTGATCGACAGAGGTGTCGAAGGTCCAAGCAAGGCAGAGCGCGACTCCATGCCGGGATGTAGTCAATTTGTCCACCAACTTCGATCCGTCTTGAACATTGCGTAACGCGGTGGTTTCAGAGGTGAAGCTGACGGCCATATCTCACAAAAGCGCTTGAATCAAGATCCGACCCAACATGGCTCCACCTATCCGAACGTTCATGGACGTTTCCGTTGGCGACGCTCCTCCCAACCGGGTCATTTTCGAGCTGTTCGTGAACCAAGTACCCAAGACTGTGGAAAAGTGAGTCGAGTAGCATGAAGACCACTAAGACCTGGTAATTAACGTTGAGTTGTTTTTTCTTTAGCTTCCGAGCGTTGTGTACCGGAGAGAAGGGGATCTCGAGGTTGTCGCAGCAGGCGTTGCATTATAAGGGAAGCATTATCCATCGTGTCATTCGTGAGTATTTGTACATGTAAGCGAGTAATCCTACTGGTTTCCTAATATCTTGCGTCATTACAGCTGGATTCATGGCGCAAGGAGGAGGTGAGCAACAGCCGTCTATACATACGCGAATGGCTTGCTGATGTGCGTGACCACAGACTTCACGAAACGAAACGGGACTGGAGGAGAGTCGATATATGGCGGAACATTTGCAGATGAAGATCTTTCCATTCCGGTAGACAAGGAAGGGTGCGGTCAGCCTGTTGAATGACCGATCGAAATCATATTGACGTATTGTGTTTTTACAGCTTGCTTGTTATGGCCAACCGAGGCCCCGACACAAATGGATCACAGTTTTTCATAACGTTTGCGCCAGCCCCGCATCTGAATGGCAAACACTGGTGAGTCTATATTTCCTTGTCCTGGCAGTCGAATAGCGCTGAAACCTTTTTGCAGTGTGTTTGGCAAAGTCGTTAGGGGTACAGAACGAACGGACAAGAGACTGTGGAAGATTCAGATTACTAATTCCTCTGCTACTTTAATAGGGCTTGAGCACGTTCAGGCAATAGAGAAGGTTCAAGTAGATGACAGAGATCGCCCGTTATCGCCCGTGACGATCATAAATTGTGGGGAATTAGTGTTGGCGAAAAAGGCAGTAGAATCCTCAGCCGAGGTCGAAAAGAGTATGTTGTGCAGTAGTTCGACTTCATTTCCCTCGTCTACAAATCTGATGCCTACATCTTGCCTGTCCAGGCCGTCGATCTGCGTCCCCGAGTTCGGCACGATCTCGCTCCGCATCGCCGAGTAGGAAACGCCGATCCTCGATCTCGAGCGATAGCGGATCCGACTCCAACTCGGAGGAAGACCGTCGTCGACGCAAGCGAAAGGAGAAAAAGTCAAAGAAAAAGGATAAAAAGGACAAGGATGGCAAAAAGGACAAGCTGAAGGGCTTGGTGGCGGGGTATGAGGAAACCGAGGAGGAGTTGGATGCCAGGTGGGTCTTGCGGGTTCTCAAACGGGGGCTTTGTGATTGATGCTTTATCCGAATTCAGGCTAGAGAGAGAAGAGAAGGAAAGAATCGAAGCTGCCAAGCAGGAAAAGCTGGAACGTATCAAGCGACAGCTTGCAGAGCAGAGCGCGTCCCAGTCGGGCACAGCGGGTGTGGTCATTAAAGGCAAGGACTCTACACCCTTCCTGCTGTGTACTCGGAATCTCATATTCTTCCGCTTAGGTCGAGGCGCAATGAAATACCGTGACCCAGAGCGCGGCGGCGGCGCCGGCGACTCACACCGCGACTTTGGACGACCAAGAGCGTACGATGGGGTTCCTCGTCCAGAAAGGCGGTACCAACCGCGTCATAACGACCGACGAGACGAGCGCCGGGATGGCTGGGGCGGCGCAGGGAACGGCCATGATGATCGCCACAACAGGGACCGTGGAGGACCGGCGGCCACCCGAGACGCACTGGATCGGTATCCATCCCGCTCGGATGCAGACGACGAGCGGAGGAGAAACGCGCGTGGAGACGCGGCGGAGGGGGATTGGAACGCTGCTCGTAAGCGGACACAGGAAGGGCGAAATGGTAGTCGGTCGCCTGTGCGATTCACAAAGGCCACTGAACGTTCTCCGACCCCGCCTGCTGCCGCTGCTGCGCCGCCGAAGCGGTCAGTTTCTCCCGTCCCACAAACCCGTAGGGGGGAGATGCTTACTGATTCCGAGGAGGAGATGGATTTGGATCAGGACTAGAGCCACGCGCGTTACCCTTTAGCGAAGCTGAATTGCGCCGGCGAAAAAACTTTTGTAGCCGACCAGGCAAAAAAATCATGTGATGCTGTGATATATGCTACAACTCTGTTATTGCGTTTGTTGTCCGTTCGCAATGATAGCCGCGGCAGGCTGAGGCTGCGGTACGATGAATTGAATTGATCAGTCATTGTGGGTGGAAGAATGTAGTGAGGCAGGAGAAGACGACGTACCGCCACACCATTAGCTTTCGGGTCAACATTCTCGGTCGCGGCTTGTTTTGAGGAAGCTATAAACTCGTCCGCGGAAGGTTCTGGCTTGGTTTGCTTGGGCTTCTTTTCCTACTCGGGGAGACGTATCATTAGCGTCGTCAACGGCACACGCGAATACAGGGAAAGGTGAATCAACCGCACGCGCACCTTTTGTTTCTTTGCCTGCTTTGGCGCCGGCACATCTTTCGGGTACGCCTTGGCTTCTGCCTGTTTCCACTCTTCATCACCGTCAAACGCCGCCCGAATGGGGTCAAGCAACGCATTAATCATGTCGACCGTGACGAGCTTGAGATCAGCAGGCTTGAGCTTGTCGCTCGCAAAGTCTGCCTCCATGGCTTCGTAGGAATCATAGTACATCGGTCCGCCCCATTTCTCGGCTCGAGCAATGGAGACGATCGTTCCGGCCGGGGCGTCGGCGGCGATGGCTAATGCCGCACGATGAGCGGGCGCATCGGGATCCTCACCACGGTCGATCAGTTGGTTCCGCCTCATGACCTGGATAGGCACGAGGACGGCTTTATGGAATGAGAGTAGACCGTTCTCGGTAATGTTTGTCGGCTCGCAGAACGCGACCTTGATCTTCTTCTTGACGTCGGCGGCGGAATCAAGGAAATCAATCTTGCTGTTCGGGTCGGATGAAGACATTTTCCCGCCCGCCAAGCCGGGGACCATGGTGTTCATCAAGTGTGCGCGCTTCTTGTACCCGAGTTTCGGGAGGTATTCTTGTGCCATAGTGAAGATTTTACGCTGTCAAAAGAGGGATGATTAACGATATAGGAAAGCGCTCAGGGGCGGCAGGGTATGACTCACCTGATCCACCCCGCCGAACTGGAAGTCAACATCAAGGTACTGCTCATCCAGTGCCTGCATACCCGGGTACATCAAGCTGCTCAACAAGGGCGACTCGATCTGCTTGACGACCTCTGCACCAGCTTTTACTGCGTCGTGGAGGGTTGTCATTGCGCACAGTCTAACGAAGAAGGCGACGGTCAATGTCATGCAGGGCCAAAAAGGGGGAGTTTGACCAACATACCGGAAATTGTCCAAACTGTACTCTTTGCTCAACTGGTACTCGCTCCCTGTAACAAAGCTCAACTTGTCCGTCGGCACGCCGAGCGAGGTAAACACGGCATGCAAGAGCTTAGAGTAGTACGAAACCCGATGTCCGACGGTCTCGTAGCTTGATTTGCCGTTGTCGAGAAATGCGTGAATCTACATGCGGAACACGGAGGGAGGGACAAGGTGAGGACCGTGGGGAAAGGGCATGAAGAGATGGGGCCAAGCAGGTGGCAATATGCTTACGTCTAACGCAGAGGATCAGCACGCACGCGCGGTGGAGAGGGAAACATGTTAAATGGCGTACCTGCCAGAAGAACCGTCACGGCCACACCGGCTTTCAGGAAATCCGCAATCTTTGTCAATGGCACAAAGTATCCGAGATGGGCTGCAGCGACATAATTACCTCAGCATCTACCACTCCAGAGAACGATGCGATGAACGCAAGGACTCACGACGTCCGGTAGGGGCAGTTCCCCAGTAACATTTCACGACCTCGTCCTTTGCGAGCTTTTCCTTGATGATATCGGGCAAAAGGACCTCATCGAGGTTGCGGGTGATAAGGTCGAACGTGGCCTGGGCTTCCGGTGAGAGCTCGATAGGCGCTGGTTTGGCGGGCTGTGTTTGAGGAGCCATGATAGAGTTGTGCGGTGTGCGTTGACAGCGAAGGGGGAGGAGTGGAAGCTGGGATGAAGATGAAGAGGCGAGAAAGAGCCTGAATTGTGAAATGACTGGGCCGATCGGGCGGACAAGCGGCTGATAATGTCCGCAGCCTGCAGTTCAAAATAGCACTACTGAGCGCATAAATGGCAATATTCAAGGCGAAGATCTCGGTGACGTCATTTCCCGCGTACATGATATAAAAGTACGCATTCAACGTTGCTCTCTTCTTGACGTGCCCAACTTTCCAACTTGCTACTTCTCTCAAATCCATAACCACCATATCACACCAACATGTCAAGCGCTGGAGCAAACGCAGGTAGTTCCCTCGGGAACATGGTCAAAGACTCGGCCAAAGTCGTCGGCGGTACGTTCCCTCGTATTCCCCTGCTGACCAGAGGCTTACATGACCGCATACCTTGCCACCCCCGCGGACAACAGGTCTTGGAGACGCTCTTCGCGGGAACATCAACTCTTTCGCAGACTCTGCAGTCGATCAGACGCCTAAAGCCCACCACAACGCCGTTACGGGAACCACTGCCACCACTACCACCGGCACGAGCGGGGTGGTAAGTCGTAGTGCCGAGACGGGGGATGAGACGGCTGCGCACGGTGCAGATAAGTTCAAGGAAGGTTTGGACGGGTTGCATGCTCACGGAAGGAGGTAGGACGTACTGCTTGCCCGGCGTATGATCGATTAGCTGAGGCGATGATGGTTGTTGTATAAATCAAATCAAGTTTGTGAGCGCTCGTCGCGTTGTGGTTTGACTCGTAACAGGCTCTAGCTATTTGCTCGTACTGAGGGTCTCGCATCATGAGTTAGCCCTGGCTAATCACATATCTTAGGGCGGAGATCCAACTTGAACTCTGCTACGGCGAGTCAGACAGGCTGGGTGGCGGTGATCGCTCACGACATAAATACGCTAATAATGGCGAAAAGATGTCCGCTTACAGGCCCAAAAAGCCTTTTCGAGCTTAAAACGGCTGAAAATGGCACAAAATCCACTCCTTGCGATCGCTCTGTCAGTGTCAGCCGATGAGGCAGGCTATGACGTTACGACAGATAAGTGTCTTTTCTCCCTGCCCTCTTCCCTGAACCCATCCACACGCAATGGCCACCGAAGGAGACAAGCTATTCAACCAGGCCGTCAAGAAGGGCCAGTCCTCGGGCGGCTGGTTCTCCTCCTCCTCCTCAAAGCACGAAGCCGCAGCCGACCTTTTCCAACAGTCCGCCAACGCCTACAAGGCCGAAGCCAACTTCTCCGCCGCAGGGCTCGCCTTTTCCCGCGAAGCCGATGAACGGATCAAGCAGGGGGACGCGCAGCATGAGGCCGTTCAGGCGTGGGTAAACGCGGGAAGGTGTTACAAGAAGACGGAGCCGAGCAAGGCGGTCGAGGTGTTGGGCAGGGCCGTCGCGGGGCTGATCAAGCAGGGGCAGTTTAGGCAGGCCGCGGATAGGGAGAAGGAGGTGAGTGATCCCCGACGAGTGTAGCGGGGCGAGAGAGGAAGGCGAAGCGACCCGGCCCCGTGCGAAGCGAGATTTCAACGCCGTAGGCTATAAGCCCGGACGGTCGGGCAAGGGAGGGAGGGCCGACCTCTTGTCCCTTCAGGGCTACGTCGCCCGAGACTCGAATAATCCTCGGCACCGCAGGCTACGAGTCCGAAGTACCGCGAGACCGTCGTAGGACGGCCGAGACTCGTTGTCCATTGCCTTCCGAAGCTCTATGGTTGCGAGGTCGCTCTGCCTCCCTTCGACTCGCCGCACAATGGGCTCCGCCAACGTCCTTTCGTTGTTCTTGACCCGCTCCAGGTGCCAAACCACAACGCACTAACCCCTTCCTTGTCAACCCTCAGATTGCCCAAATCTGGGCGCAGGATAATCTCGACATCGCTAAAGCCCGTGACAGCTATGTCCGTGCGGGTGAATGGTACAAGCAGGAAGAAGCGAATGCGTAAGCCACCTTCCTGGTTCCCCTATACGCAGCTGCTCCGTCACTCACCCCCCTCTCCTCACCCTTGGACCGGCCGTAGCACCGCCAACCAATGCTACCAGCAAGCCGCGGAGCACTCGGCCGATCTGGGCGACTTTGGACGTGCCATCGAGCTGTACGAGCAAGTCGGGGACTGGAGCTTGGCTAGTCCTCTAACAAAGTACAGCGTCAAGGAGTACTGGCTGCGCGCGTGTCTCTGTGCCATGGCCATGGGTGTACGTTGTTTGCAGACCACTATCGACCGCTTTTCCCTCCGCTGATTATCGTTCCCCCCCGCCCTGCCCTTCCCCTACAGGACCTCGTCACTTGCCACCGCCTACTCACTACCTTTTCCCAAAAGGACGTGACATTCCCCTCGACGCGGGAATACAAGCTGGCAGCAGCGGTGATGGACGCGTGTGAACAAGGGGACGTCGATGCGTTCACGCAGTCCGTGTTCGAGTACGATCAGTTGACAAAGCTTGATAATTCCAAGACGGGGATCTTGTTGAGGATCAAGAAGGGGTTGGAGATGGAGCAGGATGGGTTGACGTAGTGTGATCTGGACAGTCTCGAGGCTCCCGCCACGCTAACGACGGACGACTTCGGTCGCATCGAGCGGCGGAACTTCTATGTTGTAACATAAATGATCTATATTCTTCTGCAGGGTACGCTTCCCTACATTGGATGAGTCAGGGTGAGAAGGAAAAAAACAGAAAACACGTTTCGTGAAAGGTAGAAAGAGCCATAGAATGATGCGGGTGCTAAGCGACTCCATGGAGGGGCGAAATACGCAATGTCACTGCACTCTTCAAAGGCTCCACCGGCTTTACTACCAACAGATTCCCATCGAGCTGATGCCCCTTTGGATACTTGGAAACTCAGGTGAGGTTCAGAGGTATCGCGCTCGACTTTGGCCCTCCAAGGGTAGGTTGCGCTTAACCGCATCAGTTTCGGCTTGGATCCAGGCTGTGATGGGAAGAAGATGCAATAGCTGGTGTGCATCTCGAACTGTAGCTCTGTAGCAATAGCCGCAACTCTCGTGGTTTGCGGTAATACCAATCGAGGCTCAAGAGCTGACTCAAGGGTGTATGAATGCGCTTTCTTCGAATTTTAACAATGGGGCAATCTGTTTGGTTCATGATCATTTCTAGGGATCTATCTGTGGTCTATATCTATAATGCGCTTCCACTTCTCCGTAACCCCTTATATGAGGTTACACCAATCTTATTATATTCCTCTTCCTCGACCCCTCACAATTTACTGTTCTGAGGCTTGAGAACACCACGGTACCTCATCTTTCCATCCCTCAAAGTCGACATGGCATCGGTGATACCGTCCTCTGTCAAGGGGAACTCCATAACGATAGGCTTGATTTGGTGAAGAGCAGCGAACTCGAGCATGTGTCGGTGAACCGAACGGGCGGCAACGACGGATCCCTGGATCGTAAGACCGGCAGCAACAAGACCCATATGCGGGATCTTGAAGTCACCTTCGTCGACGGTGAGCGGGAAGATCTTGCCGGTGGGTGCCATGACGGGAAGCATGAGGTTCCAATCAGGCGAGACGGAGGTGGTGACGAGCAGTGCGTCGACTTTTCGGCCAATGTCGATCTTGTCCTTGCCCTGCATGGCAATGAACTCCTTTGCTCCGAGCTTCATAGCTTCGTCCTTCTTGCTTTCGGTTCCGGAGAAGACAACTACGTCGCAGCCCATTCGAGCGGCGAACTGGATGGCGAGATGACCGAGACCACCGACGCCCATAACACCAACTCGGTCCGTTGGCTTGATACCGTATGTGTAGAGTGCGTTGAAGACGGTGGCACCGCCGCACATCAGGGGAGCCGCATCGGTGTCGGTGAGTCCGTCGGGAATCTTGAACAGGAAGGCTTCCCTCCAGACAGCGTGAGAAGCGAAAGAACCCTGATCGAGGTCGGCGTAACCGTACATCTGACGTTCAGGGCAGTAGGTTTCACGGCCGGTCAAGCAGTACTCGCAGTCGCCGCAAGAGTCGTGGAGGTATCCCCATCCGACTCGGTCGCCCTTCTTCAGGTTCTTGACGTTGGGCCCTGTCTCCTGGACGACACCGGCGCCTTCGTGGCCAAGGACCATGTCGGCGGACTTGTAGTGTTCATCGGTACCGCAAAGACCGGAGGCAGTGATCTGGACGAGGACCTGGTCGTTCTGGAGCTCGCCCTTGTTGGTCTCGCTCTTGACGATCTTGCCGTCCTTGGAGCCCTTGAAAACAGTGAATGAAGGCATTTTGGTTGATGTGTGTGATGTGTGTGAGGTTTGAGCTGTGCATTCTGTGGCGGGGGGAAGGGGAAGTGCGGCTATTATATAACCAGGCCAGCGTCCTGGCTTGATCGGAAATTTCAGCCAAATCCCTCTGCTTGCAAAGCCTCCACCAAAAGCACCGAAAGCATGACGCGGTCTGAGACATTTGCCTCCGGCATTGGTTACTACCCGTGCATAGCTTCGCACAATCGCCGGGTGGAGGCCGGACATTGCGCGTAACGGGACCTCCTGGAAGCTTGGTTGGGTTCATCAGTAAGCAGAGTTACGACCCGATGCCTCCGCTGCATCTGCAACAATGACTTTCTCCACATGTCGTGGCTTATCAAGCTGCTTTGCAATGGAGGTACGGCCCAAGATCGCAAGATGTGTGACTTATGGCTCCTGTTCCAGAGGTGAGGTTGAATTTACCTGTTGAGTTGCACCGCATTGTCGTCCCTCCTTGATTGCCCGCCTCATGTGGCAACAAACAATGTTATTCCATCGGTCCGAAATGTATTACAACAACAAGAAAGAGGCAAATGTGATTATTGCTTCAACGGAGGGGAAGTTTGCAAAGCTGCCTTGACGGAGGAACATCCTGAACCGATAATCTCGCTACATCCCCGGAATCCCTGTTTCTTGATAAGCACTTTGGACAGCTGTCGGAGAATAGGTCGTGCCACGGCGACGCAAGTATACACATCACAGCGCCTCTCAAAGCGGATGGCGAAGTCGCAATGGTACCGCCCTTGCAGGAAAGTTTGCTTCGAAAGCCGCCCTTTGGTTAAACAGATCGATATCCGAGTGTCAGCAATAATAGTCGTCGCCACACGATGAGCGAGGATTCGATACGAGTACCCAGATTGATGACGTAACTTACATCAAGGCAATCAAGGTAGACTCCGCTCCCTTTCTTCCTACGAAGCACATACCAAAAGGCTGGCCTGCTCGAAGGACACTCAATGGAACGCAGACTATCGGGAGTCTATTCCAAGTTGACCGGTATCAGTGGAACCAGTCTTGCCTGACCTTGCTTCAATGGGTCAAGCCTCTCTAGAGCTGTGATCCCAAGAACTCACCCTCCCATACATGCATATCGCACAAATTCTTTATGATCAGCGGGCACGATTAAGGCATCCAGTCCTAGCATGTCTAGGAGGCTAGTTACTCCTTCCTCGGCTGAGTAATACTCGGCTGTTGCAAGAAAGCAGGCGAAATATCAAACTCGACCTGAACGTGCTAGTTTGTTCAAGCTTGGTAAACGAGACTGGACCTACCATCTGCAACCGCTTTCAAGTATTCTGCAGATTTAGTTCCTTCCGCGTCAAGCATTTCCCGAAACTAATAGTACGCCTACATGTAAATACCAGCCTTCACGGGAACCCAGTCGAAGAGGCCCACTCTTTTGATTTGAGAAGAAACCAAATGCTCCGGAATGCCAATATCCTTTGCGCAGCAATGTCAAGAATGAAGAGGATGGGAAGAATTCTTCATTTTAGCGATGATGCGAAAATGAGATCGTGACATAGGGGTGGCCCGCTTCCTACCGGATGTTGTTTCTTGTAGCTGAAGAGGAGACATGACTAGAGTCAGCTTTCTCCGTACGAATGAGGAACAAAGCCTTGTCTCTTTTCCTTACGCGATCAGTTCCTTCAGACTATTGACTTTACTGTGCTGCAGAGTTCTCAAATAAGCTTCAAAGCAGCCTCGGAACTCGTTCGTGATGATATCCTTTAGAAAAGAAGAGATGCTGATTTTCCCAAGGGATATCATGTCTGCAGGATCCTCGATCACTGCGCCGAGTACCTGCATCTTTGCGATTGCTTGGTTGAAGATCTGCTCGATTTGGTTCAGATCGTCCTTGGTGAAACACCCTTTCCAGTTTTCAGTATCATCAAAAACAGTCCGTCGAGGAACACCTAGCTTTTTGCCTTGAAAAGTTGCAAATGGCATCTGGGTGTACTGGGTGTAATCCGTCGAAGGTTGTTCGGTAGTACTGACGGTTGAGGAACCTATATGGTCCGTGGATATGTCAGTGTCGGTGCGCGGGAAGAAGAACCTAGTCTTCCTAGGGAAAAGCGGGGTGTTCCTTACTACCTGTTTCAAACTGCTTCTCACCAACCATATGCGTCAAGAGCAATGCAGCATCGTACACGCTTTTCGCCATCGGTCCTAGAGTATCGAGATATTCTGCAAGCGGAATCCCACCGCGAGTTGAAACCAAGCCCAGTGTCGGTCGGATACCGAAACAGGCTGCCTTGGACGCTGGAAAAATTACGGAGCCAGTCGTATCCCCACCCAATGCTGCTGCTGCAAACCCCGCTGAAGTTCCTACAGCACTTCCGCCACTGGAACCACTGGGATCTCCTCCGGGAACATAAGCAGAGGAACATATCCCCCCTCTTCCGCTCCATTCTGGTCCAGATACGCCAGTGATACCTGAGAATTCTGTCAAGTTGGCTTTACCAAGAATGATGGCCCCCTTTCTACGAAGATTGGCCACTACCGTAGCTTCTCCAGGTACAACCGAACCTTTCAACGCGAAGCTTCCGGCGGTAGTTTCCATTCCTGTTACAAAGTAGTCAGTTTAAGAAACCATCACCGCTGCACATGATTTCTGGATTAAACCGCATCACAAGCATTCACCTAGGTCATGATCCGTAGCGATGCTGTCCTTTATCAAAAGAGGAACACCATGCAGTTCACTTAGCACTACCTGAAGAAGAAGAAGAAGGGTAGAGCAAGAGACATCAACCCTTGGGATAATGGCTTCTCCTATCGTACTGGTCCACTAACCCCTGTCTTGCGCAATTCATCCAGTCGTCGAGCTTCATCGCGCAGCTTCTGCCAAGGAGCGACTTCGAGCACGGCACCCAGCTCGCAACCTTGATGATTGTCTGCTTCGATACGTCGCTACAATTAATTTTGATTAGCCCGATCTCGGACCCGGAAAGGGTAATCAAAATGACAGCTTTTCCTTACCAGATACTCTGTTACTAATTCTTCGCTGTTGATCATCCCAGTAGAAAGGTAACGTTGAAGGCCTTGGATGGTGGTAGTAAGCAGATCTATACCCTTTACGAAAGGAGACTGTGCTACAGAGGAAGGAGTGGGCGGCATCATCTTCTCTAATGGTGGATATACGCAAGAAGTCGCCTTGTGAGCTTATCTTTGTCCAGCGCGTCAAATCAGGGAGAAGTGTCGACGATGATACCGGTGTTCGCAGACAACCCACTTGATTTGATTGCGAGATAGATTTGGGGTTGATGTGTGAAGACCCAGCACGCGTGACAATCAATGAATGTAATTGATAGTGGCTGGTCTTCAACAGGGATCAAGAGAAAAGAAAGAGCACAGCACTCTAGCTATATAGTTCTACCCAATAGGAGTCAAGGTCCGTTAGACTCCTTCTGAAGGGTGTCAAAGCTGGTATTCAAAAGGATAGGGTTGTTGGCAGCATCTGAGGAGCGTCGTAATCACGTGTAATCCTACACTTGACAGATGAGCCTGTTGGGTCGCACGTCTGCATCCAGGCGCAGCACGCAGGGCCGGAAGCATTCTGAAACGCGTATTTCGAAACGCTATCTCGGATTTCTCACGAGGCGCAGCGACAGGAACATGGTAGACGATCTAATAAGACGGTATAGAAGCACGAACGACCACATGATTGGTCCTGGATGAGCAAGTCGAGTCTGTCGGCAGGACCACTCAACTTGGGAAAATGAACCAAGTGCATGGCGAGGCGCACAGAACGGATCGGACAATGTCGCCGAACACATATCCTTCGAGCGGGGAACCTCGCTTTAGTCACGGCTCTCTGCACATTATACCAAGAGTCCATCAGCAACGTGAGACTCGGTGTACGGCTCATCTGAAAGCAATGAGGCATCGTTGGTTCTTAAACACAGAACACTTCCGCCAAGCACAGACTGTTGCGCGATGCAAGACATGGACAAGGTCTGTACATAGTACCCCTTACTTGGACCCTGTCATTCGCATAATAACTTACCTTTCACAGTTATCGACGGGATCGAACGCCTGTTTGGCTGCCTGTATCTCGGGTTACCCTTTCTGAGCGCACGTAACCGGACAACAAAGCTCCTCAGCGTGTGGCTGCCGAGGGAACAAGTTACACAAACAAGATAGTCGTCATGATACCCTAGCGCAAGACAAGGACGTACAATAACCTCCCTCTCCCCCGTTAAGCGCGTCCGCCAGGGTCCTTGCACTGTCTCCGACCGTATCCCCCTCCCCCTGATCCACGACCTTACAAAGCAACAACCCCCATCAACCCCACCAGCGCGACCCCGACTACCGCACGTCCAAGCCCAGTTAACGCCGATATCACCCCTCCCTTTCCTCCTCCTCCTGCTAAACGTATCCCCGGATTGGCTGAAGAGATTAACAACTCCCGTGGTATGCTGGAAGCCACCGCGCTGTAAGAGGACGATGAGGAGATCGGTCAGGACGTGACGGCGAGAAGGCGGGGCGAGTAGGTGAAGAAAGCGAAAGAAGGACCGGGGTAGGGGTGGGCGGGGGGAAACTTACACAGTCTCGTAATATCCCCCTGCAGTTGCAGTATATGAAGGACTAATAGGCACGACCACTTCGACGCCCTGTTGTTGAACCACCGAGGAAGAGCGGCAGGTATCACGACGCAAGAGTGTCAGCACCGCCATCGCTAACCGATGACCCCTCGAAGGGAAGGAAAATGGAGGGCGACAGGACTTACGGCTTTCTTGCATGTCGTCGTTGCGTACTCTACTGCGTACTGCGTGTCCCATGAGTTCTTGCATTGCTGCTCGAGACACAAAGCGAGGGTGTCCAAGTATTTCTGTGGGTAGGAAGAACGTGTCAGTGAATATGCCTTTCGACAATGCTTGAAGGAAAAGGAGAGGGGGAAGAGCGGGGAAACGTACCTGGTACTGGCAGTTCTTGGTAATATAAAGCGGGAAATTTATCCCGTCGTCCATCCATGGCGCCGGAATAATAGAGGTAACATCAAAATGACACGACAGGTAACAATCTGCCGCGGCTAGGACGTCAGCATGCATGCAAACGAAGGCTGTTTACAAGCCGAAAGAAAGTCACCTGATATATCCGGACCGTTCGGGTTCAGCCCGAATTGCTGTGCGACGCTGCCAGGGACGGACCTTGCCCACGCAGAGGAAGTGAGTAGGACCGCACAAAGTAGCGCGGCGAGTCGTGGTGTGTGGATGGTCATTCTGCTGGTGGGTGTGGGCGATCTGGTGAGTGTGGTGGGGGTATACCTGCTGGCTTGTGCATGGTGGTATATAGCGTATTTGCACCTTCGTGGGGACTCCTGTCGGGACGCTATTGTTCATAATGAACAATAGCATGCCCGTCAGCGGATGTCTTACTTTCATTTCCGCTTGTTGGCCCCGCGCGTCGTCTTGGTTCGCGCTTCCTGGTTGGGACGGCCTCCAGCAGGCGGACTGGATCGATGCTCAAGAGAACGACATCATCGGTGGGCAGCACCCGCGCAAGGGCGTGGTCAAGTTTGCAGTCATATTTCATGCGTGATACAACCCCTTCGGTCGCGCAGTCATTATCCTCCGATCACACGCAAACCCCTTCCATGCATCCGCATCACGTCCTATCATTTTCGTCAATCAAACCTTTCTCCTGCGGGTACTGCTCTAGTTGCCCCTATGAGCCATCCGTCCGCCGAGCATGTTATCGTCGATCCCGATGCCGACCATGGCTTCCCCGATCCCGCTGCTGACCTCTGCCAAGATCTGCCCAGGGCGCAAGCGAACGATTCCTATCAGCGTCCATACGCGCGCGCGTGCGCGAAAAAAAGGCAGGTTTAGGGACGTACCTTGGGGTTCTGGTAATGCGTGACGGCTTGCACGATCGCTTTCGCCCTCTTTGCCGGATCACCTGACTTGAACTACTCGCGCACCGGATCGGATCACCAAACAAGTTATTAGCCCACTTGTCCCCCGTGGGTGATTCTTCCGCTGTTCGCGCCGCGGTGCGGGACTCACGATTCCAGAGCCGACAAAGACGCCGTCCATGCCCATCTGCATCATCAATGCTGCGTCTGCCGGCGTAGCGATACCCCCAGCGGCGAATAAGACGACGGGAAGGCGCTTGAGTCGTGCGGTTTCCTTGAGCAGGTGGTACGGCGCTTGAAGGTCTTTGGCGAGAGTGTAAAGTTCCTTTTGGAGGGCGCCCGACGGCATGCATATGAGCAAACAGTGTCCCCACAGAGCAGAATGGAGCCGAAGGACTTACTTCATCTGACATGGTGGATGCTCGTCGAATATCAGCGTTGATGGCTCGCGCGTGTCGTACAGCTCTACCATCGCAGCGGAACACGGTCAGCTTGAGCACGGTCCATAGAACCTTTGCCCGTAACCGAAGGGGCACCTACTCGACCACGTTCCCACTTCCCGCTTCACCCTTACTCCTGACCATACTCGCGCCCTCGGAGATCCTCCTCAACGCCTCTCCAAGGTCTTTGGCGCCGCACACGAACGGGACCTTGAATGGGTGCTTGGAGATATGGTGTTTGTCGTCGGCCATAGTTAAAACCTCGCTCTCTACATTCGGAGAGGAAAGGAATCAGCGCCGGAACGCTACTCGACAGTGGTATGATATGCGCGGGACGAGCGGCGTACCATCGATGTAATCCACTCCGACAGCTTGCAGGATCTGTGCCTCTACTACGTGCCCGATTCGAGCCTTGGCCATGACGGGGATGGAAACGGCGTCAATGATCTGCTTGATCATCTCCGGATCGGACTGCATCATGTGCGGGTGATTGGATTAGTGGGATGCCCAGGGCACGATAAGAAGGGAACGTACCATTCGTGCGACACCACCGTGCGCACGGATGTCGGCGGGGATTCGCTGAGAGGGAGGAACGAATATGGGAAGTCAGTAATAAGTTTCGTGTAACGGATACGGAATGCGCCGCGGTTGCTTGGATGAGCGAGATGGTGGTTGAACGGATCAGGTAGTAGATCTCGCACTTGCGCACTCGATGAAGGTGACTACCCTCAGTCGCCCGAGGACGGCCTCGGCAAAGCCCTCCAGACTGCGGCGCATACACTGGCTCTCGCTTCGCTCGGGAGACTCACCTCCAACGCCATGACCGCCACCGCTCCTGCCTCCTCTGCGATCTTGGCCTGCTCAGCATTCATCACATCCATGATCACGCCTCCCTTCAACATCTGCGCGAGGCCGACCTTGACGCCAAACGTGCCGGTCCCCACGGAGCTCTTGCCCGTGGCATCACCTCGCGGGGGAAGCGGGACGGCACTGCCCTTTGCGCCGGCGGAGGGGGTCGTGGTGCCCGAGGCGTGGGAGCCGTTGGGGAAGGTCAAGCTTCCGTCTTTTCCGAGAATTGCTGGTGCGTCCATGATTGCTGTGTGCGGCGCCGCCTCCCGTCCGGCAAACGACACCTCCTATCCGCTCTTATATAAACCCGCGCCGTGACTCGATGCGCGCGGAAACAATCAGGCGATCGGGTGGAGGGCCTGGGCATGCTGGGCGCTCGTGCACGTTACGACATGCGACTCTGGCCACTCTGGCATGGTGACGCCCCTTTTCCCCAAAACTCGCCCTTCCCCTGGGCCGATACAGCTGCTTTTACGGGTCCCAGTTCCTCCTGCTGACCCAATTTCCCCGTAAAAGAGCGGTTTCCTCTGTCGGGGCGCCAACTTTCGGCGCAGTGGCCATGCTCCGTCTGGAACTACACGTGACAACCCGGGTTGCCGCATTCAAGATTCATCCGCAGCATCTGGTGCCGCGCCGCCCACCACGGAACTTTTGTTGGAAATCGCAGGAAACAATCGGAATATTCCCAAGTACTAGCTCCAGCATTTCGACGCCGTCTATGCACGACATCCGATGGCTGGACAGAATTTAGTCCTCCATCTAGCCATCACCCATAGCCATTCCCGTAGCCTTGCCATGATTAGAACACGCGTGACATGCGCTCTGAGAACCATCGAGATGCCATCCAGATACATCGGACACAACAAATACAACTATCCCCTCTCTCCCCTCCCGCGCTACTCCTCCTCGGGTACAAAGCTCAACACCTCCAAGACCGTCTTCCCATGCCGTTTACACAAGATGGCGCATTTATCATCCCTAAACGTGACCCGCCACACAGCCTCACACGGCTTGCTCAGCTCGCGAATGAAATGCCCCGTCTTGACATCCCACAACTTGACCCGCCCGTCGTTCCCGCCCGATACGATGAACCGGTCGTCAAACTGCAGACAGGTGACCGAGTTGTCGTGTGCACATATCCGTTGGAGGCACGTGTAGTTTACTAAATCAAAGATGATGACCCGACCGTCGGACCCGCCGGTGACGAGCGTATCGTGGGACAACTGTAATTGTCCGACGAGCGATGTATGACCTTGCAGCAGCGCAACACATTCCCTATTCCAGCGCGCAAGGATTAGACGGGGTTCTTTTTTCGACAACGCATGCACGCGGGGAACTCACCCAGTAGCAGCAGACCAGATCCGCACAGTCGAGTCCAAGCTCCCCGTCGCTACTCGCTCTCCATCAAACGCGACCGCGTAGATCTGATGATAGTGTCCGCGCAAGACCTGTAAACATTCCCCTGTATCAAGATCCCAGATCTGCCCATGATTGTCATCGTATATTAGTACGACGTAATCCCTCGACACAGAGAAGGCGTGCGCGCATGGCTTACCCGGCATGTACAGTCATAACTCCCACTTGCGACCTGGTTCCCGGCGACCTCGATGCACCTGACAGAATGCTGATGGCCGCTAAGGGTATGCATGAGCACCCCGCGTTCGACGTCCCATACGCGGAGACTCGCGTCCCTCGACCCGGAGACAGCGACGGGTCGGCCATTGATCGTCTTCATACACCGAATTGTCGATGTGTGTCCAGAAAGGGTATGCAGGCATTGTCTTTGTACATTGCGCACACGTCATCGTCAGCTCCGCGTGCAGCGACGCAATAAACCAGCCTGCGGCACTCACCCAGTCGTCACGTTCCACACCTTGACGTCTCGATCACACCCGCCACTGATGACGATCGGATCGCGCTGACCCCAGCCTTTTGCTGCGCCACACACATCACTCTGCTGCATTCTCCGTGCCTTGGAAGAGGGAGCCGGGACGTCACCCTCATCCTGGTCCATATAAGAGATGCCGCCGCCCGAGGACGAGCCATGAGTAGGAATTTGTCTATCATCCCTCATCCGTCGTTTCTTCCACTGCGAGGGTCCCGCACTGCTGGCGCTTCTGGAAGAGAAGAAACCTGGATCCCCCATCTCCATCACATCATCCACATCCACATACGCCTCGCCATCTTCCCCGGCTTGCCGTGCTGCGCGCGCTTCACCGGTAGCAACACGCCCGTCCTGTCGGGTAGATGTAGGCGGCGTCGGTGAAACAAGCGTCAAACACCATACCCCTAACTCATGCCCAACAAGCGTCTTGACAAACGTCCCATCACGGGCGCTAAAGACGTGGATCTTGCTATTCGCCATCCCGATGACGATGAATTCGCCGTCGACGGCGAGCGAGGTGACGACCCCGTCATCGTGTGATGTGTGAGAGGAGAGCAGTTTCCCGCCACGAAGCCAGTTTGATTCTGTACGTCCCGCCAGAAGCACCGGCGATGTTAATAAGTAACGGTGAGCGCCATGATAAGGCACGATCGAACGTACCGGTAAGGTATGATTTCTTGAAATGAGCCTTGTACGAGAACCCAACAGGTTCATCATCCTCCCCACTACCATTCAGCGCACTCTCCCGCCTGGTCGAACCTCCACTCCCGACTGTACTCGTCGCCGCCGCCGCCACAACACTCGGCAACGGCGTCTGCTGCCGATGATAGTTGTCGCTATTCTGGTTGTCCCATACCGAGGGGATCGCATGCGGGGCATCGAGTGCGGTGGTATCGTCAAATGGATTTCCTCCACTACCACCGGCTGCGCCCTCGCCCACGTCTGTAGAGGCCGAGGGCAAAAGCGGGTGCGCACCATCATCCGTCGTCGTCCTCGTCGCCGGCAATAAGGGTGCCACAAATTGTTCCTGTACGGGACTGCTAGGCGCATGGATCGCGGTGCCTTCCCGATTCGGTACGAGTTCATGGAACGTGTTCGGCGGCGGTGCAGCAGTGACGATTGCGGCAGGGAGAATAGCACTTCCAGGTGCCGCCGGTAGAGGCACAATACTGTCCACTTCCATCAACCCACTATCCCTCTCTACCCGGCTCGCTGCAAACATCTGCGGATTGGTAACCCCAAACACGGGCCTCAGGGCGTTATCACTTCCCGGGATCGTTCCCGCGGTACCGGTACCCGTGCTTGCGTTCGCGGCGTTCGTGTCGGTGGCGGTAGGAATGGCAGTGTTATTGTTGAATGAGAAGCTACCATGCTCGGACGCCATCATTCCGTGATGTGCCGAAGCCGAAGAAGGGATATTTCCTTCTTCAAGGTGAACTGACAGGGGACCCGCATTTCCCGTCGTCTCGGCTCCTCCACGCGCGCTACCAACGGTTCGTCGGGACCGCATCGTCGACGCACCAGGAACGACCACCATCTGCGGCGTAGGTCGCGTTGTCATTGGCTGCTGCGGGGCCTGGTATCCCGGTGGCGGCTGGACGGCTGCAACTGGCAACGGCGGGGGAAGGGTATGTGTGTAACTTGTGATTCCAGGTCCTGATACCGACGCGGACGTCGACGGGGACGAGGATCTATGGTACCCCGTACCCTGCTGGGCCGTATTGTTGCCGCCTCCAGCAGCGAGTCCAGAAGCCTGGAATCGATGCCGCTGACACATTTCCTTCCATGTTTGTTCGTCTTCGAGCAGTCGGTGCCAATACCTCGACACGGCCGATGCGCGGGCGAGGGTGCGTGGATCGTCCACCTGTCAGGGGGGAACCACGTCGGATCAGTACCACGGAGACGTCGTCGGAAACGAGCGCAGCCCGACAACGTACAAAGCTCAAGATATGCAGCGCAAGCTCGATCGGCAAGTCTCGTAGGAAATCACGTTTCAGCCGCGGGCCGATATGGCTCGAGAGCATCAAGAGTTCCGGGACGGTGAGGAGCGGGAGGAGGGATTGGAGAATTTCGAGTCGCGTTGGTGGTGGGAGGTGGGGAAAAGCGGCGGGGAAGGATGTATAGTCTACGCGCGGGGAGGTGAATCAGTATGGGTTCCGTGATGTTGGGAAGGGAAAGACGAGCCGTGCGGACCCGGCCCATCGGTCTGCTTACCTTTGCCTGTTGCTTTCCCCTGACCCACGTCCTTGCCCTTGCCCTTGCGCGGCCCTATCACTGCATCCACGTTCCTCTCCGTCTGCCCAGCATCGGGCTCTCCCTGCTCCCTCCTGGCGCGATCCGCAGCCTCGCCCATCGCGGCCCAACTCGCCGGCCCCGGCGTAGGACTAGGGGCGGGCGTGGGCGGGGACAAGGGCCCGTTCTGGGTGTGTGTGTCTGGGTGCATCGTCGCTGGTGGCGAACAAGGACGGGGGAAGTACTCGCTGCAATGGACGGCCAGGTATCCCTTTCAGCGGGACGCGGATTACAAAGCGGGGGGCTCCCAGGGGGTTCGTGTCTGCGCGCGCCGGGGGGTCACACGCAGAGGGGTCACATGCAGAGGGGTCACATCGCTCATATTGGTCATTTCATCCACATTTCCTATTTTACGGTCGTCTCTCTACACACCCGAGAGCGCGCCTAGATGGACTTGCTTCGGGCCAAAGCCTCGACACGGGCAACAGCCTCCTCCAACAACTGCTTCTTGAACGCCGGCTTGGCGACTTCAGCGTCAATGGCAGTCTGGACGGCTCGAACGAGCGCAGCTTGCTCGGATTCACGTTGTTGCTGCTCGAATCGGACCCAGCTGTCAAGTACGGCCTTGAGCTCGGACTTGACGGCGGCTTCTTGGGTAAGGTGGAAGTTGGTGTGTTCGAGCGCGGCGGTTTCCTGTGGGCGCGGGCGCGGGCAGAGGAAAAACACACAAAAAACCAACCGCCATCAGTCATGATCCTCTACCCACGATGTAACCAACGCAAACGCACCTTGGCAACAGCGTACAAGCTCTTGGTCAACGGAACAACGTCCTTCAATTGCCCAACAGAGTCAATTCGCTCCGTGATGGCCTTGGTGTGTTCCGCTCGAGCGCCGTTCAAGATGCCCTTGATTCGCTGTGAGACGAGCGGGTAGGGTAGAGGGGAAAGGCGAGAGAAAGAATCGTCAGTCAGTCAGTCATCCCTCCGTAATCCCGGTCAATATGGCGTCGTTCGCCGTCCCAGCCTGCGTCGCCCTCGGAAGGCAAAGGGGAGGGCTATGCTCGTCCTCCAGACTGCGCCGCAGACAGACTCTCGGCTCGCGGCCTCGAGATCCTCCAACCTTGTAACCCTCGACGCGAACGCTGACTCTCCCTGCACCCGACTGAATCCCCCTCTCTCCTCCCCCTCGCTTCGCTCGCTCTGACTCGTCATTCGAGGTCGGACGTACCTCGATATGCGCATTCGCCCATGAACTATACGGCGCACCAATGCTCGAAGCTACGGCGGCGAGAATGACAAAGAACCCAACGGCCAACACGGTTTCCTCGTTGGCGACATACAACTCGGAGGAGATGGCGGCGGCGGTGAGACCGGTACCGAGGAGGACACCAGAGGTCTTTGTGAAGAGCGAGGTCTGGGGAACCGAGTTGATGATCGAGGTAGCCTTTTCTTCAGGAGAGGGCTCTGCGCGGGCGGGCCGCCATCAGCTTCCTCATCCAGCGTCCCTACACTGTCGACTTACTGCTCGCGAATCCCCTAACGCTAACCGACGCACATCGGAAACCCCGAACGTCAGCCCTCGTCATCCCCTCGTTCCTTGTCCTTCTCGGGCGGTTTGGGACGTACCTGGTAACAGCGGAGATCCTGGCGGCGGGGGCGACGAGCGCCGATCGGGCGATTCCTGGTGGGGAGGTAGGTGTCAGTCCTTTTGCTATATTTCGCTCGTGCGCCCCCCCGGCCTTGGTGCGCTCCCCGGCTCCTCGCGCCACTCACCAGCCTTGATAACCTGCTTGGCGAACATGTCTGCAGCGTGCGTGTGTGGCTGCAGCCTGGCCCGGGAACATTGCACCTGCAACGACCTGCCTAACAAGTCTCCGTGGCCGGGCGCGCGTTTCCGTCCGCGCTTGCGGAGAGCAGGTCTTCTCACGCTGGACGCGCGCTTAGGCTGCTGGAAAGTTGAGAGCATCCGGGCATACAACGTTGCCCGACTGTCGCCCCGTCACTTCCCGCCCCGCCCCATTCCCCATCATGTCACGCACAGCAAAGTCGTTCCTCGTCGCCTCGGTCGCCATCACCACCGCCACCGTCTGGGGCGTGCATTTCATCCAGGCAAGGGAAGAAGAGGTGCGTGCCGTTCCCTCGGCAGGTCGCATTCCTAGCACCCCTAACCGCCACTGACTCATCGTAGGCAATGTATCAAGGCGTGATCAAAGACGAAGCTCGTATGCGCGCGCGAGCAGCATCCAAAGCGGCGTCCCTTCCCTCCGCTTCCGCTACGTCACCCAGCGCCATTCCCTCATCTTATTCCGGCCCCCAGGTATCCCCGCCGATAACGTCGCTGAACGTCAGAAAGGCGGAATACGAGCGTAACCTCGCGTTGCAGGCGTCTTTGGAGGAGGAACAAGGGATGGAGAGAGCGAGGAGGGAGAAGGAGGCGTTTCAGCGTGAGAGAGAGGACGTGAGGAGGGCGCTGTAGAGCGTTGGGGCCGGCAGGCGGCATGAAAGTAGTTGGCCAAGGGAATGGGCGTCCAGCCGCAAACAGGCGGAGCGAGAGCGCCCTACACCATCGCCATTCATCCGTCCAAACGACGTCGTCAATGCCCCTCCTGCCTCGCTCTCATGCGACAAGTCGCTCAATTAACTGTGCCGTCATCACGACTCGCCCGCCCGCCTCGTGGACGGACGGAAATTTGACCCTTTTGGCGTCAATCGGTGCACGCCTTCAGGCGGAATCACCACCGCGCACGCGGGAATGGGGTTTGGTGGATGGTAATCCTCGCTCTTCCGCACGAGAGATAGAAGAGAGAACATGTCCGGGCGCCGAGGACAATGACTGGTGTCTATGACGACTGTGATTTCTTCTGTTATGGGCTTACAGGCGTTGTAGCGGTCGCAAACGCACTTCCGAATGATATCAAGTCAAGATGAACCACAGTAAAGGTGGAAAATATCCGAAAATTACAACCTATATTTCCATCTGCGCATAAATGACCTTTACACTTTTCGCCCGCCTCTACCCATTCTCTTTCTTTCGGCGGCCGCGCGCCAGTTGCGTTGTTAACTGAGAGGCTACGTATTCCTGGTCCGAGGCATGATCGTCTTCTAGTTTGTATTCAATGGGGGCAGGGGCTCAATATCGCCAACCCACGGAAACTTGGACACGCAAGCCGAGGCGCAGACTGCGTTGTTGGGACACATACTATCCTCGGAATTTGGCCGGTTTTGTGAAAAAGAAGACGACCTCGTGGAGATTTCCGTATTTTACCATTTAACGTAGAATGGTAAACCCGCCCCTAGTAGAATGCCGCGTAACCGGCGGCCGGTTCCCCCCACACGGCCCACAAGATCCCTCCCTTCCCTTCCCCTCCTCCTGCCGGCCTCCCCCCGCCCGCAACGATGGCGTCCCGCAAGCGTGTATCCTACTCCCTCGCACCCCCGCGCACCCCGCCGCCAGCCCTCGGCCTCCCTCCGCCAGCCAACGATGCCGCGCTCCGTCCCTCGCTTAGCTACCGTACGTTTCCCCCGCAGCAGCAGCAGCAGCAGCCCCACGGTGACGCCCATCCGACGCATTGTCGTGGTGTTACCGCTCTGGCACTCGACACGACCACCATCCTGCGTGGCCATGACGCGCCGAGGGGGATTCTGTATACTGGAGGAAGGGATGGGTTGGTTGCTAGTTGGGAACAAGGCGTGCCGTTGGTTCCCGCCGCCGCCGCCGCCACAGAAGGCGATGTGAGGCAAGCTGGTGACTCGGAGCCGGTCAGGTGGGAGCGGATTGGCATGACAGATGACGACGACGAGGACGACGAGGACGGTGACGAAGAGTATGCGTTTGATGCCGCCGCAAGCGCGGAGAGGAGGGGAGTTAGCGGAGGAGACACCGTACCGAGGCGTAATGTGCGCAACGATGCTAGTTCAACTAAATGGACAGTCGATAAGGAGGCTATCCAACGTGATGGCGCCCTAGGTGTGAGTCCGGATCCGTTGCTCCCGCGTCGTGATCGTGTCCGCACTGACTCGTCCACACCGCCCGCCCGCCCGCCCGCAGCAACCGACATTCAGGCAGTCCCTGCAGGCCCATACGGACTGGGTGAATGATTTGGTTATTGTGAATCAGGGACGAACAGGTACGTTTCAGGTCGCCAGGACGGGCCTTGGTGTTGCGCCCTGGGTAGAGATGACTCGAGTGAGGCGAGCGAGACTGCGCCACAAGTCCAAGGCTCTCCGCGCCGCAGGACGGCCGAGAGTCATGCGAGGGAAGCGTGACTCGGTGTTCGTAATCGGGCTTTGCGAGACCCGGTGTTCGTAATGGGGCTTCGCGAGACCCAGTGTTCGTTCCGTAGGCTACAAGTAGGACGCCCGAGGCCGCAGACCGAGACATGACACCTGCGCCGGACGCTACGAGGCCTCCAGACGTGATATGATCCGACTTTATTGACACGTCCCTCCTTCTGCCCTACGTCCAGTCCTCACTGCGTCGTCTGACCGCTCGATCCGTGCGTGGCAGCCGCATTCTCAAGAGACACACGATCAACCGGCCCTCGTTGGCGTGCACAACGATTATGTGAAGTGCCTAGCGTTTGCGTGGGTGTACCTCTTCTCCGCGCTATCGCAAGGCCAATGACGAGCTGACTCTTGACCCCCCGCTGCCAGCGCGCAACCATCATTGCTCTTCTCAGGCGGACTTGACGCACAGATCAACGTATGGGACATCCACAGTCCGAAACCGTACGCACCGATAATGAGCATCGCCACGGGAGGCGACCAGGATACGGGCGGAGCCGTAGGTGGAGGCGTCGATAAGGGGAGCGTGTACGCTCTCGTGACTAGTAGGTCGTCGCCTTTCCCCCCTCAGGTCTTACCGCGCCAGGTGCTCATCGTCCTTGATTCGTCTGGCTGGCTGGGTAGATCCGCAGGGCACGTTACTGGCCTCCGGTACGCCCGAACGGATTATCAGGCTCTGGGATCCTAGGGTGGGCGCCTCGGCCGCCGCTGGGGGAAAGAGTAATGCGGGCCAGTTGGTAGGGCATACGGATAATGTAAAGGCGCTGTTGATGAGTGAGGATGGACGTTATGTGAGTTCCACATCCCGCGTGGGCAGGGGAGAGGGGGTGCTGATGCCGATGCGTCTTTGCTTTGCGGCGGGTAGATGTTGTCGGGCAGTTCGGATTCGACCGTCAAGTGAGTCGCGTACTGGCTTTCTCGGTCGCTATTTGAGCATTTGCTAAAGCCCTATACCGCTACCGCACAGACTCTGGTCGCTGGCCGCCCAACGGTGCATTCATACGTTTACGCACCACACCCACCCCATCTGGTCGCTCGCCTCGTCCCATCCAAACCTCGAACGTTTCTTCTCCGGCGACCGTGCGGGACACCTCTGCGTCACCGACCTCTCCGGTATCGCCACGGATTGGGGGGAAGGGGAGTGCACGTTGGTTGCGAAATGTGAGAAGAAACGTGGAGAGAGAGAAGGGACGCAAGGGATCGTGAGGATCGAATGTATGATGGATGAATTGGTATGGACAGCGACGGCGAGTGCGGATGTCGCCAGGTGGAGGGATGTAGGTGCTGGGTCAACGAGGGGAAATAGAGCGGCTTTCGGCTCTTTGCGGAATGGATTCGACGCAGCACAAAGGCAGCCAGAGAGTGGAACGACGACGACGACGACGACGAGCGCCGCCGCCGCTCCGACGTCGAGTATTCTTGGGTCGCAGAATCCGTTCCTGACGGCCGAAACAAAGGATGCGCGAGCCGTCGCGTTTGCGCCGTCACCACTGGGAACGACAACGACGACGACGGGAGCCGAGCATGCTGGTGAAGCCGTGCCGCTGACCCCGGCGGGTATACCATACGCGTGCATGATCTCGTTGGGTGCGCCGTCGGACAGTGTGGGTGGCGGCCCGTATCCTTCCCTCGCACGGGGTTCGCTTTCCCATGGACCATCGTTGTACACAGCGTCCGCGGTTTCCCTCCCCCGTGACACGACGACGGCGGTGGCGGCGAGTGACACAAAGTCGGGACAACAGGGTCATGCCCGTGTGCCGTCCCACGCCAGTCTGTCTCCATTCCCGAGAAATGCGGGCGCGCAGGCGGCGACTTTGCGCGACCCGGCGGAAGTGGCACGGATTCAGTTCGACAATAGGGATGTGGCGTCGGAAGCTACACCGTTACGTTCCCTGCCTGACGCCGTCATTCGCGGTCGACCGGGGTTGATTCGCGCAAAAGTGTTGAATGATAGGCAGCACGTGCTCACGCTCGACACTGCCGGCAAGGTCTCGATCTGGAATATCGTCAAGGGGATTTGCCTGGGTACGTTTAGGGATGAAGAGGTGGAAAGCGTGTTCCAGGCGAATCATGGCTTGGTACATGGTTCCGATGGGGAAGTGGATTCAAAGGAAGCACTGGACTTGATTGCCGAACATGTCGACGGTCAATCTTTCGTGAGGCAATGGTGCGAGGTAGACACTCGGAATGGAAATATTACAGTACACCTGGAGGAGGCCACGTGTTGGGAGGGAGAGGTGTACGCGGACCAAGTCGGGTATGCGGACGATCCCGAGTTCAGACCCGACGATAGAAGTAAGTGTCGAGGGGCGCATAGCTAGTCCATCATCGTTAATTGAACCTTCCTCGCAGTCAACCTCGGAAAATGGGTCCTGGCCAATTTGTTTGCAGGCTTGATCAAGGTCGAAGCCGCCGAGGCCGCCAAGCACGAACAGCAGAGCCAACTGTTGGACAGCAACTCGGCATCGGCCGCAAACGCGGCTGAACCGTCTTTGCAACGCGGCTCTGCACCGACATATATCGCCCTCGATCGAGCTACGGGTCCTGCTACGAGACAGAGATTGCGGTCACAGTCTTCAGCGAGCGGTAGTGGCTCCATGACTCCCGGTGGATTACTGGTCGGACTGGCGACGCCAGCGGCAACGCCTGCGATCGTACACGCGGGACCACCTCAGGAAAGTACAGGCCCCGACTTGGATGCTTGGGCAAATAGAGGCCGGACGAATGGCCATCACCTTGGCAATATGCTGTCACCCATTCCGCAATCCCCCGCACTCAGTTCAAACTATAATAGCCCAACGCCAATGGCCTTTTCACCCTCTGCAGCTAAATCACCAAGGGGCGATCCAAGCAATGGAAAGGACTACTTTTCATTCCCCTCCAAGAAGTCCCGAGGGACAACACCGGGTTCAATTGTTACGAAAGATCCTTCACCCACTCCTAGACCCGATTCTGCAGCGCTAGTCACACCCGGTGGTTCGCAGGCGAGCTTTATGGGAAAGTTCAAGGGCTTTGGAGGAAAGAGCAGGAAACCGTCGGACGTTGCGGCTACACCAAATGGCAGCAATGCCGTATTGCCCGCCAATGACGATGCTCCCACACCACAGGCTGTCAAGTCAGACGACAAGGGTGCGGAACACTTGCGCAGCTTGGATGAAATCCGATCTCAGCCGTTCAATCCGCCATTCTACTCGGAAGCACCGCCCTTTGATTTCCCGGAAAACACGGCAGTCATCATTTCCGAGACAGCGCAGAACGCAGGCGCTTGGGCTGTCACGTATCGAAGCATGGTTTCTAAAGTCGAGCGCAACCCTGAAGCTCTCGAGATGGCCGCTCCTGCTTGGCTACTCGACTTTTTGTTTACCGGTCGAACAAAGACGCTGGAGCCCAAGAAGCTCACGTTTATTCTTGAACCCTGGCCAGATGCAGAGGAGATGGACAAGCTGCCTCCCCTGCCGCCTTCGTGAGTCGGATTGACCGCGCAAATGACCAAAACTGACCCTCTTTTCAATGTCAGTACCTGTCGCCTATCCGCAGTGCAGACCGTTCGAGTTGGAAAGATAATCGCATACGTGGGTATTTTTGCATACTCAACTCCAGCGGCGCGCTGATCACATTTGTTCCTGCACGCCATTCCTACAGGTTTGCCCACGCATCGACTTGTCGGTCGTATCCCGTCGCGGATCTGTTGCTAGCGTCAGCTCAGGACGGATCAGACCGGTTACCGTGCCTGCCAAGGTTGAAGGTTCAGAGGCAGATCCGATGACGCCTGCGCCGCTCAGCGCCAGGTCTCCTGGAAAGTTTATGGCAGTCGAGCAGGCCGCCATCGCTGCAGCAGAGGCAGCACGCAAGGGGCAGGATTCAGCACAGGAGGGTGACGTGCTTTACTCGTCGGACACTTTGGAGATTCTCTGCAACGGGGTCGTTGTTCCTCTGAATATGACTTTGGCTGCCGTGAAGCAGTTCATCTGGAACAATCCCGGTGTGCACGGACCTCGCGGACCGGGTTTGAACCTTCCTTCTGCCGCGGATGTTGTACTGCACTATAGATTGAAGAAGAATGGCTTGTAATGGGTTTTAAAATGTGGTCGAATTCGAGTTAACGTTGTAGCTGTGACAAGAATTGTGGAATGTTATCCAAAGTAAATTGAATCTGGAATAGGCGAGATCAATCGGGAACCTTATCCGGCTCGTGGTATATGAGTATGGATATGCCCTAACTTGCTACAATTTCCACATTAGGACTTGCACGGTAGTTAAGTCTAGTATAACTGACTCTTTTGACAAAGCGCTGAGTATCTTGCAGGCGCTTTCCAATCGGACTTTCTTTCGTATCCATCTCACAGAGCTTGCTGGTGATTTCACAATTACACTTCCACCTTCAACCTTTTACCTTCCCTCGAGCTCTGGAACGCAAGCTCGATGATCTTCATGGTCAATGCTGCTTGTTCTGGCTTGACAATCAGTTTTTCCTTGTCTTCTCGGATCGCAGTGTAGAGGTTTTGGTAGATGTTCTGGTACGATCCGGGTGGCGAGGGGTACCTAAAGACGCGGAGGAAGCAAGATTGAGTACCTTGGTACTTGAACACATGTGAGAATAGACATATCGCCACTTACTTTTCCTTGACAAGCTTTCCGTTTTGAGCAGTCTGCAGCTCGCCGTACATTTCTTCTTCCTCGAATCCCCACTTGTCATCACCGACAATCCGACCGCTTTCCGGCTTCCAGACCCTCATTTCGGATTCTTGCGGGTCTAGGCCAAACTTGATGTAGGATCCCTTGTCACCTGTGATGTTGAATCGGGGCTGCGGGTCTTGTGCACGAATCATGGACGCTCGGCAAGTCACCATGAGCGGGTAAGGAGTGGATGCTGGGTTGGAAGTAGGGTAATGCATATGCAGAACGAACTGGTGGGGACAAGTGCAGGATCATAAATAGGTGTGCATAAGAAGGACGCTGCGATGATACTGGACTCACTGAATCGTCCAGTCCCTCCCCACTTCTCAAGCTAAAGCTAAACCCTGTAACGCTCTCTGGCTTGCCAAACAATACCAATGCTTGGTCGATGACGTGTGAACCGAGGTTGTACAGCGCGTCGTTGTGCGCTCCGGGCTGTTCTTTCCACCCGGCAGAAGTGGCTTGAGGGCGGTAACGGTCAAAGTGGGAGTTGAATTCGTTCAGTTGTCCTAGCTGTTAATACATTCAAAGCGATAGTAAGTACTTGAATTGAGAGCGAGAGTACCGGGTCCACGTTGCTAACCTTTCCATCCTTGAGGAGTTGCTGAACAGCCAGGAAATCAGAGTCCCTAGGGGCATGAGCAATTTCAGTGCGTTGTAACCTTTTAAACTTGTGATTCGCGCAAGTGAGACATACCATCGTCGGTTTTGATAAGTCGTCAACACAACATTGTTCTTCTTTGCGATTTCGATCAGTTTGAGGGATTCAGCGTAAGTGGTAGTGATGGGTTTCTCGAGCATGACTGTACACGGGCGCCCGTGAGTGAGAGTTGAAAATGGGAAAGAAAGAGGATTCCTGACCATGCTTTCCCGCCTCCATGCACCTCTTTGCGTAGTCAAAGTGCAGCCCATTTGGCACGCCAATCACGACCAACTCGACATCCTTGTCGTCCACGACTTCCTCCAACGTCTTGACAACCTTGACACTTTCACCGCATCGATCTTTGGCGGCGGACTTGGTGTACGATTTACCAGTCTCCTTGCTGGGAGTGAGGTCGGCTGATCGCTCGAGGACGGAGTGAAGGGTGAACAGGTCGGGGTAAGAAGTGATGATGGGGTAGTGGAAGGCGGCGAGGGAGAGACCTGCGCCGAGGACGGTGGTACGAATGGGCTGGGCAGACATTGTAAGTATGATTGGGCGGTATAGGATGGCTCCTTGAGGGTTTGTGTTGGGAATGAAGGAAATATATATGGAGACCACTGCGGCGCTCGGACCGCCCGTGCCGCGAATGGATCATTACGTAACGCTTTACGTAAGCAGAAGCGCACCGTAAGCGCGGTTCCGAACGCAGCGTGCACCACGACGAATCGCAGGAGACGTTTCTGAAGAGACGACGGGTCGGATAACAAAGCTTGACACGAACACAGCACAGCACACACGTCCTCGCCCGCAGCCCGTCATGTATGCCACTGCTCTCCGACTTGCCGGCAAGTCAGCCGACCACACCTTGTACCACGCCCATCCCAAGGTAAGCATCGGCAAGTGTCGTCCGGCAGCGCACGAAGGGAAACCTGGGTCACGGATGTTGCAGAGAATGTAGATGAGGGGAAGGACTGCGGATGTACAGGAAAAGGGATTCTTGAGGTGGAAGATAGCAGCGTTCAGCCGGACTTCGAGACAGGAGCTTGACTCAAGCGACAATATTTGGGGATGAAGTCTGCTGTAATGTAGCGACGATGGATGGTCAATCGAGCCGCTCACGAGGAGTGATCAATGCTGGCAGAAGCGTATTGACCGTCGAGAATGGGAAGACCGGCAACAAACTGGAAGCCCAACAATGTGGATTTTCGGAGCGGGAGTGGAGCAAAGCACCGAGTGGTTGGAATGTGCCAACAGCCGTGGGATACTTTTTTACGTGCGACATTGTCTAATACCTTGTCTTGCTTTTGCTAACAGGGTTTCTGGAAGAAGTTCCGTGCGTCTATATTGCTGCCATTGCTCCTCGTTTGGCCAGTTGACTCATTCCAATGCCTTTTCCTTCTGCTACCTTGCTCTTTCTGCTCCGATACCGCTTGTCACCGGAAATTCCATCATGTGCGGTATCGAATACAGGTGACGCACTTGTCAGTAAGTCCTATCTCACATAGCAGTCTCGTCACCCATCGACCAACCTGCTCATTTTGCTTCTTTCGTTTGACTCACAGTCAACCCGGAGATCTCCTCGGGTCTTCCTATTCCCACATTGAACAGATACCCGCAGCCCGGTTCGCGGGAGGAGCGATATGCTACCCCTGCCACCCAGGCCAGTGATATTGCCTTCAACCCTGTATGTTTCTGTTTCGCTCTGCGCATGACGAGCCAAATTTGCTAACTCCCCTTGTCCGGATTTGTTTGTCTCATGCGGTAATAGTATTACCAGCGAGACGTTCGTATCCGCTCCCCTTCTCTGTTATATTTTGTTGCTCACTTGGACCGTTTCCGTTGAAACAGACTCGTCGTCAATTCCCGGCTACCAGCGTAATCACTCAAGAAAAGTTGGCCGGATTGTTGTTGGCTTCTCCCGAGGGCCAGAAAGCGTACGTGACTTCTTCACATGTATAGTCTTTGAAGAGCAACGTTTAATTTCAAACACACTCGCCACGTAGTCTCCCTGCCCCCGGCACGCAGTCCACTGGCATCGCCACCTCTGAATCGTCCACTGCCTCTCTGACCGCCGTCCTCGCCGCTGTTCCAGCATCATTCACTTCGGGTGGCATCTTGCCAAAGACATCGTCCTCGGCGTTGGGCGTGACCGGACTCCCGCCCAGGCCCCCTACGACTAGATGGCATCCTAAGCCAGGGGATGAGGTCCCGCATGCTCCGGATCAGTACTGGCCAATGGTCATGTACAAGTAGGTGCAGAGCCTGCGCGCCGGGTGTGCATGGCGGTGTGAAGGGTGTTGTAACATAATGAGCATAAAATGGGCTTCTATTTCTCAGTCTTCTGTGAGGGACTTGGCGCCTCGGCGTTAGGGTACGAGCTTTTCCGCCCGTGTCGTTTGCGTTTCATCATGCGACAACAAACTATCGATCCATGATACACCTCCCACCTTCTATATGTTTATGACGAAAATCTATACAAATGCTGATCGTCCCATCTGGGGAGTCGGCATCGCGAAACAGATGAATGTCGTACCCGACTGGTATCTTTAGCAACACTTATGCGTGCAGACCGTTGATGATTTTGAAAGCTACGTATGCGAAAAAGGTTCCGCCGGCGTAGATGGCTATTCTTCCAGGAAATGAGTCGGACGGAAGGAAGGGGTAAGGGACTACAGAGATGCGGTAAAGGTATGTAAGACGCGAACACGTGAAGCAAATGCATAAGTGGGATGCTTACATCTATCATTATAGGTAGCGCAATGCTCTACCCATACGCTGTATGCCGAACCTGCAATGATGCTGAGGATAATCGCTCCCAAAGTCGAGACCGGTGGTCTGTATTTTTTCTCCCGAAAGAAGAAGTCTGAAACTGGTGTCAGAGTATGTGAGATGGCAAACTGGAGCGCAGAGAAACAGCTTACCTATCACGAGCACGATCGCTGGAACGCCATGAATGGAGACGTCGATCCATGTGGGGATCCTCAATAGTTGTGGAGCTTCCGACGAGGACGTGACAGGTCCGGAAGTGTCATTGCTAAAGCTTGCCATATCGGGGACGATCAAAGTGGGCGCGAAGACAATCAAACCCCACTGGATAGACCCCGCGTGATAGTTGGTGATATGGGTTTCTAGCGTACGCCCAGGATGGACTCACATAGATGGTTGAAATGGTGAGCTCCACGGGCAAAGCGATCAAGAGGAAAGCCCGCTTGATGGTTCGCAGTGCTGATAGGGGTGCAAAACCCGCATTCTTTAGCTTGTAACAGACTTGGTCTTAGGGAGCGAGATAATCGTGCTTACTTGAAACTCCCGGCAACAATTCACCAAGTCCTCCCAGCAGACAGGTGATGACCGTGAGCCATAACCCATCGATTGTTAAAAACTGGAAATGGCCTAGAAGAAACCAATAGGAAGGTAAGTGGATAGACGAGGTCATCGCTCACTTTCCTTGAATCTACTGGTATCGAGAATGTACTTGCCTCCTACCTTCGAAAAACACAGAATCACGCGCAACATCAGTTTCTGGGCTGATCCCGCCGTTCTCGAACCTCGACTTACTTGCTCATTGATCCATTCCGTCATCCCCAGTTGCACGAGCGCCATGAATCCGTTCACCATGACGGCGGCTGAAACCATATGGAACATGATGCCCGAGATGTCGGGTTTGGCTCGGACGGCATGTGCGTTGGGCGGAGGTTTGGGCAGGGGCACGCCCGTGTCGTGGATGCTAGGGGCCATTCTGAACGTAGGCGGAACTAGGGTATCCTGCTAGAGATTCGCTGGACCTTGGAAGTTTCTGTTCACTGTGGACTCGCGCATTCGATCAGGTCGACCATCCGGCAATATTATCAATCGTCTTCGATCGCGCAGCTCTGACGTCATGGCCAGTGAGCGCGCGTTTCAGCAGTGTTTCGCAGGCTGTTTCACATTTCACAATGAGACATAGAGGAAGATAGAACGAAATGACTCGAGTGCGCGTACGAACGGATGGGAGTCTCTAATTACGGAAGTTTTCGAGTAATCACATACGAGATTACGCGAAACTCAACTGGAGCTGGGAAAGGGAGCGACCGGCGACAAACGGGGACGAAAGCGGGCGGGCGTATCTGATTTTTTGCAGGCGAGCGAATCCTCAACCGAGCGGAAACTACATGGACAGGCAATGTAGCGTACGCCACCCGTGCATACTCATTCAGTCGGATCGTCCTCACATAGGTAGAATCAACGGCTATATGCGAGGGAGTAGGGGGGATTGATGAATAAGGGAAATGACCGCCGACAGAGTAACGACTATCGAACGGATACAAGCAAGGTATACAGGAAGGAGGAGAATGGCATGTGTCCCAGTCCTATTGGTTTAATTCTAGGATTTTGAGAACACTAGCTCAGGGTATTCGGGCAATACCTTCTGGACAATCTCGGCTACCGTCAACGACTCGGAGCGGTCCTTTTGGTCAAATGAATTGACCATATCTAAAACCCAGCGATCAGTCCCGTCTTTGCGGCTGACGATCCACGCGGGATTTTCTTCTTCGGCCTTGCTAATGTTCGTGAAGAATACCGGAGTATCTTTGCAAGAGTCGAGCACTTTAACCAAATCCTCGTCATTCCACTTCTTATCGGCAGCTGCGGGCTGCTCCATGAGCAGCGTTCCATCAAATTCCTCATTGTAAAGCCGGTAAGTTTCCTCGCGCGAGGCGCACCAAGGTGTCAAGCAATTTTTGAATTGTTTTACTTCCTGGATGTAGGGCCAGAGCTTGATAGATCCGTTTTGATGGGCAGGATCCCAGATGATCGTATCGTACAAATCTTGAACCCAATCTTTGGCGGGAATCACGCCAAATGCTAAAAGGTCCTTCCCCTCCTGCCTCGAACCGTTGACTGCCAAAAAAGACGAATCACTATCTGGTGACAGTACTACGCGTGCACAGAGCGAGCCTTGAGGTCCCTTGTAGGCGACGATGTCATGATCCATAGCCTGCATGAAAGGTAAAGCGAAAGCCATCCCAAGCCCTTGCATTCCAGTCCCAGTTCCAGTGAACTTATACTTTACTTGCCTAAGGATTGAGTGGACGATAAGTGCTTGTTTGACAGTGAGTTTCTCAGGTAAAGTGAATACCCACAGTTGGGCCAGAATAGCGGTTGCCGCATGGAATTTGGGTCCTAGGACCGTAGTCATTAACTAAAGCGTAAGAATTCTGCATATAAATTGCTTCATAAGGGAAGAAGCTCTCACCAATTTTGAAGCGCCTCACATGGTCATAGTCAGGAACAGGGTCTCCCTCATCTCCGAACAGTCGAAATTTAAACCGTGTATCACAATCTTTGATGCTATCAGCAAATTGGCTCGCGCTCTGTTCTCGCTTTTCGTAACGTTCCATCGACAGTTCATGCGGATACGCTGAAACGTTGTGCATCACGGTCAGCTAACCTAGCGTCGTACTGACACCACAAGCCGAGAAAGGTGCCAACAATTTGGAAGAAGATTAGTTACCTGTGACAAGCAAGGCAGTCAAAGTGAACGTGGTGAAGGCAAGAATGTTCTTCATTGTGTTGTTGGGACAGTATTGAGTTATTGGCAAATGAGGGATATAGTTTGAGAAGGAGAAAGTAAAGGAATGCGTTGAAACGAAGGAGGTGGGTGTGAATGTAGTAAGTTGGAGAACTATCATCAGCTGAAGAAACGCATAGGCTGCGGAGTGTCCCTATGATTTATACCTTTCGAGCCATACCTTACATGCTGAGCAAGTACAAAAACCATTCCCTTTCAAGAACGTTCCTGGACAAAAGATGCACTCAAGGAGTAATCCGGATAGGGAGTGGTACAAAAGATACCAGGTTTCAGTAGTAACGGAGCTACTCAACTGATGAGGAGAGAAGGTGAAACGAAGAAAGAAGATTAGCGGCGCTTTTCACCGCCCGTACAGGTTGCCGGCTGGTTTCCCTCCTACTGCAACAGCATTATGGCTCAAGCCGACTTTGAAACTGGGGAGGCCGAGTAAACCCTGTGAATACCAAGATGATAGGTTCAATCATAGCAGCACTGTACAAAGGAGGTTACCTAGCGCAAAGGGCAGGATTTTTCCAAGGTAGCAATCCAGTTTCAGCATCTTTCAGCTACTTGTCACACTGATAGGGTAGCGAGTGTGGGGAACGCTTCACAATGTAATCAGCACGGCACCCAATTGAGGCATTCCCATTTATGGATCAGCGGCTTGATGACTTTGCACACCGCCTTGAAACAGAATGAGCACATGCTTGGAGAAGCGAGGCGAAAGTGTTTGCTGTGCCGTGAGGCATTCGAGGAACAGTTGTAAACATGGTCGACTCACTAGCTTTCCATTATGTCGTGGTAGGATTGTAGAAGCAAGACGCCAAGGATGCACCGTTGGCTCTGCCTCGGTGCGGTGGTCCAGCTGCACACCACGCATTGGGAGGGATATGCTTCAAATCACTTCGACTGCTTTATTTGGAGTTGGTGTGCAACTACACGGTTGCTGAGAATCGATAAACTGAGATTGGATATGGAAATGACAAGTTGCCCATGTATTGGAGAATGTTACTCCGTGTCTAACTCCTTGTCTACAACTTTGCGTTTCTTGTTCTAAATCTTGCATGAGGGAACTGAGAGACAACGAAGCGGTTTACATGAATTTGGAAGCCTATAAAAGGAACAAACTGTCAGTAAAAGCGCAGGCATGAGCAAGGCGTCTAGACTTGCCATCGACAACAAGCTTCCCATTCCACCACTGCCACCGGCGGCTCCTCCACCAGTGCCCATAGCGCCGCTCATCTGGCTCTTCAACATGAGCTTCATGATGGTAGTCGACGCAGAAGAAACTACATCCTGCTGGCTTCCGTTGGCGGCACCACCGTTCTTGTTGAACAACTGGAGGGAAGGAAATAGTCAGACGACCAACAGTGATAGCTCGAAGTCGAATGGGAACTTACTTTGACAGCTTCAGCCATTGCCATTCCGATGAGCTGGAAGCATAGATAAAGGATCAATCAGCATTTGCTTTGTGAAGCTATACATGATTACCTACCTTGGATTGCATGTTGCCACCGGAACTAGATGCAGCTGAAGAGCCGCCGCCGTTACCCATGAATGACTTCATGGCCTGCATAGCCGCAGCTGCACCCATCGAGTTGGCGTCCATCTGCCCACCTTGCCCTTTGTTGTACGCCCGTTCGTGAGCATCGATGACACCATCACCGTCGAGATCGACATCCTGAGGGTTCTTGTTGACGCCGTAGCTTTGAGCCATGGCGAGACCCTGAGCAAACATACCGCTCAAGCCCGAGTCATTGGACTGCATGCCAGCGTCATTCAACTGGGCCTGGGCAGATCCGAGAGCGGCGCCTTGATCAACTGTATAGGTGAGGATAACGTCAGGCTTTGATACCTGTTTGTACAGACATCCATGGTGTGACTTACGTCCGAAGCCTCCGAATCCTCCTTGGGAGCCACCGCTTCCATGAGGTTGGTTGAACTGGGCACCACCTTTTGGGTGCCCAGAGACTCGTGTCAGCCAGTGATGGAAAGTCCGTTGGCTGACGCAACGTACCTTGGGAGAGCTGTTGTTCGCCACCAAATCCTCCCATGCCTCCGGAGTGCTGTTGTTGGCCGCCGAAGCCACCTTGACTGAAGCCTTGCTGCTCACCACCATACCCGCCTTGGCCTTGGCCCTGCTGCCGCTTGTCATCGTTTCCCGAGTTCTGGTAGGCCTGGTAGCCCTGCTTTGCGAGGTTGACGAAGTTGTCCATTGTTGTGTGTGGGTGTGATGTTGAGTAGGCCGATCCGGGAATCGGTGATCCCTCTTTATATATGCCCGCCGTCTGTCGGCGACTCCACGCGCACGCGGATACAAAGGAGGCAGGGTGACTGACGTCAGCCGGCGAGTCATCTCAGGTATTCGTGTGGATATCTTTACAACCTATTCATCCGTGCAATGCTACAGTGCTCTCGCCCGACGCCCCTAATCGCCCCGGCCTAGTTTCTCGAGCGCCCGGATCAACCCTTGCTCTTCATACTCTTGTTTGGTTACCCAGAATTCCTCGCGATTTTTCATAATGTCAGCTAGAACGGCACCGCCGAGGAAGACCATGTGTTTTCGTCGTGGGGGATCTTCAATTCGGATTTTGAAATTCTGTCGATGAGAGCGTTAGTGATATATTCATACGTGGCTCGTGAAGAGCGTACCTGAAGCCGGCTGGCATCGCCGCCGAGAACCCGCGTCAAGTAGAGCTGCTTCATCTCTTTCTCTAATCTCGATGGCAACCCCGGATACATGCTGGATCCGCCAGAGAGGACAATGTGTTTGTAGAGCTCGCTTCGAGTATCCACAGCTGCTGCTTGAATCGTTTGGAAGAGGAGTTCTGTCACGTTGTGAAGAATAAGCATCCACAATCCCACTAACATGAAGAAACGAAAGGAGACTTACCTGCCATACCGGGCTGTTCGACGTCGACCAAATGGGGCTGCATCATACATTCCGGAGCTTCATACCGTTCAGACCCGACTTTGATCACTCGACCGTCAGGTAACTAGAAGTACGAAAAGGTGAGATAAGGGTGCTGGGGAATCGCAGCGCGTAGATTCGTACAGTGTAGTTTTCAACCAGTACCGTTGTCTCCTCGGACAGTTTCTTATCCAGCGCAAGGTCGTAACTGTACTTGACAAGGATCAATAAACGTGTTGGCATACCCTGAGCGGTCACGCATCACGTACCTCATATAGCACAGCTTTTCCTTGATCCCCCTGACAGTCTCGAAATCTGCTGTCCGTTCAAAGGCATATCCTCGCATCAGGAGCAGCTTGATCAAATACCTCGTGACATCTCGACCGGCAACGTCCAGTCGACGTGTCAAGTGTGGTAGAGCAAATCCTTCATAAACCGGGACGATGTGCGTGACGCCATCGCCTGAATCTACAACCACACCGGTTGCGAGACCTGCGGTGGGAAGGGTGTAACCGATAAGCCACGCCTTAGGGCACCTCGTTTTCGTAACTCACCTTGAGCATACAACGTCAAGACAGCCTGAATCGCTACGTAGACACCGCCGAACCCATACTCTTCAAACATGATCTCACACATCTTTTGCCTGTTACTCTTCGGGTTCATCGGCGGTTCCGTCAACAAGATTTTCTTCCCCTGGGTCTCTGTCTGGAGCTTTTCGTTGAAGGTGTAGTCCCAAAGATGCTTCATGTCGGTCCAGTTTTTCACGATACCGTGTTCCATCGGGGAGGTGACTTGTAGGAATTGCCGGAATTCACTCGCCTCATCACCGATCATGAGATCCTTGATGGGATTGGCGATAGAGTTTTCGAGCCTTTCTTCCGCACGGAGAATCGGACGTCCGACAATGGACGGGAAGACTGAACGGGAGGTAGTGTGGGCATTTCGCAGCATATGGATAGTCACTAGGAATTACTCACCATGTTCGGGAAAGTTGGATCCAGCAAAGCCGCACTTGACAAACTGTTGCACGACGAATGTTGTTCAGTTGGGTATCCAGGGACATCGTGATACGGAGATACTTACACCGGTGCCGTTATCGACGACGAGGGGAACGCTGGGATCCATTTTCGGAGTTGTCTCTGTGGCGGGCAGGAAGGATATACACTGCTCTGCGCATAGCATCAACCTGTAGACCACTATACCGTGATGACGAGTAGCGCGGCTGTCTGCATCCGCCGTCTGCCAGCGTGGGAAAAGCTGGCTGATGACGCGCTACTGGGTGACGGAGTGCTTGATCGGGGGCGGCAAGTGGCAGCTATCTGGGAATATACATCGCCTCAGCTCCATCCCACTCGTCGTTCATCTCAACCTCGAAGCATCCCAACAATGTCCTCCGAATTGTGTCCGGTATACGCCCCCTTCTTCGGCGCCATGGGCTGCACCTCCGCCATCGTGTTCACCTGTGAGCTCATGTTCAGCGCATAGCTTTTATATCAAACGTACTCATCTCTGTCCCTCTCTTGCTGCTTAGGTATCGGTGCCGCATATGGAACAGCCAAGTCCGGTGTGGGGATTTCCGCCATGTCGGTTCTCCGACCGGATCTGATGATGAAGTGTGTCGTTCCCGTTATTATGGCTGGTATTATTGCCATTGTGAGTACTCTAGCAGAAACATGTTTTGGCGCTTCAGAGAGAAGGGTAGCGGTTGTGTCACGAGCTACAGATTGAGGGATCAGCCACTCTGAGGAGCATGACTCGATGCAATTTTCGCCATAATCAAAGGGAAAGGAATGCAGAAGCGGCGCTATGTATACGGAGAAATCGATACGGTCCACGAAGGTGGCCGTCACAAGCGAGACCCGAGTTTGATGCGGAGACAGCAGGATTCAGACGGGAACCGGATCAATCTGAAGGGTCGCAAATGTCGTGTGAAAGCTGGATTGGCAGTAGATCTAGTGCATTGTCGTGGCATCGTGGTACTGGGAGGACGGGCTCTTCAGAGCATTATATCTTTGCCAGAAGTTGTCGGCCGCTTCACAGAGCTCAGGCTGATACCTCTTCTGTTACAGTACGGTCTCGTCGTCGCCGTTTTGATCTCGGGTGATCGTAAGTTCTTCTCCCGACGGCTTGACCGCTGCCTCAGCATACTCATGGTAGTTCTCGATTACAACAGTGCGATCGCCCATGCCGCTATACACCGGCTTCATTCAGCTAGGTGCCGGTCTTTCCGTCGGTCTTGCAGGTCTTGCAGCAGGTTTCGCTATTGGTATCGTCGGTGACGCAGGTGTACGAGGAACCGCGCAACAACCCAGGTTGTTCGTTGGTATGGTATGTAATGCACATTCTGCGTGAGTGCAACAAATGCTGATATGGGTTTTCGATTTGCCTAGATCTTGATTTTGATTTTCGCCGAAGTATTGGGTAAGGCTTTGTTCCTTTATTATCACAATTGAACGAGGCAGTTCACTGATGCTTTCACAATGATGAATTGCCTCAATAGGTCTTTACGGACTCATTACTGCGCTAATCATGAACACGAAGGCATCGAACACCCCTGCAGTAAGTGCAACATTATGCTTCATATACCGAGAAAAGTACTAAATTCAATGCTGTAGTGCACGTAAATGTGGGACACTGCGTTTATGTTTCGCACAAACTCAAACACCGACCGCCAACTACTGCAATAGATCCCACAGCTGGCGAGGACCTTTGATATCGAGAGTAGATGAAGATACCAGATGACTTTGTACTTGCACCTCATGCCCCAAAAGAGTCATTATTTGCGTTATGAGAAACCCATGAGACTTTTTCATTTAGAACGACCCTGCCTTTGCACTGGTTCAATACACTTTGCGACTAGCTACAAGACTTGACTTTCTTGTGAGTTTTGTCAGGACCCATGCCTTTGGCACGATACACACGAGCTCAGGGGAGTCCTAGGAGGCCGTGACCCGAGAATTTCGAGAGCTCTCGTCAACGGCGGATGTCGGATATGGTTCAGGGGTGTGATCAAAGGGGCTAGCTGCAACTATGTCAGGTTTGAACTTTCAATCCTCCATGTAAGCCAGCTTTTCTCGGTACGCTGCCCAAGCTTTCTCTTTCTTGTCCTTCTTCACCAGACTTAATACGCGTCCAACTTTGCAGCCATGTGCGACTATCCATGCCCGTCGTCTATCCCACCTCTCTTTTCGGTTCTCTACTTGCCACTTGCGATAGGCGTCGATGAACTCGGGCTCGTTCAATGGATCGTAAGCAAGGCCGTCTACAAAGCGACGCCACGCCGATAGTTCGACATCTCCTTTTTCTGTCACGCCCTCGCCTTCGGTCTTAGCCTCCACTACCTCCGCAGCCAGGGGAACTGAACCACAGGGCTGGTTTTCTTTCTCGCAGGGAGTCGGCGCTTGCGTTCGCTGCATGACTTCGACTTCGATTTGCGGGTTGAACGATTTTTGCGCACTTCCTGTCAAAACGAATGTTTCTCTACGAGGAGCCTTTACATTCCCAACCAGGTCCGAGTTGTTGTCCACCGACTCGGGTGGAGACTGGGGGTGGGCGTCAATTTCTATTTGTATAGCTTCATTATTGATCACATCGCTTGGGGCCGGTTGGGATACTGCCATAAATGAGGATTGCTGGAGGGACATTGGTGTAAATGCTGCGCTGAGGGGGGTAGCAAATTGTGCGGCGTTGCAAGTCAATTTCGGAATTTGGGGTGTTTGAATGTGTCAGACGTCGCTACTACGCAGGTTGAATGCTACCATTCTGATGTCCTCTGGCCAGTATGATATATACCGCTGTAAAGAAGCTGGCTGGCCTCATTGTGTTTTGTTTCGTCGTTGTCGTTCCTTTCATGGATGGAAGCGCTCCTTATTTAGCCCTTTTTGGAAAGGAGAAAGGCATTCAGCTATCTAGAATATTGACATTCTGATCCATGGAAGGACCTCTCATCATTGCATATACCATCCGGCACGTGTGTGACTTCTGCCTTGATGTCGAGGGGTATAGGCGGAAGCGGGAATCATGGCACTTCACCCGTCAATCTTCTTCAAATATCTTCGCCACGCGAAGCCTCAAGCCGTTCTAAAAGTTTGCGTTCTGCGAATGACACCGCAGCTAGAAACTTTGAGGCCGTAGGAGATGCAAGCTCAAGGCAAGCACTGATGTCGGCGACTGACATTGCCAAAGCCTGCGACTGAATTTCTCTAGGTGGAAACGTATTATTCTATAGGTCCCGGCATCTCCTTCAGTTATCCTACTATAAGGGACAACATGTATTGTATACCACTTGATCTGAACAATTTGCTACATATCTCAATCTCCATCTGTCCAGCTTTCCATTGGCCGCCATCGACTACATTATAGTGAATATTATAGGCGCGCTTGTTATTGCGCCAAGTGATTTATTGAGCTGGTCGATCGACCTCGTGCTTCATTGAGAGCGATACCGTTCTAGTTTGACGACATTCTACTGCTCTCTTTCCTTCTATCCTTGCCCCTTGACAACTCGCGTGCCTTGCAACATCACAAGTTTCAGGCCGGATGGCTCCTACACTAGCCTCTGCGCTCACACTATCGTCTTTGGGATGGGTTTCCAAAGCTTTTCTGAATTTCGCCTGCAAGGATCTCCGAGTTCAGGGTATGAATCATCTACTTCGCGCATTAGAGGAACCTCAATCGATAAAAACATCAAACAAGGGAAAGGGTCGAGCGACGGACGAGGAAGACGCTTTAGAAAAGACGAGTCGCGGTGTTCGAGGACGAACGAGAAGACGAGGTGTAGTTACGAGTATGTATTTTGTAATCAACGAGCAGTTCAGCAATAGGCTACAGAGTATTCATTATCTTCAACACTTTCTTTTCTACACAAGTTTGTAATCATACTTCTGTCGTAGATGACCCTCTCGTAAGATCTCGCTGTCAATGTTCCTGCAAGCAAATGATAACGGTACCTTGTTGCACTATTTAGATGTGGGGCGCCATGCCGTTTACGACTTGGTCGCCATTTGCCACGCCAACTTATACATCAAGGCATACCAGATGGACGCTAGGTGGCAAGTCCCTGCCCATACATACGTGATGACGGCGTTTCATGCTCACCCGCCGCTTTTTTCTTCTCACGTCATTTAGCAAGCGACATTATGTTTACCAATCCGTAAGTCTCATCTAATTATACCTTCATCCATCATGCTCTCAAATCCTCCGAATGATCCACAGAGTATTGTCCAAGTACTTTTCGTCAGGACAGGTAATAGAAACTGTTCGAGGAGGAGGTGTATTCCAGCCAGCCATCGATGATGCCATTAGGAAACTGGATCAGGGAGAGTGGGTGAGTCTTTTTGCCGTGTGGTATGGCCAGCAGGACATTGCAAGCAGCAACCTAACGCGTCCGTCCGGCCTCGATGAATTGGATAGATACACCTCTTTCCGGAAGGCAAGGTCAATCAGCCCAATCTGCACCCGCCAGGAGGCATGAGACGGTTTAAATGGGGAATGTAAGTTGGACTATCTGTTCCCACCATTTACCAGCCCTGTCTGAGCGCTGCTTCGTCCCGCACGAGCAGAAGTCGAATCCTTATGGACGCTGAAGAAATGCCGGAAGTCATTCCTATATGGATATCAGGTGTGTTTCTCACGATACGATCTTGTTATCCGAACACTCAGTTACTGCGCATGCGTACAGGCTTTGATGATGTCATGCCGGATACGAGAAAGCACTTGCGCTTCTTGCCAAGGCCTGGCAAATCCGTTAGTATAACTATCGGGCAACCGATAACATCCAAAATCTTGCCCCTCGTTGAGGGTTGGAAGCAAATTGCGCGGAACTCCGGGAACCTTGGCCTCGGCGGAAAATGGTCACACAGCGCACGAAGTAGTAATCTGGACGACGATGCTCTCGCCTTGAACAACATCAGAGACGCCCAAACCAAAGTAAAAGTAGCAGCACAAAATCCAGAGCGACAGGCAAGAAGTACCGCTCTCAGCGGTGACGAGCAGCGCATCAGAATCGATATCTGCGATTTGTTATATAAGGAGGTACAGGAGATGGGCATCAAGGTAGAACAGCAGGAAGGAAAGGACAAGCGGCCTTGGCGTACTGCTGTTTCCATAGATGGCAAAGTGCATACCTAATTACATGTCCGGACCGAGTTTGCTCTTGTTCGGAAATCGCATCGGTCATGAGCGTACAGAGTGTTACATTGGGCATAAAGGTCATTCTAAGTCGTTAACACGAGACATTATTCACACTTGTGATATCGTGTGATTAAGATTATACTACAGCATGCTCCTGACGCCTTTTAAGAGGTGTGGAAATGATCGACTTTCCAAGATCTTGACGAACAGCTCGTATGGTTTCGGGCACACTCATTCGAGCTCTAGAAGCTTGCGCAGCTTTGATTATGGGAGCTGTGAATGCTTTATCTTTGACTTGAAGCACTTCTGTCAGCCTCGCGACTTGGTTGGCCTAGTATTGCGAATGCTATATCAGTCACTTGTCAGGGTGTCAAGGGGAAGGCAAAAAAGGTTTACCTTAAGCTCCATGGTGTCAATGACTTCCTTGAGATGTTCTGCCAAGATGTTTCGCTTGATAGATAGAGGGCTCATTCGCTTATATTGTTCCGCTAGGTCAGTGTAAATACTGGGAATCGAGAAATCAGCTCCAAGTATTCTCATACGGTAAACCGTATTAACTCACCTCAGATAATGTCTGTAATCATCTTCGATCTCGCTCAAGACACTCATCACAAGTGTTTGTGGAGGCATCTCTCCGGCATGTCGACGAAGTACTTGATCGAGTTCTTCGATATGCAATGCTACAGGCGCGCCCCCTTTTACCTTTGCTTCGGTTCCATGCCCTTCGTCCCCAAGGTCACTATGAAGATGCTTTTCGGCGGATACCCGAGCTGTATCACGAGCAGGTTTTCCTCCTCTAGGTTTTTGGGTAGGGGAGAAAAATTCTTGTTCGAGACGCTCGCCTCGGATGGATGGGAAAGGCGATGTTGCTGGGTCTTCCTGGGGTTCATCCGAACGTGAATCATGAAGCTCTCTTCGGGTTCGTCTCCGTTGTCTCCTGTGAACAGTCTGGTCTGCTTGAGCTCCGATATCTGCGTGTTGGTCGAAAGTTCTACGATGATCGTTTGAAGAAGGTGAAATCTGGCAGTCTTCTTCGCTTGATGGAGGAGGTGTCATGGGCTTCTCGATGACAACCTCGTCTGTGCGGCCAAATGCCTGGCGAGAAGGCTGCCGGGTGGTACCACTCTGATAAGCTGCAGCGACTAATCCTTCCTGGTATTGTGAAGGTTTGACAGGCTCCTCGTGATACTTCATCTGTATCCGGATAAGAAATTCAATGAATCTGTCCGCAGCCTTGCCTAAACTGTATGCTGTAACATACCTCTCGGTCGCCCTGCATCATCGTTCTTTCTCCATCGAATGTCGCGTCCTTCAGCTCCACTGCACGTTGCACGACGCAACGAAGACGACCAACTTCCTGCTCAAGGTGCTCGATCCTGTGCATCAACCCATCCATCAGTGTGTTCAAACCACGTGGTGGTAAAGTCGCTGCGTCGCCTGTAGGTACATCCGAACCGAAAGCTGTCCGTCGCGCACCTGTCGAAGGCGACTGATGGAAGCTCTCGAGTCGGGCTTGAAGCTCTTTAGTTCGTTTCATTTCTGCTTGCCATTCCTGAGTGACTTTGGCCACCTCCCGACGCAAAACAACAACTAGCCTTTCCAATTCTGTTGTTCGTTGACATTTGCATCAGCATTACGCGAGCTCAGGGGAAAGCGAACAACCAACCTTTCTTTTCGTTTTCCACGACGGCGTAGCGCTGTTCCACTTCTTGCTTGTCTTTCCGGCTCCGAGCATTTTCGATCCGGCTGTTCTCCAAATCCATCTCTAGTTCACGAATCCTTCTCCTAGACATTGTCGTTTCATCTTCCAGCGAATGGAGGCGAGCGTAGATGGCCTTGAGATTCTGGTTAATGCGATCTGAAAATGTGATTCGAGTCGTTAGGGCCGCCACATGATAACTAGACTCAGGAGACTTACCGCTGTTCTCACTTCTAGCTCCATCTTGGGCAACTGCTTCATGCATGTTGCCCTTAGCGGGAGTACCAAGCATCGCTGTCAGTCTCGTCATATCTGCCAACAAATTTTCCGTGCCATATATCGTCGGATGGTCGCGAGTCATGGCGGACTTGGATGTCTGTGTTTCTGGGTTTGAAACAACTCGAGGACGAGGAGTGTTAGATGGCATTGCATTTCGGTTTCTTTCGGGAGCTTCTTCAACGTTAATCATAGGTGCTGAAGGTGGGGACTTTTTAGGAGATTTCGAACGCTGTTGATGTGGAGCAATGTTGGCCTCTTCCTCGTCTTCAACGCTAGGCGGCTGATACTGCGTACGGGCCCGGTTCTGCGCCGCTGCTGCAAATTGGCTTTCCCTGCTCTTGTTTCTACTCCCACTGCTGTCTGGGGATGGTATCACGAGTGATCGTAGTGGAGATGGCTGGACTGGTTTATGGCGATATTGTTGCGGCTGTGAAAGGAATGGAACTGGCTGGAGATGCGAGTTTACTGCCCTCGACTGCTGTTGAATAGGTTGTGAAGGAGGAGTGCCATTGGTGTCTGAAAAGATGTTGCTCGTTCTTGGCTGTGTCGCGAAAGAGTCAGGACGACCTGCCGTTGGTTGTGCCTTTTTTGCATCTCTCGCTGAATGTGTTTCTCGATTCCAGTCACCCTTTTCCAGTTCTTGAACAAGTTTACTAATGGGTCGATCTGGATCATATTCCTCTTCTTCGTCACTCGGAACCGGTGGATTTTCCTTATCGTGAGATCTATGCTTTCGCGGGTTCGTTCTCGAGCCTTTTCTAGCCCTGTTGTTTTCAAAGATACCTCCCGCACCGAGGGTCATTCGAGAAACGTGGTGTTGAGCTGTTGATCCTGGTGACGGGAAACCACTGAGACCGTCCATTCCTCCGGGACTGAAAGAGTCATTTTGCTTCCTCGGATTAATGTTTCCGGCATTTCGATTGCTCAATAGATTCCTCGTTCCTTGCCCACTTCCAGTTCTACTGCTGACGTTGACTGGCGTTGGAGATCGTTGAGTGTCGTATCTTCCAAGATCATCCAGGTGTCGCATATTATGAACCGCAGCAGAGCGAGGGTACTCGATAGTGTCGTCATCTTCGTCAGATGTTGAAGTAGTAAAGGTCACTTCGGAATGGCGGGAATGACGTGCAGGATGTCCACGATCGTTGTTGAAGTGTAGACCCGATGTGATCATTGCGCCTTGCCCCTGATCTGATCGAGTGTCCCGAGATATGCTCGAGAAGCCAGAACTTACATCACTCTCCTCGGCACTATCGTAGTACTCAATATAGCGACCATGTCGATCAATTCTCTCACCGTATTGACGTTTCGAGCTTAATCGTTGAGATTTAGGACGGTGAGCGGATGATGGTCTGAAGCTACCAAGACTGGCGTCGAGCTCGGTCTCGAGACGTTGACGTTCCATGTCGATTGTCGAATTCACGATGGCGTCGACTATGCCATCCATCGTGTGACTAGTAGGAGGACAGGAGTGCTGAGCGTCAGCCAGCTTGATGGATGGCAGAAGAGCTTACGCTGAGTGCGGCCCGACGAGGAAGCAAGATGGCAAGACTGGTGGGCGGTGAGTACTTGGGGCGGCCTGGGTATACTGGGCGTGCATTCAGGTTGCGACGACGAAACGAGCGTTCGGTTGTTGTTTGGTAGAACGTCATTCGACATCCGATCGCTTTGTTTATCTTTTGGGATGCGGTCACGTGCGGCGTGACGAATAACCCCGGCGCGTTTATTTTCCGTCGCTACAGGGCGTTCATGGTGGTCCGAGTCTGGCACAGGTAACACTCCAACACCCGCCGCACAACCATGGGAAAGGATCAGTACAAGAAGAAGACGCAGTCGGAGCGGAGAAGGCACAACCCCATCAGGGTCCCCGATGCACATCTCGGCCATGGCGTGCCTGCCGCCGTCAAGAAGGGCAAGGAGGAGGCCATGCTGCCGATCCTGAAAAAGGTCAGTTCAGCTCGCGGGTCCGATCACTGATGCCTAACTGACGCCTACTATTAGCTTTCCGACCCAGATGAGAACGAGCGAGCGTGGGCTTGCGCAGCTGTCACCAATCTCATTCAAAACGACGCTTCGACTAGGCGTCTGTTCCAAGGCAAAAACGTCGTTGGTGCCTTGATCGAGCGGTTGACAGACGGAAATGATACGGTTGTCATGGAAGCACTGGGTGCGCTGAGGTGAGTGATTTCATCATCAAGTATTTGTGCCGGCACCCTAATCCGTGCCTGCTTTTGATATAACTTCCCTGTTAGGAACTTGGCAATCGATGCGGGTCACGAAGCATGTGGTGAGATGTACAACAAAAACGTCATGACACCTCTAGTTGCCCTCGTTCCCAAGGTCAGTCGTATCAATTGCTTCCTCATATGCAGAATCTCAATTCCGCTTTCGCACAGATCACTGCTACAATTCAAATCCTTATAGCCGCATCGCAGGAAGCCCAGGACGCATCCCAGGAACAGGCGCCCACTCCGATATCGCCACAGGTCGTATTCCCTCTCACCGAAAACGTCTTGACCCTGCTTTGGTGTCTCAGCGAAACATCTCACAAGACCCTTGCTGCTATCAATGCAGCCAACCTCGTACCGTTTTTGACCGCTTTCATCGTGCATCGAGAGAACATACCGCTGGGTGTCGTTTCGTCTGCTTGTAAGGAATATTAACAAGGCTGATTTGTGCGAGGCGCCGTGCTAATCTCCCCCATATCGTTTTATAGGTCAATGTCTTTACGCACTGTCATTCGATAACAAGCCCTTCAAGACTGCAGTTTTGTCGGATAGCAACGCTACCGCCGCTCTCGTCAACATACTGTCCTTGTCCGAGGAACAACTTGCATCTGTCTCGGAAGGCGCCTCTGCCTCAAAGTCAAAGAAGAAAAGTCAAAAGCCAGGATCGGGCATGCAGACAGACGACTTGGAGGAGAATGCCAATAGGAAGCGCGAAGAGGCGATGAACCGAGCCACTTTGATCAAGGTGCTCATCGCGGGCATCGTCCGGAATGTGTCGCCTATGAAGAAGCCGCTTGTGGAGAACCTCGATCAAGCTTTCATCCTGCCGCTTCTGCGACCGCTGCTTAATACCGATCTTCAAGCCGTGTCGGAAGAAGTCCTACAGACGGTACCTCAGCTGGTAAGATTCCTGCCAGTCATTCGTCATGTCGGCTACTGATGTATGATTCCCTTCTTTCCCAGCCGGATGTTTCGGCAATGTCAGCAGCTGCTTTGACCAAGAAGCTGCAATCAGATCATCGATCACCGGCCGAGATCAAGTTGGACAATATCGAGAAACGGCTCTCGACATTAATGGTCGCACTCGAGGTCATGACGGACGCATGCGCTGGCTTGATCGACAACGTCCAAGAAGATCAAGACGAGGACGAGCCCCTCCCTGAAGATGATGATGAAGGGTCTCAAAGCGAAGGTGAAGACGAAGATATGGTCGAAGATGAAGAAGAAGGGGACATGACAATGGACGAAAAATTGATCGCCAAGGGACGAGACCAGGTCGACATGGATATACAACAGACCGATGGTTCCACTCCCCGTGTAAAGGCAACCGCTACCCCTTTGGAAGCGTTGGCATCATCCGGCCTTCATCTTCAGCTTATGGCATTGTCTCGCGCTACTCCTCTGTCATACGCTCCCGCGTCTCTTGCAGGCGCTGCTGCTGCGGCTCCGTCTCCTCATCCGCCAACCACCGCGGTACTCTCCTCGATTCATCTCCGGGCTTTGGAAGCCCTGAACAACCTTCTGCTCACTATAGCAGGATACGCGCCTTCGGCACAACCGCCATTGTCATCGCAGGAGGAGGTTGATCCCCGCCAACAGGCTAGTCTCACCCAATGGCGTGAACTAGTCGATGGCCCTCTCAGTGGATTGAAACAAATTTGGATGGACACCTTCGATCTCGCGCGGGAAGTGGTTCAACCGGATGTCAATGTTCTCGATATCAAGGGTCAAGAAGTCCGCCTGGAGATCTTGGAGATTTTGGCAGGTGTATGGCTCGGGTTGGCTAAGATTGGTATCGCAGGAGGCTTGGTACGTTTCATGGTCCCAACCATCGCCCGCCGATGCTGATGTGATGTGATTGCTTGCTTGCCTCTTATAGCCCATCACGGATGACCAGGTACAGGGTATCATCCAATCCTACATGGTTGTCCGATCCGACTCTGCCAAATCACGGGTCATCACTGCTGTTGCGGCTGTAGCCATGCGTCAAGACGTAACTATAGAACAAAACCAGGCTTGCGGTACCTTCTTCATGAGCATCGTGGGCAGCGTGACTGCTGGACCTGGAAAGGAGGCAAGTACGGAATCTGTCGTTACTGCTCTGAACGCTATTTTCGACGTGTACGGCGACGAAAGGAGCAGTTATGATCAGCAAGTTTTCGTTGCTGGGGGTTTCTTGAAAACGATTGCAGGACTTGTCAGCCGCATCCGGTCTATCGTAAGTATTACGCGGGCCTAGCTGTATTGGTTTTTTCGCTGACTGTTGTTCGGTAACAGGCAAAAGGCATTGACAAGAGAAGGCATCCGGAACTGCGGATCTCTGCAGAGGAAGCTTATGAGAATTTGGTAGCATTCATCAAGTATAGGCGTAGTGTAGCATGATGCGGGAAAAGGTTGTATCCTTATGACTCTAATCGTATGGTCGGCTTTTGGCTGGATACAGGCTATACGTTGCCCCGAATAGAATACATATTACAGATACATACATGTTACAACCGGAGTGTCGTGATAAGAAGAAATTGCTATCATATTGTACTGATTGTAGTGCCAGCCTTGAACAATTTGCTCAAGCCAGTTCACAACGCCCCGGTTGAATCCAGTTCTTGTTGACATTATTAGAGTATCTCACGACCATCTTCCACACAGTGTCACTTGTCGATCCGTATGTAGCCTTCCTGATTCCTACTTCGGGTCTGCGAGATTCCTTGTCGCTTCGAGATTGTACACAACATTTCTGGAGTAGTTCTGGAACAATGCCGATGTAACAGAAACTTCGCTAGACTGGATAATCTCGCCCAAACACTGGTTCAATTCGACAATAGATTCGTTGCACTTTTCCTGTGTATTGGACCACAGACTTTTAGAATTCTTTGCGAATCAGCAAGCAATACACGAGAGACGTACAACGTTCTTGATAATCCTCTCCAGAAGAAATGCCTGCTTCTCTTCGTGCGGGTTCTCCATGTCGTATCATGCAGTTGGCAGTTGAAGATGATGGTCTGATGCCTCGGCGACCGATGTGACTTGTGGTGTGTACGGCCCAGTAGGCTTTAGTCGTGGGGTCTTCACAACACCACTAGCTGCAACGGTCGGCAGGGTTGTAGGATTGTTGTGATCGGTGCTCCTGCTTCACAAATAGCATGTGGTAGACAGTTGAAAGTCGGCAGACTGTTGTTGGTTGATCGTCTATTGCTTTATTCCAGGACGCGGTGATGAAGTGAAGGGTGTCCGCTGCAAGGTCTGGTCCGATGCACCCTCTCCACGGTTGCCCTTACCTCGTTCACAACCAGTCAACTAGTCAAGGATTCAGGGTTGAACACATTCTGCATCATCATCGAGACCACATCGGAATATGTCGACGAACGCAGAAGTATTGGAGGAAGAGTTGGAGGTCCTGGAGTCAATCTTTCCGGACGAGCTAGAGAGTAAGTACCTTGGTGACAAGTAGCTCGGGGCGATGACGAGTATACTTATTACAGACTGTTCGTCTACTAGAGATCTCAAATGAAGAGTTGCGCATAAGAGTGGAGCCTGAACAGGAGGTATCTGGGCAGGAATGTTCGTAATCATTGATCATTTGGAAGTAGCTCAAATACTCGCCAAAAAGCAATTATTGATCTCGTCATTCCCCATAGTTTCGACATGGCTACACGTAATATATACTCCAGAGTACCCCGAAACCCTGCCGAATCTTCGCTTAGAGCCCATCGATTGCGAGCTTACCGGCGACGAGATAGACGAACTTTTGCACGGTATGGCCGCTGTGGGAACAGAGTCACTGGGAATGGCCATGGTGTTTACCATGGTCTCATACCTGAAGGAACATCTGGTACAGATGCTGGAAGCGCGAAATAGGAGACAACGGGAAGAGGAAGATCGACGCTATGCAGAAATGGAAGAAAAGGAAGCTGCACGGAAAAGAGGAACACCTGTGACTCCCGAAAGCTTCACAGCGTTGATGAACAGGCTCAAGCAGAAGGCGTTGGACGCGAAGAAGAAGGCGGAGGAGGATCGAGTCAAGGCACTGCCACCGAAAGAGAGAGAAGAGTACAAAAAAGTTCTTTTGCGGCCGACTGGTGAGTTAAAGAATGTCTGCTCGACGGCGCAGGTTTTATCTAACAAGCCTCTCATGGACGGTGTTGCAGGTCGTCAATTATTCGAGACAGGCAAAGCAGGTACCGCCTCAGACGAGCCGTTCGAGGAAGAAGGTGTTGAGGAAGTTGACTTTAGCAAGTACTCTAGAGAAGAACGAGAGCGTGCAAGACTGGAGACGGAGGAAGAACAACAGCAAGGTGGCGGTGTCAAGTTTTATGATAGTGACTAGAGAACGATGCATATTTCGGATGCACTGTTTTCAGAATCAGTAACCAAAGGTCCGCATCCGAGAAGTCACAATTCTTGTCGCAAGTGGCTGCGACGTGCGCATCATTCACTCTCCTGCAAACTATTACATAACCCTCAGCAGCTTTCCATTCATCCGCAACTTACATAAGGACTACCACCACATGTCTGGCGGAAGTTCGTATGTTTGATCAGGAGGAACTCCCTGTAAGAAGTTTGGATCGTTATAGTGCACGCCATTGCCTAAAGTATTGATCCTCAAGTCAATTTCTGCAATTCAGCATAATGATATATAGTCAGGCGAGGTTCACGTGATGTTGTCTGAGCCCTTTCGTCGCGGAAATACTTACCAGGAGGTAGGAAGAACGTCTCCAAGCCCATCATGGGGTTAGGATTCCCTTCGCCGGCATTTCCTAATGATTCGCCATTCAAAAAGCTAGATATCGAAAATGCGATAGTCAGCTTCAGCAATCAGGGCTGACATTCTTTATCGCACTGACAGGGGCAGTTGGGTATTTTCTTCCAAAGGCATCCCCGCTCGGTTGAGCAGCTCCTGCGCAAAGTTCCAATCGTATTCGTAGCTCTCAGGGTTGGATTGTGGAGATTCATTCCGCCCACCGGCTAAGGTGCCCGGCAGAGAGTTACCCGGAGAGGCTTGCTGACCACCCAAGGGCGCCAGTCCTGCGTTAGGCATCAATGTGGAATGTAAGATCGAAGTCGAGGTGTTCGCACCATTGTTACCAAACGCGGGCTTCGACATAGTAGAGAGCGGGCGCAATCCCGAAGATCCTATTGGCATGTGTGACTTGTTCGGTGATCCAGGCATAGATGGGGGCGGGATGAATTTTTGCTTTCGAGCACGTCGTAATATCAGTCGCAAACTTCGCGCATATCTTCCGGCCGGCACTTTAACAGAGAACGATGGCTCAATCAGCGAATATTGAAAGCAAATAACAATATGGATTTACCTTTCTCTAAAACGGAAGCTAGCTCCTCCACGTCTTTAGCTGTCTTCTTCAAGTCAAGTTCACGAGGGAAGAGCCTTGCAATACGAATCAGGAAGCTTGCGGCGAAGGCTGCACAGACATCTGTTGACAACCATGGATGGTTAGTACCCGGTAGGATGGATGTCGCTGATTATGTTCACATACGGGTATAGTGGACCGCTAGATAGTGGAAGCAATTCGTCAACAATCGATGATATATGATGGGACGCCGGTACTTACCAAACCTCAGGCCGCTACGATAATTCTTGCCCCGGATCGCGATATCCAGACATGTTTGAGCATTCCTCATCGCCCGGATCGCCAAATCTCGCTTATCTTGCGGCATTTTCCTGACATCCGCCGCTTCCTTTACTCCCCGTAAAAGCTGGGAATTGATAAAGAGAGAGCTGTACTCGCGCTGCGCAGCAAGCGATTCTCTAAAAAAGTCTCCTTCATCTTTATTGAATCTTTCCGCGAGCACTCGATCCCAGTAATTCTGCCACCTGTCCAGATCGTAGTTTGCCTGCTGAAGCCGAGCGACCGTCATTTGATCCACGGGATCTTCTGGCGATGAAGTAAGCACCACATGAAGCGGAGCCCGTAAAGCGATGCACTCGACTGTCGATATCAGGCGTACGTCCGAAATAATAGATAATGGGTGCTCGAGGAATCGGCGGCATTGAGCTATCGATTCGTCTTCCCTTAAGATTGCGGGTCTTCCAGTTCCATATGACATCTGGTGTTCGATCATGTATAGACAGAACCAGACGCGGGCTCCTACGACAAGATCACGGTCCGCTTCGAGCTGGTCCGGCGTCTTGCCCTGTCCCATGTTATCTCGAAGCAATTTCATGAAACAGTGGTTGAGCTCCATGTCGAGTGCCATTCGAACTGCATGGCCAGTGGGTAACCAGCCTTGATCCGAAAAGGCCGCTAATACTATCATGCTTTGAACGGCTTCAATGCGTGTTACTGGTGTAAACATGGTACCCAACGCAATCTTCCGTGAATGATCGAGTGCAAGGCGGTGAGTTTTACTCATCGGGCCCCCGCCGTCACGAACCCTAGCGCCAGTTGCAACGATTGCAGAGATAGAGAAGGGAGATCTCATTCTCAGATCATCCCAAGAGTCATACGTTGGGTCGTAGACAGGTAGAAAGTTCGAACTTCCGGAAAAGAATAGGTCGAACAACTCTCTCGCTTCGGTCTCCGAAACGAGGCCCAGGTCGACGATGTCCGGAAATGCGTGCACGTGGGAGCGAACTTTCTGCTTGCCTTTACCATACCGCCTGCTTTCGATGACTCCCCTGGGTAAATTTTCCGGTGGCTGTGTGTGGTACTGATTGTTGCTGCCTAACGGCGTTGGTGGTTGCATGAGAGCTGGGTCAATAGGAATGGCAAAACTCTTGCCCTCGACGGGACCCGTTGCACTGTCCAATCTCCGTCTTTTCCTTGGTTGATCGGTATCCCCGCTATCCATAGGCTTAGCACCGAAATCCAAAGACTTGATTTCCTCCTCTCGAGAATCGCGGCTTCTGCCCATACCGAGGTTATCGCCCTCTCTCCGTGATGTTTCTTCGTCTTGCCGTTGGTTTTGAAGCACGAATAATTTCTCTGCCCTTGCCCTTTCCACTGCTGCTTCGGCTAGACCCGCCATACTGCTCATACTGCCAAGTGGGTCCATAATCGATGCCGGTGCCAAGGGATCTGCTTCATCTTCGACATCGCTTCCACTAGGCGTCGTTCCACCTCCAGTATTCGCTCCGCTTCCAGGTCTAGTTTTGGAGCCACCTGGAGTCGCTGGAGGCGGAGGAATAGGTAAAGCGTCAGGTGACGGGTTGGTAGGGAACCCTTCTCTCGCTTGAATGTAAGCTCCAGGAACAGAAGATTGGTTGTTGACATTGTTGAGAGACCAGGCGAAAGAATCTTTCAGCTCCGGACCTGTATTCATTGACATGGGATTTGTTCTGATTGGTGGATGTTCTGGAAGAGTTGAATAGGAAGGGTATGCATTTTGCGACCTGTCGGCATACGCTAATCAGCGCTATGTAATCGAAGAAAGGACAAGAAGCGCTTACGACCGGTGTATATTCACACTGCTGGGATTCGATCCCCGCGTGTTCGAAATGTTGAATGCTTGATTCCCTGCGCCATGCGACAATCCGTGTCCTGATGAAGTGCTCGAAAACGAACTTGCTCGCATCAGACCTTCCGGCCCACTAGTCATTCCTCCGCCTGACCTCCCACCCGACAACCCTCCTGAGCCGGAGACACCTTGCGAAACATTGGGTGCAGCCGGTACATCCTGTCTACCAGCGAAATACAAGCCACCAGACGAGCCAGGTTCTCCGCTCGTATGCTGAGCTATTGCATGATTTTGCAGAGTCGAGTAACCAGGAATGGTGCCAAGCGGAGCGGGTGGTGCATTATGATAAGCAGGCGGTCCGTATCCATAAGCGCCAGAAGATGCTGGACTTATGTAGGCATTCGCAGCTGGAAGAGGAGAAGGATCGGTATCAAATCCTGGTCGGACGGAAGGCGATGCTGAGGAATGCATGCCTGAATTGCCGAGGCCGACACCAGCTTTGATGGTAGAAACTAGGTCAGCTAATGTATTCTGTATGGAAGTAACCTGGGATTCAAGGTGTTTGATTCGACTGGACGACAAAGTAGATGTGAGCCTCCAGCCAACATAATGAGCGAAGAAACAGGCTTACTCGTCGCCAACGTCTGCCAGACTACTAGTGCCCTTGGTCGGTTTTTCCATAACGCAGTCCTGTCCTGTAGCTCGGCATCGTTTACAAGGCGGATCCTCTGCGCCAACACAGCGCATTTTCATTCTGCGACAATGGTTCTGTGATATAGCACAACTTAAGAGCAGACCCACCGGTAAGAAACCCGAAAAACACTTACACATGCTCCTATAGTACAGCGGATACCAAGAACATTTCACCTTCAGACGGGGTCCGACACCCAAAAGCAAATTAAAGATCCGGCTCACGATTAACTCTATTGATTCCACTGCCGCCTTTCCCTTCACTAGCACTGCCGGTAGCACCACCGCCCAATGACCCTATAACATCATCCTTGCAATCGCCATACGAGGGATCTCTACTACCCCTATCCTTCTCCTTCGCTCGACCTTTGCCTGCGCGATTTGAACCCTGAGCGGCTTGAGCGCTACCGTTTCCTTCGGGCATCGTCACTGTAGAACAAGGAGACCGCGATGGTCAGCAAGATGCATCTCACTGGGGCCATGGACACGTCTGGCGCAGCTGAGACGCACCTTGTACCGTTCTTTAAGAATGGTGCCCAAATCGCGGCACATGAAGGGAGAACCACCGGAATTCTCAGCTGCTGGTGTATCTCCTCCACGCGGTGGCGTTGATGATATTCTCTACGTGTGACTACGGACTGTGTCTATCTGTCATGATATAATCTGGGGGAGACGTTGCGAACAAGCTTGTAGACGGATGACATGACTTGCGAGCCCGGTCGGCCTCGGACCGGCGCGGAATTTTGCCCTCTTTTGGCTAAAAAGCGCGTGCGCCTGGCGATGCCTAGCGATGTCTGGACCGTAGTATGTAGCATCCATATAGCTGGTATGTGGCAACGTATCAATGGCAGTTGCGTGGCGGTTCCCGCAATCCAAATTCAACTATGAAAACATGTTATTACTCCTGGTCCAGTATTTGCAACGGTTGGCTGGCTGTAGGGATATACAGGTTGTCGGGTGTGGCTCTGCGGCTGACTACCGCCGCATATAGATGTTTCACCAGCTTAATCATATGGATCTGGGAGAATCGCGGAGGTCTGTCTGGTTTCGAGCCGCTTGATGCGAAGTACATGCTTTGGTGGTTTCACCGCAGTTGATTAGCATGAGCGGCGAAAGCGTGATAGCGTTTCATGAGTGTCGTTTAGTTTGGACGGCTTGCCTCTTTCTGCTGAGTGCGCCACAGCTCCCGTACCGCCGTCACTGACGATCATATGAACAGTCTGCCAACCACCATAGGGAACTGCCGAATAGCGTCACCGTAGTCCAGCACTAAGGCGTTTCCAGGAGATGGATATACTGCGTAAAGAGGTAGGAATCTGTTACGTATTATCCTTTGCGATTGAAAGTTACCTACCAACCCCTAACCCCTAAAACAGCTCAAAGATCTTGAACGGTGCTATAATCCTTGCTATACCTCTCAGTAAAGGGACAAATTTTCCCTGACAGTTATGGAGCCACATCAATTCTTGAATGAACACAGCTTGATATACCTGTTGAAATGTTACTGAGTCGTGGAACTTCACTTGGGCGCGATGTATGTCAAGGACGCATTACTCCATTCATTGTGGTGTTGCCTCTATTGAAACACGATACCCGTAAGGGAAAATCGGGAGTATCGCTACTGCCCTGAAAAACAATGACAGTAAGCCAATTCGTAATTAAAATCAGCCCGCTTGAAAACGCCATACATACAAAAACTCTCCAGCAGCAACCGAATTAGGAAATGGCCCGACCTATATAGGCGGTCGCTCCACTATTGCAGACCGCGAGAAGACAAGCGTTGGACTGTGCCTTCAGAAGCATCTCAAGAATGAATGGAAAAAGGCCGACTACTTGCAGTGTAGGAAGACATGTTTAGTCCCAAATATACGGCGTATGGTCGATAGCTGTAGTGCTCTGTTCAGACCCAAGTAGGAGAACGCCGCTCGTCGTATGCAATGTATCACAACCGTGAGACTTTAACCTACAGAATAGCCTATTCGGCATGTGAGACTTCTCCTTGAAATAGACCAATGGCTAGGATCAAGGTGAAAAAAGGAGACAAAGACTGCGTCCTCGTACGGTCCTATGGGGAGATCGAGACATACAAGAGAAGACAACATTCAGCAACGCACACCTGGAGCAGTTCAAGGCCTTCGCAACCCTGTATCAACTTCAACTGCATTATGGTCATCGCATCATTTTTTGCATTTATTCGGGCGCTATACCATTATTTGCTGACTAGTGAAGATGGTAAACCCAGCTCAGAGCCAGTAGAGAATTTTGGGGTCTAAAACTTTCTGCGGTATATGTCATAATGCCCATTGTGTCATCTCCCTGACTCTTGAAGATAGCTTGCCAAAGAGAATACTGTACGCGGATGATTGAAACGCGACATGAAAAAAGGAAGATTACCAGGCCCCAACGGTTGGTAAACATCAATGCTACCAATTTTCGGAACTCCGTGCAAAAAGGCCCTGGTACGCTAGTACACGTACTAGAGCCCTCCTAGCTCAGTGCAACAGCATTTTTTTCACACCAGTTACAGTGTAACAATTTAATGCCGGTTTTCGTCATCGGTCTTAGTGCTTTGGCCATATTGCCCCCCTACTTGTGAAAGAAAACA
>JASBWR010000132.1:0-81798 GCA_030039265.1 Naganishia cerealis | reverse complement strand
GTCGTTGTGCATTTCCTTGGTGGTTGCGCCGGGCGCGTCATCATTAAAGACAGCTCAGGGGCGAAGAGGTCATATTCGAGAAGACGATAGGTACGAATGTTCCGGAAGTGTGAACTATGGAGGGGGACTTGTTATTGTAGTTGCAGCTATTATGATGTCAATGTATGCTTTACAGATGGTGGTGGTATGGGAAAAAGTGTAGAACGAAGAAGAACAACTGCCATGATGCTGGAGACCAACCGACGCAGGATACACATTTTGAATGCCGGTAGAAAAAACTCGACCGAGACCTGATGATATGTATTCGCTCAAACCTTTTGACGCGTAACCTATTTTTGTACATTTGGTCAGAACTGCGACCAACTCCACCTGATATTAATATAAGTAATGCATCCCACTCTAATATGGCGTCCGGACTCGTGTCCGTATGGCGTGTCCGCCCGCACTCTGATACGTCAGTTCATAAATTCAAGTTAATTTTACAAATTTCGAGATTAAACGCGTTGAGCGTTATTTTCGAAGTCACATTGAGCATTGAGGTGAATGGCGAATGGCCAACGCTAGGATCTAGTCTTCTAGTGTCTTTGCTATTTCTCATGCAGTGGTCTGCGCGGCCTGGGATGATGTATGAAGCAGTTATATTCCAATAAGTCATCCAATCGTCCCAGAAAACATGGCTCCTGCTTTTATCAAAAGAGCCTCTCAAGTTCAAACGGCCCCATCCAGATCCGCAAACGAAGTCCTTACTGTGGAAGATGAAGCGATTCTCCTAGAGATTGGAGAAGATCTGGACAAGCTATCTCCCGCTGCCACCAAAGCTGCCTACGGCCCAGCGCAAAGAGAGTTCCGAGAATGGTGCCTGAAGAGGGCCGTGAAAGACGGGAAACCGGCATTAGAGGATATAAAGGATGACGGGCAGCGAGCATTGCAGGACCAACAGCGGTTAGTTCCCTGTCCCACATTTGTAGTAATCTGTGATCTTCATACGATGAGCGTTATATGACTCGTCGAGGTTGAGGCCAAAGAGCGAGGCCGCGCATGCGGGTTTGAGCATTTGGCTGATTTTAGTGTATTACTTTCTTCCAGTACAATGGTTACAGGCAGTAGAGTGGGAATCTTCTTGAAGGAGTGCGTCGTAGGCAGGGCACACAAGCCCAAAGGGAAGAATGGATGCAAGAAGAAGGCAAACAATGAAACTGCTGTCGAAGCATTGGTCGGGAAGACGGTTGGTTCATCAGTTATCAATCAGTATTTGTCCGCGTTGTGTCGACTTCACAAAGCGCAACAAGCTGCGTGCAACGGCCAGATTCCCTCTCCGCGAACCCATCCGGCTGTGATTGCAATTGCAAAGACCGAGAAGTTGAAAACTGGAGATGTGAAGAAAAGCTACTTGAATGACCGAACAGAAAGTAAGTTGAATTCTTGGGGTATCCGTCAAGGTTCTTGTCTTTTGTGAAACACGGAAAATGATGGGAGTTATGAGCTCTCAGGTGGTTGATGTATTCCGAAAGTGCACCTAATGAAATGCTTCTACTTTTCAGATACCTTTCTTGACGGCTACTGTACCGATGTCGAGTTAGCAGCGATCCTCGATGAAGGATTGCGAAGGAACAATCGCGAAGGGCTCAGGGATCGTACCATGGCAGCTCTGTCACACTACGGAATTCTGAGGGGCGAGAGTACCCGAGCGATACAAATGCCCGATCTTCAACAGCTTCCCTTGGACGAGCGCGATGGGCCGACGCCATGTGACATCTTGGTGATTTTGTTATACAACGGCAAGACCAACCAGGAAGGTAAGACTCAGGCGATGGGGGCGATGAGAAATAAACGATGGGATCTGTGTCCTCTGGGAGCCTTAGGGTTCTGGCTATTCTACCGGTAAGCTAGATTATCGCGCTTCAGAACGTACCAAGACCGGTATAACTGACTTGACACGGCGACCGTAAGCTTTCAGCTAAGTGGCGAGACTTTCGGCAAAGCCGACGATACCTTCCCTCGATTGGATACGCCGTTGGAATGGTTTCCGTTGTTTTTGTTTCCTGGCACGACCCAACAAGTGGAAATGAAAAAGGACACGCATTATCACGCCGTCAAAGGAGTCCTCAAGAATTCCGGTATCGGCGGTAATTCCAGTCAGGTCACCCACATCTTCCGAGGTTCAGCTGCGCGAATGGCTGATTTACAAGGAGCATCCGAGCGCGATATATCGAGAGCCGGCAGATGGGACATGTCGTCGATGGTCCAATTTTACCTCACGGCCTTGCCCAGAGAAACGATGCGAGTTTTGGCCGGTTTCAGCAAAGATCGCGGGTCGTTTTGGATCGCTAGAGATGTTGATCCACCCAAGGAGCTCGAAGACATGATATTTCCTGAGGCTTCTCTATGGTAAGAGCGAATCAGAGACCTTCTTCTTATTGCCATTGCGAGCTTTTAACTATCGGACATTTTTGCTGACCGAGTATTCGCACAGGCTTGAAAAGTTAACATCTGGCGACGCGCATCAGTCGAAGAGCATGGCCGCACGAGGATTCATTCGCCTTCTGTTTCGTCTCAAAAGGATTATCCTCCAGGACTCTGTTTTCTTGCAACAAACGCAGCCCAATCATGTCATCCTTCGTCATGCAGTTTTCAGTTCCCCTCTTTACCAACAATATGCTGTTCGAGTTCTCGAAGTGGTCCGTACAGCAACTTCGCCAATTTCCCTTCAACTTCAACAAGCGATGCCTCATATGGTGACCGAAATGACGAACCTACGAGGAAGCCTGACCGTCGACGTCAGAAAGATTGGTACTGAACTTAGAGATGAGATTGAAGGAGTAAAGGAGCTGATAGGGTGCTTGGAGGAAAGGGTGGAGCGCGGGATTGAAAAGCAAGCCGATAAGTCAACTAAAATTGGAGCCGTCCTTGGGACGATTACCAATGTGCTGCAGCTGATCGCCGGTGGAGTGTTCGAGACCAGGCTATGCCTACCAGCGATCGACTCGGAGCATCTGACCAAAGGAATGTCAACGGCTGATAACGATCTAGATGACGACATGGGGGTCCGTGATGGAGAAGCCTCGTCATCCGGCCATGAATCCCTCCCAGCCTCTTCGTCCAGCAAGACCGGGCTCGATATCCTGGGGCCATTGCTACAAGCGGCCGCAAACGCGTCCGGTACCGTGACCATGCCTGAGGACCACCATCGAACCCGTACTCAGCATCCAAATGCGCCCAAGACACAGTCGAACCACGCTTCGATACCAGTGCCCGCCACTTTTGTGCTCGAAAGTAACCATCTCACCGTAAAGGAGCTCTGGAACGAGTGGTATACAGGAGTTTTCGGTCGGCCATCTATCACTGCAATGCTCGAGAAGAAGTTGTTGAAGTCCGAAGGTCAGCGCAAGCTTTTCGCTCGCCGAAAGATCATTATCGATGAGATAGTGAAGTTAGCTGAAGAGAAGACAGTGCATGAGTCGCAGGTGGTGGAGAGGCTGGAGGCATATCGAGCGACGCACGGTATGTCAATAACCAAGCTTCAGGAGGATATCAAGGAGAAGCGAGGAAAGGGAGAGTCAATTATCTGAGTGAAACTTGTGAGTCGCAGCCTGAACTATGTTTGCGGGTAAATCTGCGAGACGGTCTGCCTTTGTCCACCGAGTCCTGATGCTTGTGCGTCTTTTATACCCAGCAGCGCGTTTGTAACTTTGTATATTGCGTGAAACAATTCGTGTATTTTATCCTATAGTGGGTTTCTATTGTACAACGCTTTCTTCGACGATCCGATGCGTGTATATCATTATTAGAAAACTCACTCTATGCGCTTGATTCGGTTATGACTTCTTCATGGACTGTCAAACGCGGAGGATAGCAGCGACATTACTGAAGTGGCCTAAATTCTGAAATGGAGGCGGGTACAATGCCGCTTCATGTCGTGCCGGAGATAGCGGTTGGTAGATCAAACGATATAACCTGAGTTGTTCCGAAAAACCATGCAAGAAGAGTGCAAGAAGAGGTCAAAGGTGCAATCAAGTCTGGTGAGCACGCCATGCACTTGTGCAGCAGTCGCGACATACCACAAAGGCGTTCACCCGGGGTGCAACAGAAAGATATGTCATCTGGAAGGCCAGAACTGCCCATTGTACAACTCCATATGGCCTCGGGCCACCCTAAGTTTCGTTGATGGAGGGAGCGTCATTCCACGTGGTTCTCATCTACATCGCGTTTGATATCGACTGTAAAGAGCCTGTGTAGCGTTGTATGTAGAATAGTATAATATGGAATAATATACTAACTAAATACAGTACAAGGTCTAAAGTGGGAACAGTCAGAAAGGATTATTCTTCGCAACTACTGATGTCTATCAGGTAAACGGCTAACTCACAAGATAATATGTAGAATGCTAGTATGAGCTAATCTAAAGGTATTATCTAAAGTGGTAGTTAGTACAATCAAGAAGGCGCTTCTTGGAGAGTTAGGGAGAAAAAGCGTGTTTCATAATTCATGGTGGCAAAACTTACTACAATTTGGCCTGTCTTATATAGACGTCAGAAATGGGTGGCGAGGCCAACCCTGCGCAAGGGCTCCTAAGGAGACCTTGGCGTACAACCTAACCTTTGTCACTTTGTTCCGAAAATGGCACAAAGTGACAAAGTGACAAAAAGCGACAAAGTGACAAAGTGACATAGAAAACTATGTCACTTTACTATTTTCAGTACAAAGTGACAAAAGCATAAAAAGACTTGCCAGGCTCGAACCTAATTCCATAACTAAACTAAACTTCCAAATTCTACTACAACAAAGGTGGCGAACTATAGAAAGAACTGCACAAGTACGAAGCAATAAGCAAGAGGACAAAAAGGGTAAAGTGTAAGTACTTACAATACCCGCCACTCCAATTAAGCGGAGTCCTCTACCGCTTTGTACTGGGCGTACGTCATGCCCGACTTCCACTCGTGCAGCTTCCTCTTGTTGTGCAGGTAGTGCAGGGAGAGGGATTCATCCCAGGGAAGTTTGTTCCACAGGGCCGAGTTGACGAAAGGCGTAAGGCGAGTAAGGACGGATCGGATGAAAGGCGTGTTGACGTGGTGAGGTTTGGCTCCGTACCAATAGTTGTTGATTTCTCGCAAGGCATGATAATAAGCTCGAAGGCGAACTTCCGACAATCGAGTAGGAGGGGAAAGACGAGGGCTGTTGCCGATCGAGTAAATGATTATATATGTCATACGGGGTTTTCGCTTTGCGGATCCGGCTCGGGCCTCGTGACCGAGAACAGAATGTACCGTTCTTGCTTCGCGAATTGCAGGCGGATGCAAATCGTCAAACATGGGGTGTCTACAGGAATTGATCGAAGCGGCAAATTGGGAAAAGCCACTAAGTGTACTGGCGATGGAAGACTTGGCTGTCCTCTCGGCGGAGATGCGGTTAAGCTTGAGAACATCCCAGCTCGTGATGGCTCGGTTATAGCATTCTCGGCAAATAGCGATAGGCTCGAGGAGCTTACTGAAGTGTGTAAAGGGTACAAGCTGCATCGGAGAAACAGGGTCGAACTGATAGCCGATGGGCAGCTGCGGAAGCGCTGTTACGAAGCACGTGTGGTGGATACCCTCGACATTGTGGGCCATTGTAGTGTTTGGGGATGCGGATGGTAAACTTGTTTGTGGGGTAAATCAGATGGGAGAGGAAATGGGATTCGTCGGGGTCTGGACGAGGATTTTATAGACGATTGCCACCCCCTTCTCGATAGCTGTTGGCTGAGCAATCTGCTGCGAACTGTGCTCTGCTACCAAAGAGAGAGAACTGCTATCAGCACTAGCTGTGCTACAACAGTCAAGGCGGCATGATGACAAAGTGACAAGGTTTCTTCTGTCACTTCACTGTATCTGAATGTGGTTCCTTCGGTTTGTCTATCTCGGAAACCGAAGGATTTTTCGTGCTGTCGTTGTTGAGCCGTCTAGCTGTTACATGGTTTTCTGTACATATATTTGCCTTTCTTCCAGGAAGATTCTACTGGAGCCCTGCTCGTTGTTTGTATGCGTTCAGCATCTCTTGGGAGTTTTCTAGATTTTCCTCAGGCTCATATGTATCGTCGAAATCTTCGTATCCGCGCCAGTGACAAAGCAAACGTAATCTTCCATTCTTGTCAGTCTTGTGGCCACGGATTTCTTCTAGCTCGTACTCAGGCTCTAGTTCCGCATTGAGTACAGGCTCGGGTCTCGGTTCAGCTCTTCCTGCGAATTCTCGCGGACTATCATGGTACATTTTTAGATATTGTACATTAATGATCGGATGTATCTTGATGTGGGTCGGAAGGTCTAGCTCATAAGCCGTAGGGCTTATCTTACGCAAAATGCGGAAGGGACCTATGTACTTGGAGCGAAGTTTCTTGCTCCCTTGTGTACGCGAAAAGGGTGGGTTCGTATGTTTGGTGGATAATAGGACGAGATCTTCTTCGTTGAATTCTTTAGAATTTCTGGTTTTATTATATTGCTCAGCTTGGCTGCTCTGTGCTTTTTGAATTCGCTCATATGCTTGGTTCATCAAAGCTTGTTGGTGATCAATGAAGTTCTCGGCAGCGGCGACATCTAAGTCAGAGTCGACCGTATGAGGAGTTACTGGATGATATCCAAGGTCTAACTCGAAAGGAGTAAGACCTGTACTGGCGTTAATTGAGTTGTTATAGGCGAACTCAAGAGTAGGAAGCAACTCAGACCAGTCTTTCTGGGTGTGAGAGATATAATGCCTTAGCATTTCTTTGACAGTTCTAACCATCACTTCTGACTGTCCGTCAGTTTGCGGATGGTAAGCGGTTGACATCGCTAGCTTAGTTCCGAAGCGAGACATGAGCGCTTTCCAGAACAGGGAAGTAAATTTGGTGTCCCGATCAGACACTATGACACGAGGCATTCCGTGAAGCTTTACGATCGAATCGAAAAACCTGGTAGCGGTATCTGGTGCCTTGTCTGTGTTCTTGGAGGGGATAAAATGTACACGTTTCGTCATCTTGTCAACTACGATGAAAATCATGTTCCATTCTCCTTCACCGGAAGGCATGAATGGACCAGCAAAGTCCATAGAGACAGTGTGCCATCGCTGAGGAGGTACCTCAAGTGGTTGTAGAAGCCCAATTGGTCCGGAATCGGCTCTGGCTTTGTTACGTTGACAAGTGGTACAGCTTCGACAATATGCTTTGACATCCTTGCTCATATTGTTCCAAAAGTATTTTCGACACAGGTTGTTGAAGGTTTTGGAGTAACCTAGATGAGCTGACGACACAGCATCGTGGTGATCATGGAGCAGATCAAGTCGAAGGGTTTCATAGTCGGGCACGTATATGCGTGGAAGGCGATCTTGTGTCGCTTGAAATAGGACAAGTCCATCGTCAGTCAGACGAAAGGGCTTTAGGTGAGGCGGAGGGTTTTCTGTGGAGAGTTGTTCTACAAGTTTCTTGCAGTGTTCGTCGTGACTATATCCAGTTTTGATCTTCTCTAGAAAAGAGGGATCGATGACCACATGAGTCATGCTATTCACCACATGAAGGGGTGCACGTGAAAGGGCATCGGCGTTATGGTGGACACGTCCAGGTCTGTACTTGATAGTCATGAACTCCTTATAGGGTTGGAGATCCATGGACCATCGAAGAAGTCTTTTGTTGGTACCGGAGAAACTCAGAATCCATTGTAGAGCAGAATGATCCGTGACAATCTCAAACTTTGAGCCATCCAGATAAGGATGTAGTTTCTTGAGACCCCAGATGATTGCGAGGCATTCCATCTCGGTAGACGAGTAATTCTTCTCGGCAGGTGATAAGGTACGGGAGAGAAACACTATAGGGTGGTCTCTCTTTTCAGAGTCTTTTTGGGAGAGAACAACTCCAAGACCATCAGTGGATGCGTCGGTATCCATGATGAATGGTTCCTGGTAGTCGGGATGGGCTAAAACAGGAGCTGTGATCAGCTTTTCCTGAAGCTCTTCCATGGACTTTTGTTGTCGTTCTCCCCATTTCCATTCGGTTTCGTTCTTGAGGAGTTCGTAAAGCGGGGAAGCAATTCGAGCAAAGTTCTTTACGAACTTGCGATAATAGACGGCGAGTCCCAGGAATCGTTGCAGAGACTTGACATTGTGTGGGCGTGGATATTCCTTTACCGCTCGTACAGTCTCTTCTAGAGTTCCGATTCCCAGATTACTAACGCGGTGACCGAGAGCTTTTATGGAGTGATGAGCTACGTAGCTTTTCTTGGCGGATAACGTGATACCCGATTTGGTTACAAGCTTGAGAATAGTGTCGACATCGTTGGCGTGTTGATCGAAGGTCTTACTATAGATAATAATATCATCGATGTATACAAGAGAGATCTGCCACTTGTATCGACCCAAAATACGATCGGTGAGTCGTTGGAATACACTTGGTCCAGTCTTGAGACCGAAGGGCATTCGTTTGAATTGGTGAAGTCCGGCATGGGTACGGAAGGCGGTCTTTTCTCTGTCTTTCTCGTCGACTTCGACTTGATGAAAACCTTTGTTTGCATCGAAGGTAGTGTAATAAGCCATACCGGAGAATTGTGTCAATATATCGTCGACTCTAGGAATCGGATATTGATCGCCTTTTAGTACGGTGTTGATTTTCCGGTAGTCTATGCAGAAACGATCTTTTCCTTTTTGATGTACAAGGATAGCTGGGGAGGCCCAAGGCGAGTCAGACATTTCAATGACATCGTCTGTTAGGAGTTCCGCAATCGTTTCTTCGATGATCTTTCTTCCGTGTGGAGAAGCGTGGTAAGGAGGGGAGGATATAGGAGCGGCGTCTCCGGTATCTAACGTCATCTTGACTAAGTCCGTTTGGCCAAGCTTGTGAGAACCATAGGCAAAGGCGCGCCGGTTTTGATAAAGGATCTCAAGCATTTGTTTTCGTTCTTCAGCATTGAGCTCAGGGTTGATATTGAATTCTTCCATAATGGAGAGGAATTGTCTTTCGTCATCGTCGTTCCGACTGATGAAGTTTATGAAGGCGGAAGCGGTGGTCTGAGGTTTAGCTCTTTCGATGGTTGGATAGAGAGCAGCGATAGGTTGTCCACATAACAACTCTACCGGTTTATTGGAGGTGTTCATGACTTGCACGCGATGGTCCAAGGAGTTGGTCCATCCTACTGAGCGAGCTACCATTAGTGGAACTTCGTACTCAAAGTCAGGTTCTAGTAGGTAGGACTCGGTGGTGATGTTTCCTTCTATTTCGATTGGAAGTTCCACCATGTGGCCGGGAGTGATGGTGCATGTGGCTTTGACTCGGGCGATCGGAGATTGCATCATTTCTTGAGGGATTCTACAGGTTAGACGAATCTTACCTGGATTGCCCTTGAACATCAATATTCCTTGGTGCAAGTCAATATTGGCTTTCTTCGTTACGAGAACATCATTTCCCATAATAACGGGAGTGTTGTTGGAAGCGATGAAAAACTTCATTGGCATCGAAATGAAATCAGGTTTATTGATATTCTTGAAGTTGAGAGTAGTGTAGAGGATCTCGGTGACAATAGCGTTGCCTAAGCCTTTCAACTCAAAGCTACTGCATTTCTCCCTTCTACAATTCGGCAGGTATTCGTTCGCGAAATTTCCGTCGATGATGGAGATGGAAGAACCGGAGTCAATACATATGGGGAAAGAGAATCCTCCAACTCGCTCGAAAGCGCAAGTTGCGTAAGCAGGAGTTTTGTCTTTCCACGAGTCCTCATCTTTATATTCTGAGGGTAATTCGTTTGTGGTGGAAACTATTGGAGCACCTGAGACTGTTGGAAAGTCTTGTGGGATATACGGAAAGGTAGATAACGGTTTCGGCTGCGTCGGCTTCGGAAGTGGTGCAGGGACAGGCTCCGGATTTGGAGAAGGCGCAGGAGTTCTGGGTTCTTTGAGCTGAGCTCGAGCCCTAGTCGTAATAGCGTTTGTCGTTTTAGAGAATGACTTCCATTTGTTACCATTCATCGGAGTGCGATTGCTGTCACTAACCGAGTGGCTTGCAGAAGGTCTGGAAGAACCAGAATTCCGGAAATCGTCACGAGGCTTCGAAGGATGAGGGCAATCTTTTCTCCAGTGGTTGCCTCCACAGTTGAAGCAATTCGTTCGAGGAGCGGAGGAAATATTTGCGCTGCTGGACGTGTCGGAGGGGTTTCCATAAGTAGGACGGATCATCCTAGTTTGGGAAACGGTAGTAGATCCGTCTTTGCGGTCGGTACGTTCGTAGTTGGAGACGGACACGTTTCTAGGATTAGAATATGTTTTCCTGCCTCTAAGGCCAGGTTCTAAGTCAATAAGAATTCTTCGGAATTCTTCCATAGTGGTAAAGCGAGAAATACTAGCTTTGACAAGGGGTTGCATAGTTAAAGGTATTCCTTCTATCATGTCCTCTATCAACTCGTGCTGGGGAGTCGATTCGGGGAAAACGTATGATTGCAACCTTTTCTTGTCAGCGAAGTAATCGCCAAAGGACTCGTTCACTCGAAGCGATCGGTAGAGACATTGTCTCCTAAGATTTGCACGATGGTTAGGCATATAGAAGGCATTGCGAATAGCAAGTTGCCAATCATGCCATGTTCTTAAAGCAAGTCGAAATTTTCCGAGTTGAGTGAACCAGGTGAGAGCGTTACCTTGAAGAACCAAAGGTAATTGTTGAAGGAGGTCCGAGTCATGCACGCCCGAATACTCAAAGATAGCAGATACCTTTTCGATCCATTGATCGACGTCTTCGTTGTCTTTGCCGGAGAACTTGGGTAAGTCTGAAGCTTTGAGCTTGGGGTGATGCGGAGCGGAGGAATAATTGGTCGGTGCGTAAGAAGTTTCTCGACGAGGAGTGTCCATCTCGAAAATGGCATGTCGTTCTCGTTGTTCGGAAGCGCGAGTGTTCAGTCCTGCGACCTGACGTTGTAATCCAGCGATAATTTCGTTCAAGTGTTCAATCTCAGCGGCGGTAGCAAGTCGAGGTTCCGGAAGACGAAGGTCTTCGGGCTCGGTTGATGCTTCCAAGATATCATGAACGGGTGTCGAAGGTACAGGTGTCGATGGTACAGGTGTCAAAGAGTCGTTGCTGCGAATGGAGGGAGTTGTCGAGGAAGATCGGGAAGAGGGAGTAACAAGAGGAGTATCTCTTACTGGGTTACTGGAGGCAGCTTGGGTACTGCGGACAGCTCGAGGAGGCATACTGTATGTTTTACAGGTATGTGGATGGAAGTGGTGAAGATGGAGTAGTACTAGTACGGGTACTGCTGTATAGTAGTATCAACTATCCTATGTCCTAATAGGCTATAGTGATGGATCACCTCAGGTACACTGAGCTGTGATAGAGCGCTTTAGATTCCTGAGCAATGCAAAGGAAGAATCGACTAACTTGTCGATAACCGGTTGTTGGAGGTAAAGATCTTTAGTCGCGTCCGAATAAAGAGGTTGGCGGAGAGTGGTGAATTTCTTGAAGGTGTTTACGTTAAAACAGAGTTACAATAGTCGTGAACTGACTAGTATCCCCACATAGGATTCCAATTGTAAAGAGCCTGTGTAGCGTTGTATGTAGAATAGTATAATATGGAATAATATACTAACTAAATACAGTACAAGGTCTAAAGTGGGAACAGTCAGAAAGGATTATTCTTCGCAACTACTGATGTCTATCAGGTAAACGGCTAACTCACAAGATAATATGTAGAATGCTAGTATGAGCTAATCTAAAGGTATTATCTAAAGTGGTAGTTAGTACAATCAAGAAGGCGCTTCTTGGAGAGTTAGGGAGAAAAAGCGTGTTTCATAATTCATGGTGGCAAAACTTACTACAATTTGGCCTGTCTTATATAGACGTCAGAAATGGGTGGCGAGGCCAACCCTGCGCAAGGGCTCCTAAGGAGACCTTGGCGTACAACCTAACCTTTGTCACTTTGTTCCGAAAATGGCACAAAGTGACAAAGTGACAAAAAGCGACAAAGTGACAAAGTGACATAGAAAACTATGTCACTTTACTATTTTCAGTACAAAGTGACAAAAGCATAAAAAGACTTGCCAGGCTCGAACCTAATTCCATAACTAAACTAAACTTCCAAATTCTACTACAACAAAGGTGGCGAACTATAGAAAGAACTGCACAAGTACGAAGCAATAAGCAAGAGGACAAAAAGGGTAAAGTGTAAGTACTTACACACTCCTGTTGCTTCGACAATGTATGCAGCAGGATCTCCGACACCTTCAACGCTGTCTCGTGACCGATGATATCGAATCGGAATGGGAAAGGCTGGACTCTATCATCTGGAGAGCCGCTCTTCGACTTCGAAGCTCCTCCGATCCGGCAGAATCCTTGCGCCAAGACGAGACCATTATGTCACTTCCGGTCAAAATGGGAGGCCTAGGGCTATTGTCTTACAAGACATGTGCACCTCTGGCCTACGCTGCGGCTTCGGAGACCTCCGACAAGCTGCTAGAACCGCTCCTTGGACCTCGCGCCATTACCGCCGACCCTTACCGACCCCGAAGACCCGGATTCAATCTCACCTCAGCGAGTTCGATGCGGCAAAGCGTTTGAAGCGCAACAGGAAAGCCTTTTCCACACACTCGACGACCACCAAATCAAAACCGTTCTAGAATCGGCGTCGGGTTTGGGCAGAAAGTGGCTTTCGGTAATTCCGTTTCACCAGGCTTTACGCCTCACGGACTTTGAGGTTTCGGCCGCCCTCCACCATCGAACTTTGAACCCCGGTTCAGCCGTTTGCTCCCTTTGCGGAGTAGTGAATACCGCCGGACACCCTGAAGTCTGCAAGAAGGGTACACCTTGGTTCGTTGCTCGACACGAGCAAGTCAAGTACGCCATCAAACGCGCACTCGAATCAGCCGAAGGAGTCCGAGTCGCGGTCGAACCCTACATCGCCGACACCAACCGTCGAAACGATCTTCGAGTGACCGGTTCAGAGGCATCCGGTCTTTCCAACCACGAATACGATGTCACCGTCGTATCACTCGCCTGCCGAGACTCAGTCGAGACCCACATTCCGCCCCAAATCCAACCCATCAAATCTGCGGAGCGTGGTCACGCCTACATCAAGAAGTTCTTGGACGGTCAAGCTGCTGGAAAACGAAAGAGACTCCCGGCCAACAACATCCCGTTCACTCCTCTGGTCTTTACCGTGGGAGGAATGATGGATGACGACACAGCAAAGTGCCTCAAGGCGTGGCAGTCAGTCGGTCACACCTTCAGCCTTCTCCACGCTCTGCCAACAACTGTCTCTGATTCTGCTAAGAGCCAAAGCAAAGAGCTTTGTACTCTAAGTACCGACAGCCTTCGACTCTGGACATACCTCAGCAATACTCGCCACACTAGCCAGCTAGTAAGTCACGACTTTACTATAGAGTTTCCATCTTTTTCAGTCTCTCCTCTTAGACTATAGTTTCCCGATTATCAGTGCTTTTACCCTGTTGTATACTTAGTGTTGAGACCTATGGCAAACCCCTTCCCCTAACCCCTAACCCCTAACCCCTAACCCCTAACCCCTAACCCCTAACCCCGAAGACCGACTTTACTATACACTCTCCAGCTTTTTCCCTCTCTGAGACTATAGTTTCCCGATTATCAGTGCTTTTACCCTGTTGTATAATTAGTGTTGAGACCTATGGCATCCCCTACCCCCTAACCCCTAACCCTTGCAGCGAATGGACGTGTGTAAGTTTTACAGAAGGAAAGCACTATATAAACATTGAATTGATGGTCTGACACGCCGGAGGAGAGGAATAGAGCTATAGAAACTTGAGGAATGGGGAAGGGAAGGAGGGCGAAGGACCTGAAGACGGAAAGAAGAAACCTCGCGCGCCGAGTACCGAGGTAGTCAATCAGTGAGATATGGGCGATTTATTCATGCCTTCCTATCTTCAGTTGTCGGGACAGCTGTTCGGACGGCCGACATCAGTCATGGTGTCCCAGCTGTCTCCGTCCTTAAGCTACTGTATTCGCGCCGCCGGTAAACGTACTGATCATGCCTGAGAGATCCTTGATTTTTCGTTCAAGCAGCTCAATCGACTGTTTCGTCGACGCCTGGAGACTGGACAATGCGGACATGGCATCTGTGTACTTGATCTCCAATTCTGAAATGCCCCTTTCATGCTCCCCCTCGGCCGTTTCGCTAAGAGAATTGACTTCTGTGAACTTCGCTTCAAGGGCTGCCAATCTGGAATCCAGTGAACTATTACCATCGCCACAAGCCTATGTTGCCGAAAATACAGTAGATAAACCTTGGAAAGATCAGTGTCGCGCTGAGTAGTGAGTGAATCAAGTCGCTACTTGCCCTAGGTCCTGAAGGTATCTCGATCAATCCAATTTCTACCCTCAAAGCATCGTTGAAGGTCTGTTGCACTAACTCGCCGTGTTCGTTTGTGCTTTGGTGCACCTCTGGATCGGAACATAATTCCACCGAGATGGAGCCGTCCTTCGGATCCCGCATCCACTCGCAGTTTCTGAACAGCTGAATCACTGTTACAAGCAAATCGCCCATATGTCCAGGCGGAAAGGCTGCGGTTTGAGGCCTGCCGAAAAAAAAATGGCATTGCAAGCCATTAAACGAAGGGTTGAAATGAGACGTCAGGAATAAGGCGCCAAACGAGTGCTCGCTATCATTCGCTATGAGATTCCCAATGTACTGCTCAGCCAAGGATTTCAACATCTTCACGTCATACGTTTGCGCTGTCTTCTTCACGTAGAAACCATAGTAAAGTGTAAATGTGCCGCATTCCGTGATTGTGTCTGTCATGTCAGGGCTCTGATGATGGCAATGCAGTAGGTCGGTGTTCGCGTTATTATACAGGGTTGAAATAGACGGAAAGGAACTTGTGTGTTTCTGGTCAAATGGAAGATGATTGCTCGTTCTGCGCTCCGGAGCCCTGCCAGGCATTATATAATCAACGACGGCCTCTCTCATACTTCCGCAAATAGCGAAAAGTTTGACAACGGAGGTGTAGAGAACCGGTTCGATTCAAGACAAAGGAATTGCCAAGAGTATGGCGAGGGTGGGAGCTGATTCTTGAAGACGAGCCTATGCTCTGTCTGACAGGACGAAGAGAGAGTTCCGTACAACATAGCATGAGATATGAAGGGGCCGAGTGGACGTGACTAAGTATCAAGTCCATTCGTTTACCGACCCACTCAGCCGCAAATGTGCGGCAAGGCAGTGGCTTCAGGAGATTGAATGTGATCGCAAGGCAGCAAGATGAAGCTGAGCTTATGAAGGGTGGTGTAGAGAACTAGTATAGTAATAGTTAGAGATGACCTTATAAAATAGGATAATCTCTTCAACTAGCTACTTCTGCCCATAGATCTCTAACGATAGCCTGAACCTTAGTCCACTTCACACTCATTACGATTAGGTAATCATTCTCGGCTTAGCGTATTTGAGTTATCGTCCGACCGAAACTCAGATGAATCCCACATCATGCGCGCTTACGTCATCCACCAGGTGCCTCCGCCCGCACGCGCACTCCCTTGGGACTCCCAACGCTCGCACTCCCTTGGGACTCACACCGCCTCTCGCTCCCATGGGACTGCCACACCATCTCACTCCCTTGGGACTCAAATGCCTTCCGACTCCCATGGGACTAACACGCCTTACCAATCCCTTGGGACTCAAGCGCTTACTAATGAACAGGGAAATAACAATAGCTATCTTATCAAAGGCTTGTGTTGTTAGCATAAGTATAATACAAACAGACCAATTATTTGTAGCTATTAAACTAGACGTTTGGTTGTTGTGTGTGTATGTTTATGCTTGTGTGATTATGGTCACAACAATGAGTTATGAGAAAGAGAATATTCTATCTCCTCAGTAGTAGTATCTTATCATTCACAATTACTATAACAATGTTCTTAAACATACGAGCTATCTTTGGGAGCACTACAATTTCCACTGCTGACAGTTAGCGGGGACAAAGGATCAAACCTAGATAGTACTCTACCATCAGACATTACCGGAATGAAAATTCGAATCTCTGGTCGATTAACAACTCAACGATCTGTACCACGACAAACCGAACAAACAGCTCAAATTGGTTCATTCTCCTCACATGTATCACATATTCCAGCAAACAGTAAAGCTTCTGGTATTACGGAATTTGCAGCATTCTCAACAAAAAACCAAAAAGGGAAGACCGCCATTCACCAGAGGTTCATTCTAGTCTTTTTTGGACTAAAACTTATACTCATGGCATTGGGCAAGATTCAGCACCTATACAATATTGTTATATAGCAGATGCCTGTGTTTTAGGTAAACAGTTGTGGCTTTCGATTCTGTGTCACCAATTGTTTATTGGTCGTGCTTATTATCGAATGTACGCACGCACCGCGAGCGAGTTGTCAAATATTAATCTCTTGTTCCATACGACAATTCTTTGTCATCGCAGTCTCTCTACCTGCGTGATCATCATGCTCCATGTCATTGTCCTCGTTCTTTCATTTGCTGTTCGCTGTTTGCTATATGCTATAGACTATGTGCGCTTCGCTATCTTTTGTGCGATTTTACTATTCGCTATTCGTTATTTGCCATTTGCTGATCACTGTCTCCTTTCTGCGGTCTGCTTGGCCTGCTTGACGCATTGTGAGGGGGAGGTGATACGTATTATAAGCATGTAAATTTGTCCGACGAGGGTAACCGCTGTAGCCACAGGGTTACTGAATGGCCGAAGATTATAGGACGTGTATGAGACCGCCGGCGTGACCGTTCTCGGCGCCGAGGCGAGGGCCTGAACAGCGGTAGTATTCCCCGCAATACTAGCCAAGCTACAGAAGGAATCAAAATCCCGTCAATCAGCAAGTTCGATTACCCACATCCAACCAGGAGAAAGTGAACTCACTATCCTGCAATACTCTGCGCAGACCAACTCTCAGTTGTTTGCACTAGCAAGGCACTCGTGATTGGCACCAAGTACCCGTTGATGGCACTCTCCATTCGAGCCTGGACGTAGTAGAATCCGATGGCAGAGCGGGGGTCATACGTCGTGTTTCCGCTCTGCCTAGCTGCCTGAAGCTGCGCCGTGGCGTCCGTGTTAACTGTGCGGTTGGGGGAAACCATACAAGTCGCGCTTAGAAGAGAGATAGAAAGAGCGCAAGCGGTGATGTACTTACCGACAACAGCACCCCACCATTTTTGTTCTACTACGGCGTTGATCACACTAGCTTCGTCCGGATAGTCTGCAATATCGCCCTCGAAGAAGCCCAGCCTACCGACCAGACTGCCGTTTGTCGAAGTGCCGTTCCTGTTTGATATTCCGGCAGTGACGATCGCGCTACCGAGTGACGTCGGTGAAGAGCTGTCCCGGTTCAGAATCATGACAGTGAGGTTCTCCGAATGATTACTTGCTTTCCACTATGCAGACAGCAGAATAAGTATGTGTAGGACTCGCAAAGACGTTGCGTTGCAACTTACAAAGCTGCCCCAGTACAACGGTAGTGCGAGCCACATTACTACCATTGCCAATCCCTTCAGCTATCGCTACGTGCGCTTTCCCCACAAGAAGCAACTTACCGATTGTCAAGAGGGAAACAAATGGGATTAAGATCTTGAAAGCTATTTTACGGAACGGCGCCTACGTTGATTGACCAGACATAGCAGTCAGATGAGGAACACAGGTCGTAACTGACGGACACAACTCACAAGTTCCGGATCACTAACTGTAAGCGCTCGAGCAATAAAAAGATCAGCTCCGCCCACGCATGGGAAGGGACCTCACAACGTAGAACTCACACTTGTGTCCAAACTTCCTGAATGGTGGCCCCGCGGGAGGTCCACCAGAAGGCCCTGTAGCTGCAGGTGTCACCAGCTCCTGCTTCTCCCTTACCACATTGCCTGTCCCTTCCTCATCTCCGCCACCAGCAGCCGTACCATCGCTGCTCGACGTATGTCGCCTTTCCGATGCGAGGACGGGCGTCGCATCATGCAGGTCCCCAGCTGATGAAACTGAATGCTTTGTGAATTTTTCGGCCGTTGCAGAGTCCATGTTGGGCAGAGATCAGTCGCGCTGGGCGGAGGGGCGAGTGCTCGCAGCTGCATGGGCGGTCCATATTACTTATACCCGGGGAACGATGCGTGATTGCTCATGCTTGACAAGAAAAGCGGCTGAGCAAGCAAATCATGCGGGGAGAAAGAAAGGGACCAGTTCACTTGCATCCGGCCATCCCTCGCCTTCTCGGCCTCTCCCGACGCGGGGATTCGGCCTTCTCGGCCTCGGTCTTCGGGGAACAGCCCGTCAGCCCTTTCAGACAAATATCAAGATGGTTGCAGACAAACAACAAGACAGCTAAAACGACTTTTCGGAAATGCATACAAAAGCAGCGCATACTGTAGATACAACGTGTTGAACAAGGTTGTTCTTTTTTGCCTCTTCTCGGCAAGCATCGCCAGCATACAATTAATAGTAAGAATGGTCCATTTCGTTGTCCGGTCCGCTGCGCCTGGTTGATGGCGCCCCCCTCTTCACATTCCGCTCCTCCTCCACACTCCCACCTAATCTTTGAAACCACGCTCCTTCTTGCCGACACCAGCATCGAGCGCAGGCTTGACGATCCCGATAGCCTTGTACCTCTCCTCGAGCCAGTCCTTGGCCTTGGTGCCTGTTCGCGCCTCGTACTCGGCGACAGACTCGGGTCGTTCTGCTTGCGGTGTTACACGGACGGCGTGTCTTCGTTCGGGCCAGAAGTCGAATAACCTGGTAGAGAGGAGAGGTGACGTGATGGTTAGTCAGATGCAAGAGCGCGTGGATTCGCCAAGCTGGTAGACTCACGCAGAGTGATTCACGACTCGGTTCTACATAACGAAAAAAAGATAACGAAGAAGAGAAGAGACGATCAGTTGGTGTCGTTTCACCACGGTTTCCCTCCCGACCTCGACTTACATCCCAAATAGCGACATCGTCCTTCTCCCACTTGACCCTCCATGCAAAATCATGATTCACCGCGAACTGCTCATGCAAGAAGCTCAACACGTGGTCACTCTCCGCCTTGGGCACGCCGACGATGCGCCTCGTGAACCCGGCATTCACAAAGACACTCTTGATGCCGGTGCTTGGGCAGACACGGACGATAGGGTGCACCGTCTCAATAGGCTCCCGACGGACGTGTTGACCCGCTCCACGGGCTCCACGGGCCTGCTCGTGTCCCGAGTGAACGGCGGAGAGGCTCTCGAGGTAGCGTTGATATGGCGGCGAGAAAGAGGAGAAGACGGCCGCGCCGGAGGAGAAGAGGGTGTCGCCACCGAGGTCCGGGGTCACAAGGTTTCGGAGAAGTGTGGGGCCAGGGGGTTGTAGCTATCGCCGCAATAAGGAAAAGAGGAATTAGGGACCACTCTACGTGTTACGCCGCACGGAGGGCCGACATACCTCATACGTGACATCCGAGTGGAAAAGCTCTATCTTGGCGAACGCGGTAGGGTCCGGTCGTGCGCCTTTATCCGCATAGACGACTGTTTGGTGGAAGGAGTATCAGCATACGGCACCGAGCAAGAGCAACTGCTTGAAGAGGGAGGACACTCACCATGGACATGCTCCAGGCCCTCACGACGAGGCACACCAGTGGTTGCGTGCACATGAACTGGATCGCCAACAGAGTGGTCAGCGATGTAGCCTTTAATGGACAAGGAGCAAATGGAAAAAAAGAAGACTTACGAGGACCCCAGTGCGCACCGACGGCGAGTTGTTCTTCAATCGTCAAGTCTGTTTGCTTTCTGAACACTATTCCATCGACAGCGTTAACGTCAGTCACACTCCAGTCAAGGACAGGTAGGAACAGGAAGGAACATACCAACGACTCCCCTCTCGGCAACAAGCAACGCCAAATCATCCAACGCGGCCTTGCTAAGCTGCTGCAACTTGACTCCTCGAACCTCGACACCCAACGCGGGTGTCTGATGAACCGCTGTTCCGCCCTGTGCTGCGATTTCTGCGTACAAGGTCGCTTTCCCGGGTGACGCAAAGAGGCCGCGGTCCGTGAATTTTAGAGGAACGAGTGGGGGCAGCGTGATTTCCGGGAAGGAAGGCTTTTGAACATATAAGGGGTTAGCGGGAGAACATAGACACTGGTAGGGGACGCATGTAAAGGACTCACCAAGAACTCTGCGTATTCGTACTCTTCATCGTTGTCAAAGACTGCACCTGTGTAGTTCTACCAAGGAATGAGGGGAACCAAGAGGGATCAGGGCCTTGCTACCGCGTGTGTGGATGGATACAAAGCGGACTCACAAATACGTTGACCGGAACGGGATTCTCGACGTTCAAGTGCTTTGCGGCGATAGGGGCTGTGGCCTGGGTGAGCGCTTGCTTGAGGTCTGCTGCCGCACCGTCCAGGGGCCCAGGAGAGTAGGTAGGAGGCGGAGTAACAGACATGATGAACGATGATGCTATAGCCTCTACCACATTCTCGCTATTCCGAATCTACAATATCGAGGTGGCTATATACCTGGTCGCGCCACCGTGTTTACCCCTATCCGGCCCGTATGCTCACCAAGCAGGCAGCAGCGGATTGGCCCAGGAAGGGACCATCAAATACAAACACGCCATATGTCGTATCTCGCTCGCATGCCCCGGGGGCAACGGTGGATTGTGTGCTCGCACGCGATCGAGGGCATGCCCGAGCCTCGGGGTGGACAAGGCCCGCGTATGTCCGAGACGGGTCGCGTGCATCTGTAAGCATACACGTAGTGCTCGGCGAGTTGCACCATCCCGCTCGGACGGAAAGCAGCCAAAGTACTGGGCACCACTAGCTTCAAGTACGGCCATGTCGTAATCATCTTGGATGATCTCACCCGAATCTACATCTGTGATTGATATCGTATCAGCCCTACAACGATACTTGCGCCAGGGACTGCCAAGCCGCTGCGTCCCACGGACGCAGCATGATTGCTCTCTGGATATCAGAGACCGCCGCAGGCAATCCTTGCTCCATGTCCTGATTCTCTGCATTTGAACATCCTGCCGCCGCCAATCCCTTGATCCGTGAGGTTTCACCGACGTCATTCGACATCTCTTGTGTCGTACTGGTTGCGAGGATCGCGTGCGCTAGGTCGGGCTTGCCGTAGGATACCAGCAGACCTGCTAGCGAAGCTCGGACTTTCAAAGTGAACGGTGCCGAATGTACCGACTTTGATAACACTCGCTCAGCTGCTAGTATATCACCCTATGTCGTGATGAAAGACAAGTTAGCTCGGACCGTAGCGCTGATGAGCGAATGCAGACCGCAGACGCACCTGAGCGACCTTCCATAACGCTTTGAAATGACGAAGAAGATCCTGGGGATCTTTGATATGCAGCGAGTCCTCGTCCAACTCTTCGGCTTCGGCCATGACAGCTTCAGTCAACGGATCGTCGTCCGTCATCAACGCAATAGCGCTCAAGGACACCATGGCTGCTGCAGAGTGTTGTTCAGCGGAGAAGCTACAGATAAAGTAGATACAGAGTGTGAGCGCATCATCCCAATTAGCGTTTTGTCTGAGTCGTACCTCTCCAAAAGACGCGTTTTTGCCGTCTCAAACGCCTCATCGCCACCGATCGACCATAATGTCTTTGCCAGACAGACTGATACTCGCTCTTTTAACGCATCCTTTTCCGTATCTCGTAACTTGAGTGAGTCGGCTTCAGATAGAGCGTCCTGGAAAGCCTCCAATGATTCCTCGATCTGTTCCAATGCAGCGTGACCCAGAGCCAAGCCCACCTTGGCTTGGATGCGCATCATTGTTGCGGCATTATCTTGTCGAGTCGAAATCAAACCAAAGCAGTTGTCCAATGTCTCAACAGCTGTAGATGCCTCTCCCTGCGCAAGGTGGATTCGACCAAGGTTCAATAGCGCAACTGCGTACCGCTGTTCGACTTCTTCAGATTCGGTCGCTTCGTATTCCGCTTCCAGCAAGGACGTCGCAGCTGAGACTCGATCGACAGCGAGATCGTATTGTCCCATTCTTTCCAGCATAAGACCGTGGAGAAGTAGAGCGGATGAGTCGCGGGGGTAGGCTGAACAGTACCTTTCCAGGGCAAATGAAGCTTGATGTAACGCGTGTGGATTAGGGACGATTCCTGAGAGCGTGTTGGAAACAAGCGGTTCGAAAAGTAACTTGGAGTTGCCCAAGGATGCCAGAAGCTGGGTGGAAGCACAAGAGGGAGATGGGTTGCAAGAAACACAAGCACACTCCAGTCCAACTTACCAGACCGCCGCTAGATAGCATAACTGCCTGCGCAAAACAAGCTTGAGCTTCTGCATCCTGATGTCCCGCCTGCGCAATCATGCCCTGACCAAGCCATGCCAACGTAGATTCCGGCTCAATGATTTTGGCTTTGCTGAATGCAAGCCCTGCGAGCTCTTGATCGTTCTGTGACAGCCAAAGGAAACCAAGGTTGCACCAGACTGCCTCATTCTACGCTCGGAAGTTGATGAGCATGACGTACAAGCCTTACAACAATCGAAACGAAAGGGACGTACCTTGGGTTCCAGCTCCAGTGCGATTATGTATGCATGTTGAGCTAACTGCGGGCTGTCCAGGGAGGCTACACTGCCGAAAGCGTTCCAAAGAGTAGGACTGGTAGGATCGATATCTAGCGCTTTCTTGACGTTCAAAGTGGCCGCTTTCGTGGCTGATGCTCGATCGCCGTCATCAACAAATGACGGGTCGCTGGCGATAAGATGTAGAGCACAAGCGAGATCATAGAGTGCGAGTTCCGGGATCTTGGTGTCATATTTCAACAAGTCTGCTCGATAAGCATAGGCGCAAATCCCCGCCTTTAACAAGTTTCTGGCGTTCATGCTGTTGTCCCTGATCAACTCTTTCAGGGCGACAACACCCTTGATATTGGATGCGCCATTCTCGTCGATTGTCTGCAGATATACGATCACCGGGCGAACAGCTTCCAACGCTGCAGGGACATCATCCGTTGACTTGCACGTGTAAGCCAGGTTGATACAGATTTCGCCAAAGATCTTCCAGGTTGTAGTACGATAGAGTTTTGCCTCTAGAACAGGCTGCAGCGTTCGCACCGCTTCACTGAGGGTGATGGCAGCCCTGGCCCGGAAACCCTCCCGCCTTTGCTGTGTGCCGAGCGCAAGCTGCGCAGCCACAAGGGCAACAATCGTTCCTGTCTGCCCCGGAGACAATTCCAAAGCCGTATTAAAGGATTCTATCGACTGTTGATACAGGCCAAGCTCTTGCTGGACAGTGGCGATATGGTAATAGCATACCCAATTGTGCGGAGCAATTTCCAGCGCCTGTCGAAGTGCCTTCAAGGCCGCTACCTGCTTGCCGGATTTCGCATAAGCTTCTCCCAATCGTGTCCATAAAGCAGGATCGTCAACTTGAGCGCGCAGAGCCACCTGGAACGCCTGTGCGGCTTGCGCATACTTCTTGTTGACCTGTATCGCAAGCGGGCTTGTTCAGTAAACGTACACTCATGGTCCGTTCTCGCGATTCTTACCATTTCGAAAGCACCAAGAGCCTTCCAGGCCCAAGCGTTTGTCGGCAAGAACTTCTTGCTATTAGCAGACTTGTCATTACTCGTTGAAAGGCCACCTTCTAGCCCTCCTTCACCTTCCATCACACGTTTCGCAATCAAATTGACAAGAGCCCATTCTCCTTCATTGGCGTAGCCCGTTGCCAATCTCCGCGCAGCTTCAGCTTCTGTCGCGTCAAGCTCAAATGCTTTCTGGAAGCATTTCGAAGCTCGTTCCTCATCAGGAGGCGAGGCATACTCGAGGTACCATATACCAATAGCTGTGAATGCTGGAGCATAATTCGAGAACCGCTTGAGTGCAGTGAGCCAATGGTCATGAGCTTCTTGTCGATGCTCGCCTGTAATAGGGGAATATATCAGTACAAGGATCAGAATCCTTTAGCGCGGCAACCTACCCTCCATTTCCCATTCTGCCTGACCAATTCGTGTCCAAAGCCGAGCAGCATCTTGGTTTCGGGCTTCGTCATTGTCGAATACGCCTACGACCTCCAGCAGCTGCGCTCTGCCTTCTTCTAGTAGACCTTCTTTGATCATGCACCATCCGACGTTCTCCTTGGCCTCTAATTCGCTGTTCGATAGAGGCTGATCAGCATCCCGTCGTTTGGCCACCTCAACCTCCAGGGCATGTTCGAATTGCTTGCGGGCGTCTGAAAACTTGTCCTCGCCAAGGAAGATGTAACCCTTGCCCATGAGACAAGCAGTCGCCTTTGGGTTTTGTTTGAGCACACCGTCGAGCAGCTGTAGCGCTCGAGGGTGGTGTTTAGGAGCAAAGTAATGCACCAAAGACGTGCCCAGTGTGATGTCTAGGGCAGCTCTGACACTGAGCAGTTAAAGGCGGATAGTCAGTCGAGTAGCAACCTAGCTGTATACCTTTTTCACTTACCAAGGTGACTTCTTGCCCGTTTCCACTTCCATGCTTCTCGCCAAACTGATACCTTTCTCAGCTACACTAATCACATTAGCGTAATCGACCTCACGAAGATGCGCTTCGGCCATGACTCTATGAGCGAAGATCAACTTCGGGCAGTCTTCGAATCCAGCCTTTTATAGAGCATATATCATGATCAGCCCATTACTGTTTTCGATGAGTGCAAAAGATGAATGCTTACGACAAGGACGGCGAAAGGGTCTTTATCTTGATCACTTTGTCTTCGCGCGAGATCCTCTCCATCAGCCGTATCGTTCTCAGGTAATCGAGGCACACTCTCCCCCTTCTTCGCCAGCGCTTCTCGGATCCTGGTTGCTTCCCTCCTCTTGGCCCTCTTGGCTTTTTCCTCATCCTCAGCATCAGGAGAGGGGAATCCAAAGTACTTGAGGAAGCCAGAAATCAGTGTCGCAACGGGTGATAGGGGGAAGGACAGGATAAAGTCGTGGAGAAAGCGTAGATCGTAGTCCTCTAGAAACCGTAAACCTTCAGCATCACGATACCGGAACTGAGTGCAACAAACGCAACATACCCAGTGAGGCGGCATCTGTCCATTCGAGAAGAGTCGTCCAAGCACCTTCGTCTTCGACTCTGAGCAACACCATACCCTTAACGAGCTCCTCTACCTTTGCTCGCACACTCTCCTTGCTTGGCAGCGCTACACGGTCATCGCTCTGCGCAAACAAATTGTTGGGAAAGGTCTGGAACTCGGGGGGCGCTGATTTGGAAGATCTGTCTGCAGCTTCTGCAGCCACATTTCTTTCGATTGGAGTATGTTAGGACGAAGATCAGCGTTTTGTGTCAGAAGTCTCACCTGGACAACGAGTTCATCAGACGATAATAGTGCCTCAGGATCTTGCTTTCAGCAGCACGTCTGACCTCGTCCGACGCAGCCGGATGCCGCAAAATTTCCTCATAGTACTCTGGTAACTGCGGTCAAAAACCTCGACAGGGTCAGCTGTTAATTTCTTCCGCGAAGGAGGAATTCACCTTTCTACCTACCTTTGACTGACTGAGAATGTCCCGTCCAACTGCTCTGCGCACTTCCTTCTCTCCACCTGCTCCCAGTCGCTTCCTCCTCGCTTGAACCTCTTTCTCCTCTCGCTGTCGTTCCTCAATCTCCTCTTTCAACGTGTTCGTAAGCAGAAGCGCAAGTCCTGTGTCAGGGTGGTGTATGACTTGGTTGACAGGCGGAAATGGGATAGGATAAGGGGGTGCAGCCGCGAATTGGAAAGATGAGGCGGGAGGCGCAGAAGAGAGTGGAAGTTCATGGATAGTTGGCGGCGGTAAAAAGTCTGGAGGTGTCCATGGGGTGTAAGACGGTTCACTGGTATCTTTGCCATTCTGTGCTTCCACAGTAGAAGCTTCACCTAGGCGTGGCAGCTGAAGGAGGAGACTGTATATTGGTGATGATGGTAAGAGGAGGTCGGTGATCAAGGTGATCTAAGGTTGTGTATACCCAATGAGCGTCAACGACAACAAGAGTTCTATTCCTGATAGCATACCTGTCTATCTGAGCCATGTAGCTGCCTCAACTGTAAAAGTTTCTGTAGATGGCTGGCACATTCCTCTGCATTATCTCTGAGGATGTCAAGGGTGTCAACGACGAGCTTGCAGAAATGATTGACATCTGACGAACTCTTGTACAGATTGAATGACCTGTCTTTGCAGGAGGTCTGCGAGCTTATCCCACTGTTCCGTGTCGGTATAAAGCTTGTTGATTCCCTGAAAAGCCAGTGGAAGAGCTGGGAAGAGTTTCGTAGCTTGCAGATATACCTGGCGGATGTGACAGTCTTCAGCCACTCGGATTGACTTGCGAACAAAATCAAAGAGTCAAAGACGCACCTTTTCCGCTTCATCTGTCTTTCCGAGCTTTGTCAAAGCTACCCCTGCGAATACCAATGCATTATACACATTTTGTCCCTGTCCTTTCTCTTCCTTCAGCAGTTCCTTGGTGTGCGAGACGACGTCTTCATACTGTTCTTCTTTGAGCAGTTTTTGGATCTGCTTGAGTTTGGATTTGCCCGAAGACATACTTGGACCGTGCAGAGACTGTATCGACGACCAAGATGGGCTCGAGTGACACGGAGGACAGCTCTGAGTCTGGTTGATTTCGAACGCACATCGTGATTTCCAGGACTTGAATTCACCTCGTCGATCGTGCCGATCGGTGTTTCGTCATGCCCCAGAGCGGGAGTTGCTGAGTAACAGATACGCTAACTGGTATATGGACAATGCGTATTTACCGCCTGTCCCACACCTATCCTTACCCTATTCGCTCACTAGTACCCTGTTCTTCGCTCACTCACTCCTGATACCACAATGGCCACTACTTCTATCGGCGCCAGCGTGAGTTTCCCCCTTCCGCAGCTCATAACCGACTCTCACGCGCTGATTACCTCGTTGCACGATAAGACTGGCCTCCCAGCCGCTACAGGCCCGGAAGTCACGACCCAAGTCCAATCCAAAGCTCAAGGCCCAGAACCTCCCAAGCCGTACATGAGGTTCAACGTCAAGATGACCTGCAGCGGTTGTTCTGGCGCTATCGAGCGGGTCTTGAAGAAGAACGTCGCTCCTCGTAAGTCACTAGCAGCATGTCCCGACTCTCCACGGTAGGGTGGAGTGAACAATTGTGTGCCAGAAGCCCAATGAGTTGACAGTGTCTGCAATCCTCTTTATAGCGAATGAATACAGCGTTTCGCTTGAAGATCAGACAGTGTTGGTCTGGGGACCGTCTTTGCCCGAAATCGCCGATGTCAAGGCCAAGATCGCAAAGACTGGAAAGGAGGTAGGTACTCCCACGCTTATCCGAACATATCGCAGACCCTCTGATCAAGAATGTGCCTGATGCTACAGATCCTTGGTGAACCCGCATTGGTTCAGTGATGCCGCAGATTCTTTCGGGAAAATATGAGAAGATCTAGACGTCCATCATAAGCCGCTGGTTCGGTCGTCCGTACACTGATGGAGGAGTTTCATAATTTCGCTCTATATTGTTGTACTGTCTTGTTTCAATGGACATGAAAGGAATCATGTAAAGCTACATTATACGCTGCGACATGCCTATTATCTATACAAGTGTCAGTCCTCCTTCTTCTCCCTTCGCACTTGGTTGTACTCCTATAAGTCACAACAAGTCGTCTCCATCGTCCACTATTGCATTCGTGCCCTACTCGTCCGGATCCCTTAACTGGGCAATTCGTCTGTCACAAGGATTCCGACACGAAACAAATTGGTTCACCCGTAGAACGCCGTCGCCATATCGCACGCGGCGATAATGACAGCGATGACGATTAAGACAATGAGTGGGTAATTGAGTCAATTGACAACGCATCTAAACGGGAAGGGTTGAAAACCAGGATCAGGGAGAGGAAAGGGAGAACGGAATTGTGTCAGGTACAATCAAGAGCGCTTTGTTTTTATGACGACTCACCCGCTAGAGAACCTGTGGAACGAAGGAGCAGGGGGGAACAACGAAACTCTTTAATAACAACATTTGCAGCAGGTATTGCGGCAAGACTTACCACCAGGAAGATCTGAGCTGTTCTACCCAATGGGCGATCAGACGCAGCCGCAGTCGAGGTGATCGAATCGGAAGCAATCTAGCCTTTTCATATTCGTCAATGGGCATGACCTGCAACAAACACCGTCTGTTGAGTCAGAAAAGTACGGTTGGAATTACACAAGAGATGGACGTACCAATGCCATCCAGAACGAAAACAACGACGGATCTTCTGGCATAGGACCATATGTGTTGTTTAATCGCTGCAGGAGCCAGGGAGCGCTACCCGATCGGAGTTGATCGATAAACGATCTGCAAGTTGCCATGAGCTCTTCAGTCGACGGTTCTACCTCGCCTGGTTGCATTTCCGGTAGGCCCACGGCAGAAGCGCTCTGGGGTTGAGTACTTGTGCTGAGTGAACGTGGCATTGATGGGCGTATTGGCGGCGCGGTTACACCTGATGTTGTGGACTGGGTGGTTGGATCCTGTTGAGCTGCTCCAGATGCGCCCAACTCGCGAGCTTGTTGACGAGCTTCAGCCCGAAGGCTTCGAGCACGCTCGAGAGACAGGCGTTCGAGCACAGCCTCATCCTCTGAAGATATATCATCAATTCTTTCCACTCTCCCAACAGTGTATCCATCCAAAGAACCTTTTTCTAGCAACCTGAACCGATGGCTGCCAACTGTTTCAACCATACTTCTACCATCCGGAAGCATCTGAATGCTCTTGATGTCGAGCATGGTACCATACTCCATGATCCCGGCGACGTTAGGGTTTCCAGTACCTCTGGCAGGTAAAACCATTCCAAATCGGGGTCGACCGGATTCAACGCAACGACGGAGCATTAATCGGTACCTCGGTTCAAAGACATGCAAGATGGTCGGCATGCCTGGGAACGCGAGCGCACACACAAAGATCGGAGTATCGAGCCGTGCATCGCGTTCTTCCTCCTCGATCCCTCGTTGCCGCTCCATCGACTCCTCGTGGAATGCGGTAATAACAACTGACGCGAGCAGCTTGTTGACCGGGTGGTCCTGGTAGAATGAAAAAGTGGGCAAATCTTGTCGACAGACGGGACATCGAGTCGAATGATCGAGCGAGCGTGCCAAACATCGGGAGCAGAACGTATGCCCGCATGGCGTCGTCATCGGTTCATAGAACAATGATGTGCAAACATCGCATTCGAGCGTTAAGGCAAGCTCCTTTTCGAATGAATATGAATGTTGACGAGGCTGAGGTCCTGGCAGCCCAGATGACAACCCATTGCGTTTATGCGGTGGCGACAATGTAGAAGGGTCCTTCTCTGCCACGACGGTGCTGCTTCTGCGTCGTTTAGATGACGTACTGTCCGTTCTATGCAGACCTTGACGCCGTGAGTTGCGAGGTCGAGACGAGACATCCCCCGATGGCAAGAAAGATGGGTCGGGCTGGGGTACTCCGCTGAACGAAACCGGCTCAAACGACGAATCGGCAGCTTCGTCGGAGGCCGTTCCCGATGATTTGCCGTCGTCTTCCGCATCTGCTTCTATCCCCAAAGCTGACGACTTCGGGATTGCAGAAGAGGCAGATACTGATGCAAATCTTTCCCCCTCAAGCTCTCGGAGAATGATGATAAGCACTTTGGAGATGGTGAAGTCGATAGGCACGCCCCCGCCTCTTTCCGTCGCATGATCGCCATCAGAATTTTCGTTATCGGCAACGGGACAAGCTTCTGGGCGAAGTGGCGGAGGATAATACATTATTTCATTTCGTTCGGATGGCTGGTGTTGTTGGGTATCAGACTCTGTCTGGCTGGACGACTTGGTATCACTGCTGACATGTTGACGGCAGACAGGGATCGGACAAGAGGCAGTGGCGTATGCTGATAGTCTATTTGCACTCCACGCCCCCAGCCTAGTATGTGCTTCTGTCGTAGGCAAACCGCTCACGTCGGGCGCCGGGATTTTCTTGATGTTGACGTGCGAGAGACACACTGTATGACCGCATCGCAAGGTGATGGGCTGTCGCAAGAACGGATGGCCACGTCTTGACGCATCGTTCCGAGATACACAAACGGGACTGGAAAGAGAAGAGAACGGGTTAGTAATGGGGGAAGAAGGTTGAAAAATGTTTTTCGCCGCTTACCATGTCAAGATAGCTTTCAGTTGCGGCAAAAGTTTTCTCTTGAATTGTGCTTTTGAAGCTTCCTCATCTTGCTGGTCTGATATTGGCTGTGCTTGAGAGGGTATACCGTGTCCACTGATCCCATCGCCACCGTAACCCATCGCGAAATCCGGAACAAATGACGAATGGGGAGTTACAGTGGCGGAAGAAGACGGTGGCGCTTCCGAATGATCATGTGTGAGTGGTAGCGGTGATGCTGAGGGGACTGCTGTCGATATAGGATGACTCGTCGGGCCCTGATAAGTCGGTACTCCCTGAGATGTCCGACCCATTGGTGCGATAGTCCTGAGAGATGGCATCGGAACACCTTCCTCTGTGGCAATAGGGTGACCACTGATTGGCGTTTCTTGCCCTGCTTGTGTTCCCTCGTTTGTTCGGGGTTGTGCTTGCACGGCTCCCTCTTGGCTGTTGGCTCTTCTTAAACGTCCCCTACCCGTGCCTTCCATAGCTTTCCAGTGAGCTTTGGCTGCTAAAAGACCTTCACTGGGGACCCTTGAGCGTCCGACTGAAGCGGTGACAGATGTCGATTGTTCCCCTGTGACGGTGGATGTTTCCTGTGTCGTTTCCAAATCACGCGATGGGACTGCTGCTGTTAACGCTTCTACTGATGATGCATTTGTTGCTGGTCGTCCTTTACCCGGTCCACGTCCTGAACCTTCTTCGTCACTAAACCTGTTACCCTTCTTTGCTGTGTCCCCTCCCTCATCCTCTGACAACCACCTTGCGCCCGCCGACTGGTATGGCGACATGTTGCGAGGGTGGGATCGAGGCAGAGCGGTCGGACGATAGTTGACCCTGCGATTCGTGTCGTTTGAATCCATTCCCGATGGACAATGTCTTCTTGCAGATGCTGGCGTTGACATTGATATTGTCAAGCAATACAATCAACCTGTGGTCGAAGCAGCGATGGATACTCGTGATTAATGATCGGAGGGTGATCGGAAGTAAGGTTATGGAGACTCACCAAAGTATCGCGCAGTGTCGATGGACGGGTTTGAATTGGCTGACCGGGTCAACGCCACCCACAAGAGAGACCCCCGATCGCGGAGTAGAGTTGGGATCGGCGAGTGGGATGCGAGGACGCAGGCAGGTGCGTGGGGTATCGGTCGTGGGGGCTACGACTGGCCTGGTGTGAGACTGTGTGCAATGATGTAGGAAGGATACTCTGCCTTGTCATCTGTTCCTCTGTGGCCGATCTATCCTGGATCCGGGCGATCTGCTAGATCGGGCGAGAGATCCTTTGCGTTGAGAATGGTCTGCTGCGCGGCGGATTGCGGAGCAATGTCCACCTGGGCTGGGCTGGGTGTGGATCACGACTTTGATCGGAGGGTGCCACTAACCACCAGCCGGCGCGCGATCTGCATACATATCGACGATCAACTTTCGATACAGGGGCGAATATTCCGTCATGTTTCGCATCGCGCACCAGAAAGGCTCCTGATAACCCTAGCGAAGACGCGCGTTGGCATTTGCGGGAAACTGGAATTTTCGCCGCAAAGTCCGGTGGTCTTTTTGCGTCCGAGTGGGAATTCGGGGATTTCAGAGAGATCTTGGAGACGTTGCGTGACTGGCTAGGTATGTTTTCCCAGCTGGCAGTCCTTTGATCGATACCTCCTTGTTCTTTCTCCTATTCGCTACTATCGCAAGGCTTTATCATGCGATGTTGGCGGGTTTCACCAACGTTTCGGCAGTTATTTGAACCAATTCTGGTGCAGGTTTTCTGGGTTATCAGGTCATTTTCGTGTGTACGCTCATTGGCAGCTATCAGGGGTCCTGCACCAGCATCATTTCGCCCTTTCTGCGTTTCCGCTTCCGCAACCCACACTTGTCCTGTACGGGGCCAGATTATACAGCGGCGATGTGCCGCACCGAGATCGATCGGACTTGTGTTGAGGCGGAATTCGCTATCCAGCTGTTCACCTACTCAGTTAGCCTCCTACACACCATGCACGACGCCTTTTCGCCGACCTATCGCTATGAGTCACCACTTCAAGGTTGTTGATTTACCTCCGAGAGCTGATTGGCAGGACTGGGCATGAAATGGAAACAACCGTCAGAGCAGCACTGTAGCTCACCAAAGTCAGCTGGGCCAGCTGCAGAGCCATGAACATAGAATCGATCGAGGATGGCTGGATCTCACATCAAACATCCTTCCAAACATTTCTGAATGATACAATTACATGCAAAGCCGAGTTGCTCATAGCTAACGACAAGTCCACAACCTAACCCTATTTCGTAGCTACTACCCTCCTCGTGGCTGCCCCATCGTCCTCGAGCAACAAGGTTCTCCGAATGACCAGTCTGCGATGCGATCGGTGTCTCCTGCGGCATTCAACGCGGTGAAACCAAACCGCAGAAAGGCTAGATGTCGGTAGATGAATTGATTAGTGGCGTAGCTGGTGGCGTTTTGCCCGTTTTACGTACGTCTGGGTTGAATTTGACATTTCGAGGAAACGACACGCGCACGGGGCTTCACGGCCGGCGGTGGCTAGGGTTCTCCTCCCGCCTCCGAGATCCGCCGGTAGCGGTGAACAGAAACCTTCCGTAAACCTCTTGGTAGCTCTTGCGGAAGCTTCTCCCCACTACACAGCTGGTATGAACAGGGTACGTAAGTGCGCGTTTACTGGCCAGCTTGCGCTATGTCCTAAAGTTGCTTTGCGAGATAGCGGCCTGGTCGGAGTACATAACTTCATAGGGGCCTTCGCCGTAATTGGTGCCGTTCAGCGTCCACCTAGGTGCGTACCGATTCGTGTTCGATGACTATGTAGCCGTTGTCACGAATCAAGTAACCGCCGTCAGTACCGCAAGAAGTTGCCGGCAGTTCATACTTGATCGCGTCGCATCTCCCTTTACGTTATAGAAGAAATGCGGATTCCGGGTGACTCCCAAAGCCGTTGGAGGTCGGACCCGTGGGCTGCGGCTGCGATGAATGAGATAGGAAACAGAGCAGAATCTGCAGATAATGTTCATGTACATGTACAGGTACATGAACTGTCTAGCAAAACAACTGTCCTCATAGTTCGAAGTTATGCTACGCAATAGAGCTCAAGAGGGGAATTGCGAACCGTTCGTTGCCTCGACAGAGGACAGCCACACTCCCACGGCGTGCATGAGATTGACCGTTTGTGCAACGAAAACGGTGACAATCAGCGAGCAGAAGAGCGCTCTGCGCGACTCCCGGGTTCGATTTGCTTGACGTGTCTAGATATGTGTCTCCTTTGTTGTCTATGTCCAGCAAAACAGAATGTAGGAGTATCACGTTGCATGTCGTCGGTGACCTTTATCAGCATATACCTCAGGCAGCGAAGACCTCGCTGTTGAAGTACACGACCTCAGGCGCAAACCTCATCAAGAATATCAGTAACAGGGTTGTGAACATAAGATTGATTTCTCCTTTCAACGTCTTTTGGAGCTCAAGCCAGCGAATCCTTATCTCCTTGCGTCTCGTTCGGTGAACTACACAGAAGGATATCCCATTCATCAGGGTCACAGGGGCTCGTACCAGGGTGAAGTGAGGCCATAGCACGTCGGGTATTACAGACGAAGCTGTCGCGTCTCAAGTCGCTTGAGCTCGTGGAGAGGTGCGTGGGACTTACGTTAAAAACCAATGCCCCAGAACGAGGAGAATAATCTTACATTGTGTGTGATGGCATGCTCGCATCGCTTGCGATTTCCTAATCACATGCCCACCGCCGTCAATGTCATGCTTTGACGCTGCGCTCAAGGATTCTGCGTAACAACCATGTCGAATACTTGTTCGCATGTCTCCGTAGTGAGAAGACTGAGGGACTGTCTTCTAGCAAACCTTTGGAATTAGGACTCTTCAGGGCAGTGCGTTTGAGCTGGAGAGACACGACCGAACAGGGATGAACCCCAAGGAGTGAGGTGGCGTCAAAGTTCGTAGATCACGTCCCTTGTCCCTTGCGAATTAGCAACCCGAAAAAGAGCTTGTGCCGTGGTTCAGGTGGGCTCATGGTAGACACGGTTGCCAAGTATATCTCGTTTAAGATGCTGAAACGAGTCAGTGGAGGCAAGCTATCACTGGCGGATAACAGGAAGTAGCCTTAAATAACCCCTAAACCCCTGCTGCCAGCGGTAACTCGGTCGCGACGGAGAATGTCAACAAACAAAACAAAACATCAACAACATCGTCGTCTGGCGTCATGTCGCTGTAGTTTCCCACCCCGGTGCTCATCTACTTGCAGGTTTCTCAGTTCCGTCAGTCAGCCTGGTGACTCGCAAGGTTAGTATACCGGCTGCGTTATACCTTCGACCTCGCCGCAATGCAGGAATCGCATCCGGTCGACGAGCTTTCCTTCTACGACCAGCCGGGAAGCGACGCATTATTTGCGGCCCCTTCTCCAAGCCGGCAGTCATTTGATAGTTTTACTGGTCAGGGCAGCTCAAGACGTCTCAGGAGATCATCATCAACCTCATCTCTACAATCACAATGCTCCATAGCCTCGGCAGTATCTACAGTATCCGAAGCGGCATCAACTTCGTCTTGTTCATCGGTAGAACAAGTTTTCTTTGGACCATTGTCGGAAAAGGAGAAGAAGCTGGTCGCAAAGCTTGGCAGGCAACCGAAGGATACCTCTTCCACACCGTCCAGAGAAGAGTCACGAGCAGTTCCAACCAGCAGCCGAAGACTGCGGAAGAAGGATTCCCTGGATTTTAACAGGCGGAAAACATTAGGGTTCTCATCGAGAAAGAGCGATGACTCGGGGACCAGCAGGCGATGGGAAGGGGGGCTGATAGAGAAGAGTGAGTAGTCCTGAAGCATCACTGATCTCTTTTGCGCGTATTGAAACCATCCACACAGGGAATACGCCACGGATGGATACACCGCTTCGAGCTGTCGTTGCTTTGGGACCTGCGTCTGATTGTGCCACGATTTCACTTACGTTGGGGATGTCAGCAGGATCATCCGGCGAGTCTGACGCTCAAGCTGCAGAAATCATTGATCCACAGACTTCCCCCAACCAGGCGTATACAGAAACATCAGCACCTTATAATCAGCCATCTTTGGCAAGGATTCCGTCGTCATTGTCTTTAGCGGATGACTTTGCTGATATGGCAGTTTATGACCACGTCGAGATGATCATCCAGCAAGCATCAGGGTATCAGGGCTTGGAGGCCAGAGAGGAAAATGTTAATGTCAAGCTAGGCGTGACAGAGCAAGACGACGTTGAACATGCATTATCTGCTGAAGTCGCTATTCCGGCAATTGAAGGTGAGTTGAGTTTGAGCTCGAGTGTTTCCTCTCCATACGTCAAGCTGATACGCGGGTTGCTAGAACACGCCAACGATGACTCGGATAAAGAAAACAGTAGAACAGGATCTCATAATGTCAGTGTTCGCTCAAGCCGGAGTGCTTTAGGGGCCGTTTCAACGAAAAGCAACAGAGGACATGTCTTGCGGGAGCTTGCGGTTTATGGGGGAAGCGAAAGGAAGAGTTTGAGAGATAGGAAAGGTGAACGAGCGGAGAGAGGGAATGTTAGGATCGATACCGTCACTCTGTCATCTGCTCCGCCTACCCCAGCTTCAACAGCGGTATCATTCCCGGCGCAACCTTCTCTGGAGATCCATGCCGAAGAATCGGGCTCATCCAGCTCGATATTTTTAGCTGCCTCGAACAGACTCTCCGACACTGACAGACAGCAGTCAACGCCGCCGCCAGAGGCTACGCGGGACGAAATCACCAAAGCATCTGCCCGCCTTCAAGAAGTGTTGAGACTTGAAGATTCTGGATCTCAGGCTCGCGAGTCTGAGCGTCTATCAACTCCCAAGGATGGCGGGAATGACGACGAATCCTTTGACCCTGATTCGCCTTTACCTATGTCTCGGGCTCCGCGGCATAGTCTTCTCCTTTCGCTTACTGCTTCACCAATCCAAGCCGAAGAAGCCAGCCCATCAAAGTCTTCCTCCGAATCGACATCACCTCTTCGAGACGATTTGTTCATGCCTGAGTATCAGATCATTACTACGCCTTACCGAAACCGTTCAATGCGATCATCACCGACGGCGCTCGGTATCAAGACTCCCGTGGGCCCAGTAGTTCCTCGGCATCGCGACTCGCATACGAAACGACGGGCACAAGCAACGCTGGAGCGACAAGCGGCTATCAGTAATAAGTTAAGCGCCGTTTCGCTGAATATGAGCGGATTGGGATCTTCCGCTTACGGTAGTGCTGGTACACCATACAAGTCGATCTCGCATCCGCAAGAGATGTTGCCCTCGGATACGCCGGCATCCATTGCACGACCAGAAAAACCTGTCGTCGAGGGAAATATAGGTGTCGTGGGGACGACTACCCCGAATCTTCAGCTTCCTACTTTGGCCATTGTTCATGACGTCTTTGACGAACCGACAGGATCGAGGGAACAATCCCGGCCAAAGTCGCCCACCAGATATTCCGAGGAGACTTACAAGCGCGGTGGTGTCCAGCAAAACACCTCAGAGACGCTTGCCTCGAGAATACCAAAACCAGTAGCCCCACCGACGCAACCTGTTTTCCAGAAACCCATGATCTCAAATCTGCCAGTGTTGAAGCCTCTAGTACCGACAATGAAGAGTAGCGCAACACAAAAGTTAACTTCTAGTATTACCGCGACATTCAAGGCTGTAAGGCCCGAGATTACAAGCCAGAACGAACCTATAAAGCTTGGAACGCCAGTGAGAGGACGGCTACCGAGTGCATTTGCGTTCAGGAGTCCTGCTGCCTCTCGTGTTCTTTCGGCTAGCAATCCTTCCAAGTTTGCACAAGCAAGGACGGCCTCCGGTAGCTTGCTTTCTTCCACCTCTGGTGCGGCAAGACCCATTACACCGGCAAAGGGCTTGTACCGGTCCATGGGAGTTAGGGAGCCTGGTCCACCAACACCGCGTCGGAATGATACTCTCGGCGCGGTAATCATCCACAATACCTTGAACAAGCCGATTACTGTAAGTATCCTGCCGTAAACCTTCTGTGTTGATTACTGATCGTCACGTCGCTCTCCATTGTGTCGTGACAGCCCTCGTCATGTACAACCGACGTCATATCTCATTCGACCACCTCAGACAAACCACCCGTGGCAACAGCTCCTCAGCCTCTCGCGGCCACAACCACAGCACAGCCCCTACCGATCCATCCTCAAGGGCGAAGCTTGGAGTCTTTCGGCACGAGCGCTGATTTATCTGACAGCATTGCAACGGCGAAGCCAGCACCAACCACCACGCGCCGCATGCCGTCTAGGGTACCAACGGAGCGCGAAACTAGCGAGTCAGATGCTGTACCTGTTGCACCTCTGCTACTTCAAGGCGGTCGAACCCCCTCCGCTGAAACCCGACTCACGGCTGGTGGGAGAGCAATGCGACCGATACGACCGATAGCCAGTCTGCCCGCATCCCAGCGCAAGCAACGGTCTGCGCCACCGCCTGCTCCGAAACCCACAGCGGTGCACACCGGTGAATCCAGTGAAAAAGAGATGATCGCTGCCAAAGCCAAACCGGCGCATATTAATGAATTTAGCAAGAAGGAGATGGAAACATTGACCATGCTCAACACGGCTCGGAACGAAGTGTACTTTTGCATGCTGGACCGGAACGTCGTCAAGAAGGACGGACCGAAGCCGCCGAGCCCCAAGGTGCGCACGATAGCAGAGCGGAAGGAAGAAGAGCGGAAACTGGGGCGCGAAGCCCGTGCAAAACGGCGTGGTGGTAGTGTAAGGGGAAACAGCGCTGGAGGGGACGAGTCGTCAGCACAAGAGGATACCACCGACAAACCGCCTTCACTTGCGGATCTCCTTCCCCGGCTAACGCACGTCCGAGGCGCAGGCGAGGACGAGGACTATCAGACCCCGGCGAGACCGCTCAAGCGGACGCGCAAGTCTGGCCCCGCAGCGGCGGGCCGCGTCGAGGACGATCCGTCACCCACGGGCCCAAAGAGGAAGAAAAACCGCACGACGACGACGACGTCGACGGTGCTGGTGCTTCCAGAAGCGGCACAGGAAGAAAAATATGTGACCTGGGATAAAGGTCTGGTGGTGATTGAACGCGCCGAGCTAAGCGTTCCCCGACATCACCGGGAAGGCGAGCCGGTAGACGCGAGCTTGAAGAGTTGTCTGAAACGCAGAGATACGGCAAGTCTATTTTATCTTCTCTTGTGCTGACTGGACCGCCCATTGACATGATCACGAACACGTTTCTGGGGTTCCGCGTGGAATATAGATACAACTGGACTACCTAGGTAACCCACTTAACGCGACGGCTCCGATCCCGAGACTGAAGCGGAACCGGATTCCCGTTTTTCGTTACTGGTACGATGGGGAGGAGGCACCTGTGCCTGCCGCTGCGACCGCTGCCGTTGTGGTAGCACCGCCGTCGCCGCCGCCAACGGTAAAAGCTTTAAGCGGACAGGGAGCGCGCCGGGGAAAGAAGCAGTGATGAAGGGCGGTTTGAGAGTCGGAGTGGAAAAGCTCGTTGTAAATATGGAGGTAGGCGGGGCGAGCGGAGGACCCGTTTGATGGGTAATAATGATATTGAGATTATAATATGAAATGACATCCGTTGGTGGGACATGGACGCCTATTCCGCTCGTTAGTTTGCGAGGTTTACTTGAATTGCTGATGCCGTCGCAAGTCGGTGGCCAATGTGATGGCGAATAAGACCCCCGAGCGATGAACCCAGTATAACTTGCCGCCTTCCAGGTCATCCATTATGTCCTTGCTGCTTGATAGCACTTGATCCGCGATCGTTGACCAAACAACACCCCTTTTTGCCGATCCTATCACGTTCGTTCATTCTGCGCAATCTGATCCACAAGACCCCTCACTTCATCCCTCAACGCTTGCATCTGTTCCCCCAACTCGCGCTGTTCCCTTTCTTGGAGCGCAGGAAGCGCAGTGGTGTCGGAGAGGAGGACCATGAGTTTAAGTTGGTGGGTGAGGGAGAGGAGAGAGGTGGCCGAGTCGAGTAAAGTGGAGGAGAGGACAGAGGACTGGAGAGACGCGGTTTCTGTTGTATGCCCGGAAGGGGTGAGGCCGTTCTACCCCGCGTCGAGGTTTAGAAAAGAAGTTAGGCGGAAGCCAACGATGTTGGTGAAGCAAAACACCCAAGAGCGAGCGGGCGTACCTGAAAGAGATGCAGCATTTTACCAAGACCGTCGCCCAACGTGCCCACCTGCTTATCGATACGCGCATTCCATCGTTCTTCCCACACAGCGGCGTATGCGGCTTCCTTCTGCCCCGGCTGCTTCTCGAGGAACTGGTCGAGCGAGTCGTCGAATGCGGTGATAGCGGCGGGAGCGGAGGGCGCGTTGGACATGGTTATATGGATGCGATGGGCATGGTGCGCTGCACCGTTGTGCTGTAGTCGTGTGTAGCGGAAGAATGGATGCCTCGTCTACGTTACCCCGCATCGGGCCGGATGCGGACATGAGGGTTGGATGTCCGCACCGGGGTGATTAGACAGGTATAAGCTCTAGCATACCGCGATCCGACGAGTACAAGTGGTGCTACGGGGCGGATTCATAATATGGCTTGTTCCCCTTTCCAAACAGTCCCTTCTACCCCCTGATGGGCATGTATACCAGAACCAGAAGCCGGGATAGTCGCCCACCAAGGGGCACCAGTGGCGTTGGGAACTGTGTCCGGAGCAAAAAGGCTGCGCCTCCTGGAATCGAACGAGCCAACTGCATTCGGCGTGCGCTTGTGCGCTTTCCGTCCGCTCGCAAGCTCTGGCTTTTCGCTCCGCCAGACACCCGGCCTGCTTCCCGGCGGCCGCCCGGGGTGTCGGTGCCAATGGCCGTGACGCTGTCGACGACGGTGAAAGACCATCTCGCTTCGCCCTCGCCGTCCATGCACGTCGCTAGCGGTGGCAAGCAACAGCTTATCTGCAGTCTTTAAACATCCTTCTGAATCTCGGCCTAGACGCACGAGCAATTGGGAGACCGCAGCACCGACCTTTTTTTTCTTTTTCACTTCAATAATCCGACAAGATGGGTGCTACCCGAGCCACCAAGGAAGCTTACTTTGAGAAGCTTCGACACTTGATCGAGACTTACCGTGAGTTCGAGCAGTGAAGGGCGTCGCGGGTAAGTTCGGCGTGTTGATCCTGTTCCTGTTCCTCGCAGCCTCGATCTTCCTTGTCAACGTCGACAATGTCTCTTCCACCCAATTGCACCAGATCCGATTGGCCTTGCGAGGCAAGGGTGTGGTCTTGATGGGAAAGAACACCATGGTCCGACGAGCCCTCCGAGGCATCTTGGCCGACTTCCCCCACTTTGAAAAGCTCATGCCTTACCTCAAGGGAAACATCGGTTTCGTCTTCACCTCGGGTGACTTGAAGGACATTCGAGAAATCATCGTCTCCAACAAGGTTTCCGCCCCTGCCCGAGCCGGTGCCGTCGCCCCCGTCGATGTCTTCGTCCCCGCTGGTAACACCGGTATGGAACCCGGAAAGACCTCTTTCTTCCAGGCCTTGTCCATCCCTACCAAGATTGCCCGAGGTACGATCGAAATCGTCAACGACGTCCAGGTCGTCACCGCCGGTACCAAGGTCGGAACTTCCGAAGCCACCTTGTTGAACATGTTGAACATCTCCCCCTTCCACTACGGTATGGGTGTCGTTCAGATCTTCTCCGACGGTAACGTCTTTGCCCCGTCCATCTTGGACATTGACGAAAAGGTCTTGATCGACCAGTTCATGGGCGGTGTTGCTACCATCGCCGCCATCTCTTTGGCCACCGGTTTCCCTACCATCGCTTCCGTCGGTCACTCTTTGGTCAACTCTTTCAAGAACTTGTTGGCTGTTTCCGTTGCCACCGACTACGAGTTTGAGGAGTCCAAGCAGGTGAGCCGTTTTTCTCGTTCTCAACTACCTTTTCCCTCTACCCGCACCCTTGCGCACCCGCCACCCCGACAAGATGATCAAATAGAAAAATCACACTGAAAATTCCGATTGTTCCGAGGGGTAACTCTCGGGACAAGAGGCGGAGAAATCTATCCACCCTGATCCCCACTTTCCTCGCACTGGCTCTTTGCTACAACCAAACGAACGCGCTTGAACAAGTTGACTGACACCCTCTCGCTGTTCTCGCGTGTGTAGATCAAGGAATACCTTGCCAACCCTGAGGCTTTCGCCGCTGCCGCCGCCCCTGCTGCTGCCGCCGCTGAGTCCGGTGCTTCCGCTGAAGCTCCCAAGGAGGACGCCAAGGAAGAGTACGTGTTTGGTCCCCCATTCTTTCCCCACGCACCGCCGACTGACTTGTTTTGTGTGTTTGTGTTTGTAGCGAGGAGGAAGGATCCGACGATGACATGGGCTTCGGTCTCTTCGACTAAACGCCTCTCTCGCATCGTCGTCTGCTCAATGGAGTGCGCCTGGGTGACCAGGAGTCGGATGATAGCATGGTCTTAGGTGGTGTAATGCCGAGGAAGGGAATAGTGTAGCTAGCACGCGCCTCTTGTGTTGTATGGTAGCCTCGCCCGAGCTTTCTCGCTGCGTTAGTCATCTATGTCATGCGATTGTTGCCGAAGACTAGTGGACTACACGCAACATACTGTAGTGCTTGTGGCTCCAGCGGGACAGTCGAGGACCAAGATGGCGGTACCCAATGTCCGTATGACGGATGGTGCGCCCGATCCATGTTGCCCGGCGGTGCTGGATGACGAGGACATAACTGAGGATAACTTGTTCACTGCTATTCCATCTTCTATCACCGACAAGCAACAACACCATGTCAAACCCGCTACTGGCTCAGATTCAGGGTACGCCATCCCTTTCCCGTTGCCCGGCGCCGCACACTAACGTCCCACACCGAAAACAGCCGGCGCCAAACTCCGTCATACGACGACGGTGGACAAGTCCGCGCCCATAATCGATGGCAAGTCCCAATCCTCTGGCGGCGGAGGGGGAGGGATGGGAGGAATGGCAGGGGGAATGGCAATGATGGGCGCCGCTCGAGATGCAGCGAACAGCTTGCACAAGACGTTGGGAATGGGCAGTGATCCTGCTGCCGCGAAAGGATCTTCGGGCTCAGGAACGGGGAGTAGGATATCTATGCAGGATGTCAAGGACATGAGGGGACACTTGAACACGGCGACTAATGCGGCAAATAGCTTGCATCGGACGTTGGGGATGGGTAATGAGCAGCAGGCAGCGAAAGGTGGTGATGCAGGTAGCGCCGCTGGTGGTGGTGGCCCGCCGCAGTTGGGAAATCTGTTTGCGAATGGGATGCCGACGCTACGCAAGGCCGGGGAACGAGCGAGTGGTGAGTCCCTACCCTTTTCAATCACGTCTCTCCTGCTGCGCTTTGATAGTAATGACGTAAACCTGCGCACCCCTCCAATAGCGAGTATCCCGAATATGGCGAAACCTCCAGCGATACCGGGACTGTCACACAGACCGTCTGCGGCGTCTTCCGTCCCGAAACCGCCATCCAGAGCGCCGCCTTCGGGTACTCCTCCGCCACCGCCTCCGCCGCCGCCACCGCCGACGAGAACTACGACGTCGGCTGGGCCACCGCCACCGCCGGGGAGATTTGTCCCTGCGCGGCCTAACGCCCCTCCCCCTCCTCCGCCGCCGCCGACGCCTCCGTCAGCAACTGGAAGGTCAATGCCACCCGCACCCCCGGCCCGACCTACTGGACCCAACTTTGTAAGTTCCCCTTCGTTCCATGATGTCCCCGCTAACCCTGCCCTCCTCTTCTCGCAGAGAGGAACACCAGCGCCCCCGGCACCGGCACCACCCAAGCGTCCATCAGTCCCGACCCCGCCATCCCTCCCTTCCCGTCCGAGTTCCTTTGCTCGCGCGGTTCCCCCTCCGCCTCCGCCTCCACCAGCGGTAGCCCAACCGAGAAGGAAACCACCGCCCGTGGCGCGGACGGAGGATTTCGAGTCATCCTCCGCCGCTCCGCCGCCCCCGCCTCCTCCTCCACCGCCACCACCACCTCCGGGAATGCATGCGCCAGCTACAACGCGCGCGCCTGCTACGCCACCGGGTAGGAAATTACCTCCGCCGAGGGCTGTTCCCCCTCCAGCTCCCGCGGAAGAGGAAGAGGAGGAGGAGAGACCGCCGCCCCCGCCGATGGGAAGAAGTCCTGCGGCTGCAGCGATGCTTGCTGCTGGCCGAGCTGTAAGTTTCCTCCTTCATTTTCGCTTTGGAATGGCAAGGGAAACTACAGCTGATCGAGTGTCTATGGTGGATGTAGAGAGCTTCCTCCAGCGCTTCTGTGGATCAAGGGTCGCACATCCCGCCGCCGCCGCCGATGGGGAGAAGTCCTGCGGCTGCAGCGATGCTTGCTGCCGGACGAGCTGTGAGTCCCCGCTTTTTACCCCCGCTTTGGACGGGGCGAACTGATTATGAGTCTGTGGATGTGAGAAGAGAGCTTCTTCCAACGCTTCTGTAGCGTCCGGCACACATGTTCCGCCCCCGCCGCCGAGGGCTTTACCTGTTCCTGCGCCTGAACAAGAGGAAGATGACGAAGACAATGCGCCTCCGCTCCCTGCAGGACGGGCACACGTACGTTCCTCTTTCGCTATTCATCGCGTGCATGAACACGTTTCCTGACGTCTGTTTCGCGGGGCTGCGTAGAGACCTCTGGCGCCCGCGTTACCACCTGCGCCATCCGTACCGGCACCAGCGCGTCCGGGATCGATGATGATGATGCCTCCGTCTGCCGGGGCGATGGGGAACGGAGGGGGAGGTGCAGGGTTCAGGCCCGCACCGAGGGAGACGACGTTTACGCCTCCCGTGTTATCTGGCGGGGGTTCGGCAGCCGGGAGGTCTGGATCGTTTAGAAGTGCGCCTCCGGCAGCCGCTCCTCCGCCGTCGCAGCACGGCGCGGCGAATGCCAGTCGCGAGTCTTTAACCAGGTGTATGTTTTCTCTCCCGCTTTCCTTTCTAGTCTCCAACGTCGGCCCCCACCTGCCCGCTGACTGCCTGCGCCCTGTATATGCTACACATTCCGTAAAACAGCGACAAGCCCGCCCGCGATCGACGGCCACTGGACGTTCCCGACCCGTGCAATGTTCCCGCCCGTGCGCGGTTCATGGGCGCCGAGCAAGCTGTACGTCGCGCTCTTCTTTGGGAACAACGCGCAGCTGACCTACTTTGTTCCGTCGGGCAGGACGTATGTCAGCGGCCGGTCACGTGGAGGCGGGGTGGGAGTGGAGGACTCGTAGCCGGCGATGGCCGGGAGTGGAGGAAAGGAGAGAATGGATTTGGTTGCCAGATAGTCGCGTTGTGCCCTATGAGTCACGTGTCGGATGCGGATGCAGATGACGCAATGTGCTTGGTCAGACAGCGCCGTATTAGTCATAGGGCCAGGCCTTAGTCATCCCCGGATAGGGGCTGTTAGTGATCTGCGGATAGGGGTTCTATAACTATCCCCGGCAGCGCCCCTCCCGCCCCGCTCCCTTTTCCCCCCAACACCATGTCCGCCCCGAAACTCGCCAAGGGCCCCGCCGACTTCAAGCTCCTCACCGCGGGCACCCCGAACGGATACAAGGCAAGCATCCTCCTCGAGGAGCTCGTCGCCGCGTACCCCGGGTTCACGTACGACTTTGAGGGCATCTCGTTCAAGAGCAACGAGCAGAAGGAAGAGTGGTTTTTGCAGGTCAATCCGAATGGCCGGAGTGAGTCGCCGTGTGCCGTCGCTTTCCCGCCGACGGACGGCCACTGACTCGTCCCAATGCCCGATAGTCCCCGCCGCCATCGTCTACCCCAAAGAACAAGGCGGCAAGGAACACTACGTGTTTGAGAGCGCGAGCATCTCCCTCTGGCTAATCGACCACATCGACACGGCACACAAGTTGTCGTTCGAGGACGAGTATGAAAAGTCCGAGGCGTTGAGTTGGTTGTTTTTCATGCATGGCGGGCTTGGACCGATGCAGGGGTACGTTCGGGTTTCATTCCCACGTCGGACGTATCCGCTCGTGCTGACATCGTTCCCCGCGGCTTTTTCATAGACAATGTACGCCGCTTCTCTGCACTTCCTTGCTGCTCATCATTTCAGACTAACCCCCCCCCCTCTACTCTTCGCCCCGCCCCGCACGCAGCCAACCACTTTTTCCGCTACGCACCCGAGAAAATCCCGTACGGCATCAACAGGTACCGGGAGGAGACGAAACGGCTGTACAGCGTCTTGGAGGACCGACTTGCCGGGCGACGGGAGGATCCGGCCACGTCCGAGGATGGCAAGACGCACGGTAGGGAGCGGGAGTATGTCGTGGGTAAGGGGAAGGGCAAGTATAGTTTTGTTGATGTGAATAGTACGTCCCCGCATTTCTCGTCGTCGTAAATCGTTATAGAGACTAATAGCCTGCACCTGGTGCCTGTAGTCTATCCCTGGGTCCGAACGCACGCATGGGCAGGTGTAGAAAGCCTCGCGGAATACCCAAACCTCTCCGTACGTTCTCTCCTCCCTCTTCCCATGCTTTCCTGACACTTACCCCGCGCACGGCAGAAATGGCTCGACCGTGTCGCCGCCCGACCCGCCGTCAAGCGGGGGCTCGACATTCCGGAGAAGAATACGTATAATCCGGCGATGACCGAGGAGGAGCAGACGAAGAAGGCGGAGGCGGCCAAGCAGTGGATTCATGGCAAGTAGGCCAGCTCCCGAACGCCGCGAGCCTCGTTGAGCCGAGTCGAGCCTAGTGGAGTGTGACGAGCCGACGTATGACTTGATATTGGAACAAGCGGAGAAGTAGACGGGTGCGAGTGAACCGAACAAGAACGAGACCCGACCTGTGAAAAAGATTGTGTCTGATAGATGCGGCAAACAGACGACATGGGAGATAGCCTGGGTCGGTAAGGCTAGCGTAAAGGCACTCAACAGCCACTACGTAGACCCACCACCACCACCACCACCACCACGCTCGTCGCCATCGCCATCGCTGTCCGCGTGGCTGCTTTTCCGTCCCCCTCCCCTTCCCGTTGCCCGGCATGTAATGTGTAAAGAAAAAGAATATGTGGAAGAAAGAATGTGGAAACTGCTTGTGATGATTCGTATTACATGAACCCTGTCTGTCTGTCTGTCGATTCACTGAGCCAGGACGCCGTCAGCCTTACAAGGGTTTCACGATGCAACGACTCATCCGGCTGTATGTGACGGTACGTCGTTACACCTTGGAGCAGCTCTGTGAGCTACACGCTGTCAAAACGTCCACTACCTTGCCACCGTTGTATATCGCCATACGTACGCGCATACGTGCGGCCACGAATGAAATCCGGGTGAATCCAGTGGGATGTTTGACAAGCAGGAGGAAATATCCAGTATTGTTCGGAATCATTAGAGATGTAGGTGCACATCTCACGTGTGCTGTACAGACCTGTACGGGTCGCATCCTCCCTTGGCTTCGATCGAGCGCAGCTCTATATGTACACCTGCCACTCCATACATGAATACACCATTTATCCTGATCATGACAATCTAGCAACGTGCGCGTGCACACCCGGAGCGCTTCCATTACGTGCGACTTGAGAGTCCCGGCGGTCGATCCATCCTGCCCTGCCAACCCACTTCACGCTGCTTCAATGGTTGATGAAACAAGGGTGAGCGCGGAAGTCGGGACCGTTCAAGGTAATGTCGGAAGCGATCCATCGCTTGCTGGTTCGTTTGATAGAAAGCCAGTTCTTCTTCACCGAATAGCAAGTACACTCCATCTTAGGAAATGCTGTCGAGGCCTGGTAGCTGGCGAGACCATACCTTGGTTGTCGTGCGCGCATCGGTATATCGAGGCCAAGCTGACAAGGATTTCCGTCCACCGCTCCATGGTCCCAACCGCAGTACCGGCTGCATCTGCCCAAGTTGAACCGAAAGATAAGAACATGAGTATTCCGTTGGATGGCCCTGCTTGGTTGCGCCGAGAAGCTCACATTTCGCACCTGACATTGACAAACCCACGGGTATGAAAGCCGAATTTCCAGCTCCTCTCACTTGACGCTCGGTTCACTCAACCTCTTCCCTCATTGACACCCTTCCCACTCTTCCTCCTCCGCCGTAGATCAGCCTCAAGTTGCTTGAACGCCTCATCATCATCATCCTATCACGTAGGAAGGATGAGTCCCAATTATCGCACAAGTCTCGACAAATGGTAAGCGGAGGGGGATACATACTGGATGGTTCGTCGATGCGAATACCTGTTTTGCCTTTTGAGCGTCTTCTTTGTCACGCGTTTTGGCGCGTTCTTGCTTGTCCAGATCGTGCCGCAGGGCTCTGAGAGGCTTTGGATGCGAGGCGTCGAGGTTTGAGCTAGGGCAAAGGGGCAGGTCGTGAATCGGTTTATGCGTGGAGGGGTAACACGAAGAGGGGAGGTAGACATGGGAGCTTACTTGAATATCGATATCCATAACTGTACACGCTCGATGAGGGTTGCTCTTTCACCGACGGTGGAACATCCATACGTCTCCAGCAAAGCACGCAGTTCCTTTGGCGTCGCAAGGTGGTAATTCGGCTTGCTGATTTTCCGTGTGAGGTCTACGGCGGGGGAATGGCTTGTTGCGCTCGATGAATCATCGCCCGCCGCACCGGAAAACAGTTTCGCCCAGATGGCTTTGGTAGTTGTTGTTCCAGGTGGCGGAGGGACCGGTGGAGAGCGACACGATCGGTCGAGGTGTGCATTGAGCGTGGAGAATGGGACCGACCGACCGCATGCGGGACATGGGACAGAGTTTGGTTGGGTTTGTCCAGATGGCGGGAGGGCGTATACTTCGTTTTCTTCTAATTGATCGGTGGCATCCATGTCGTCCCGGCTGTTTGTCCGACTGGACACACCGAGTGTCTCCACTCCTGGGTTTACCTCCCCGTCCTCGTTGTCATCATCATCATCGAGAACGATCGTCTGCACGTTCTTGCCCAAGTTCTCCCTTGTAGGAGCTTGCCCACGCAAGAAATTCGACTGACTTGTGGCGTCTTGACCGTTCACGCAACGCCGTTTGCTGACACCTCCCGGTGGATCTGGCGCTTTGCGTTTCGTTGAAGGGCGGGAATGTCCAGCGTCAAGGAAACGAAGGAAGTCGGCACTGTGAGGAGGGGTTCGATGCTCAGCATTTGGAATGATGAGTTGGAGGAGGCAACACAACGTGACATGATTTCGCCGCCGCGTATAAACTAGGGACAGAAGAGCCACTTCAGAAAAGATCTGCGATGCAGGTTGAACATCGAGTCCCTCTTCAGCTCGCTCAACGAGATGTCGGCACTCTCGGCGACCTAACCGCATGCCGAGTCTGAGACGGCACGCGTCGCGTTAGGACTGTCCTCGGTCTCGAGCTCATACAAAGAGCGAAAGCGCATGAGGTCACCCTAAGGCGTCCCGGAACACGACACCGAATCGAGGCAGCCCATGTTGACGAGGACACTCTATCCGGCACCAATACTCACTTGACCTCCTCCCAAGCCCCCTGTATCTCTTCCACTACCCTGTTCCGTCGTATCCCTGCCTCTTTCACAGCCTCCCTACACACGGGACACTCTTTCCTCTCCGCCAAGGCATCCCTGATGCACTGCATGAGACAGGCCGCGAGGTCAGCGCGGGGAAGGGAGTGCAGGAGACCCACGTACCCTGGAGCAGAAGGAATGGCCGCACGGGACGGAGACTGGCGCGTTGAATGGGGACTTGCAGATGGGACACTCGAGCGCCTGGGTGAGGCGGGAGGTGCGGGTCATGCTGGGTACAGGGGTTGGAAAGGAGCGATGTCAATGATCATAATGTGTTTGAGACATATTTCATTACAGCAACGCGCGAGTGGTTTTGATTCCGCGCGGATTCAACTTGGACTGACGCGGTAAGCCAGCTGGTAAGCCTAGAAGTAGCAGCCGGAGTATCACAGCGGAGCCTCACAACTACGAAAGAAGCATATCATGACTGACATCTTCTGGACTATACTATATTACCGGGTGTGCAAGCCAACTATACAATAAGATACCCTATTTCTCTTGACTTGATACTTCCGTTCAAACCTGAGGTGACGCTACTATCCAACGCAACTACACTCGGAAAAGACGACTACGAAAAGAGACATCAGCCTACCCACTCCAAAGGAAAGAGCATCGAGAAGGGGCGAATCACCTCAACAGAAGGAACCTGAGAGGTGCTGGGAAGTGTCCTGGTTTCTGTGTTTAAGTGACTGAGATGATGCTCATCGATGTAGCGAAGTGTCCTGGTTGCTGTGTCTAGCATTTTTTGGGTAATCCAGAAGTCCTTCCTGCAACTTTCAATATACGAAGACACTTTATGTGAGGGGATGTTCGGACCACTTTGGTATTCCACGATGGAAAGCTCGGCGGGAGTTTGATCGCCCGGGATTTTGTACGCTTCTGCTGAGATTTGAACCAAGGAACGCACAAGGTTTGAGCCTTCAGGAGATGATGATCCCGGAACCGAAGTCTTTTCCACATATACTGCTGTAAGCTTTCGCAACTGCCCGGAACGTGGGGTTTCGGGGACGCTTTCGAGTCTCTTCACTGCGGCGTCTGCTTGGGTTTCGATTTTCTTCAACTCTTCAAGCACCACATCCGAACCTTCCGATGGCAACTTCTCTCGCCAGCTGCGACAGTAAGACAGGATATCTTCAAGCATTGCTCGAACAGTCCAGCAAGACCCGAGACTGGCTTCCCCCGATTCCCCCGATTCAAGCCGTGCTTCAAGCTTGTAGCTGCCCGGAACGTGGGGTTTCGGGGACGCTTTCGAGTCTCTTCACTGCGGCGTCTGCTTGGGTTTCGATTTTCTTCAACTCTTCAAGCACCACATCCGAACCTTCCGATGGCAACTTCTCTCGCCAGCTGCGACAGTAAGACAGGATATCTTCAAGCATTGCTCGAACAGTCCAGCAAGACCCGAGACTGGCTTCCCCGATTCCCCCGATTCAAGCCGTGCTTCAAGCTTGTAGCCGAGCTTTCCCAAATGCGCAACAGTGTCATCAAACCGCCAGTACTGCTTGCCTTTGAGAGTATTCTTCGGCAGAGCTTTGAGAGCTGCTTTGAAGGAATTTTTTATCCCGTTGACGTCTGACACTAAATCCGATACCATTATACCCGTTTCATCGTCAAGGTTCAAGGTGTCAAAAGACAACTCCGCAGATTCATTGCCGGTCGGATCATAAACAAACTTTGGCGTGGATCTTGTAACAGACATGGTGTAGTTTGCAGGAAATAGCAGTTGAAGGAGGGTTCGTGATTGTGTAGCCTCCAAGTCGAATGCGTGACAGGGCTGGACAAATCTGCAATATTTATATGTATGTCGATCGTACAGTAAGGAATTCTCCCCCCTACCCCCTACGCTGGTACATCCTTTGTTGTGAGATGCAATGGATTCTGTTGCACCTAATTTCGAAGCGAAATCCGTGGCAGTTGGGAGTCGTTTGTCAGCAGTATTGCCCGGTCATTTCTACCAGAGTCTATTGTGAAACAACACCTCCACCTCTTGGACCCTTTGCTGGACTCCCAAATATCCTTTATGTAGGTACAGGAACAAAGCTCTCTCGACTGAATCAATCCAGGGCCTTCAAAGGCGTTGTGATTTTGGCGATGTGATTCACTAAATACTCACTCCTTCAATTCCTGGCACTGATGCATTCTCCCCACGCGAGGCTCAGATATGCCCTTGACGTACCGTGATACTCCATAAGGATTGTACCAGAGGCTATTGCGAACGTTTACGATGCGACGTGACGATACGCACATCGATGACCTGCGGACAACCGTTCTCGTGCAACTCACGCCCTGTTTGCTTGTGCGGGAACGAACCTGCAACGCGATTGGGCTGGCAATAACATGGGACACTCGGCGAGGTTGTGCCATGATGTTAAAACCCGCTAAAGCCCTTTCCGCGCTCCCAAACTCCCTTGGGCGTTTCAAAGCGCTCGCAAGGAGCACTTTTTCGCTGTGTGCGAACGCTGGGTCACCGCTGCGCCTAGTTTCCACACCTCACGTTCTGTGACACCCTATAAAGGTCGTATCAGGCTGCAAATCGTGTCAGGCTGCAGGTTGTATCAGGCCGCATAGCGTGCGTGGAGCGTAGGTTCTGAAGATGCGCACAGGGTATGTATTGTACAGCCCTCTTCGCGCGGCTGTCGCAATCTTCGCTTGTGCGCGCGCCGTGATGTGGCCCTACTGGGCCGACCATTCCCTAGCGGATGCTCGAAGGGTGCGAGAGGATGGTAACACCCGTGAGGTCTACTGGTGGCTCCCAAAAGCATACGCAAACACACTACTTTGGCGCATTTCCACGTTTGTGTGGCGAGTGTTATTTCTCTGTGCGCGATCGAAGGGTCAACGCTGGCGCCTTACCTGCACCCCGCATATTGCGTTGCACTCTGTAAGCGTCCTATCAGGGGGCCTAGCAAGCGTCTGCCGTACGTCGTGACGATACGCAAAGTACTTGTATGTTGACGACTGTTCCGCGCCACTTGCCACTCTTTTTGTTTGTGCGCGGGAGACCGTGAGACCCCATTGGGTCCATAATGCTCTGGGAGTCTCTCACAGATCGTGAACGTCTAGCAAAGCATGTTAGGGACCGCTGGTCGCTCTCGAAAACATACGCACAAACACAATCCTTTGGCACGAGTCTAAGCTTGTGTGGCAATGGTTGTACCGCTGTGCGCGACCGCAGGACTACCGCTGCGCTAAATCTGCCACCCAGACACCGTGTGGCACTCCATAAAGGTTGCTGAGAATGCATTGTAATCGTCTGCGGCGTAGCGCGAAGGGACGCACAGTGTCGGAACCGCTGCCAAGGATGACAGGAAGTTCCGGTGGATGCAGGTAAACCGCGATTGAGCTGTACTGGGGACTCGGAACTGGAGATGACGATAGGTAGCGGTATGATTATCCGATTGACAAAATTGAGACTATCAATAATTGCGCTAGAGCTACAACCTCTAGAGCACGTAAGGATACATCCCCTCTGACCTCCTTACACTAATCTGAGAACTGAGCAAATCGATGTTGACGCGACTGGACAATAGCGACCTAGCTGGGATCCCGTTTGCCAATAGACTTTTCGCGACGAGAGAAGTGAGACGGGTCTCAGGTCAACCGAGAAACGACGTCGAACGGTGGTGGTGACAATGCGCGGAAAGACCTGACGGTCATGAGGGATGCATGGCACACAGGAAGTGTTATTTCACAGCCGTTCCATGCGACTGTTGCTTTGTGTCTCTGTGCGCGGGCGACCAAGCAACGACAATGGGCTGAAGGCGCCCGTATAGATGGCAGTAGGCGGCTCGAGCTGTATTCCTCTCTCACGTGTCACCACTTCCTCACAGCCGCAAACGCACAAACGTGCATAACATTCCCGTTCAGGCTTGAGGGCGATTTTCTTCTTCCATATTCATTAGTGTCAAACAGTGCTCCAAGGCTCATGTATAAACAGAGGCAACAATAGGGATCGCCAGGAAGCCACTATCAACACTCGACCAATGTTCCAGCCTTCTAAATTGTAAGGCAGAGCCGACATCGTAATAAAACAAACAACTAGAGATTCGCCACTAGCCACATACTCGGTTCTGATGCGCTGGATTTCCTTGACGTTCTGCCAGACAGAATACTTGCAAAGCACAGATGGATGCTATACAACAGGTGAACATCCTCCCGGCAGGCACCAGTCCTCTGAGTGACTTTACCGCCATTACTGACTTACGATAATGTCTCTCCCTGACGGTATGACCCGCTCGCCACTAAACTCAACAACAACAGCGCAATAATTCCAGTGCCCTTAAACGCTACGGAATTGCCGTCATGATGAATCACGGTGTCACAACAAAGGCAATGCTACTGAAAAGGTAAAGGCCTCTTCAGATTCATATCTTCACGCCGGCCTGCGACGCTCGCTATACCCCCTGAAACGATGTTTAGGAAGTGCAACGCAACGAGAGGGGCGCAGCTCAGTCGCAGCGGTGGGGACCCAGTCGCGCACAGCCGCTACAGTCCTCGCCACATAAGTGTGAACTCGCCCCAGGGAGGTATGCTTGTGCGTAATGTTTTTAACAGCGACTAGTGGTCTCTATCGAGTGTGAACATCGTCCTACGACCTGTAAGAGTGTCCCAGGGCATGTCCAGCCCAGTTGCGTTGCGTTACATGGGCGCCCGCGCACAAAAAAGGAGGACGTCAGTCGCGCTGAACTGCTGTCACTTTACATTTCCTGTGCGTCATGGCGCACCTCAGACGCACGCTATACAATCTGAAACGATGCTGACAGAGTGCAGCGCGGTGTGAGGGGTGCATATCAGGTGCAGCGGTATTCCCCTAGTCGCGCACAGCGTCACAGTCCTCGCTGCACAAGCGTGAAATAAACTGCAGGGATTCTGCTATCTCGACAGTTATTGTCCCGGAGGCACCATCTCTGGCGACCTGAAACACAGAGTTCCTGCTTCACTTGTTGTCGTCCATCGGCACCTCCTATCCCGTGACATGTCATTTTCCTCGCTGCGGGACAAACGCGACGCCCGTCGGTCCACTCGGGATGTTCCGCCGACAGTGGCAGGCAAGGCGCCTTCCGCTGCTGTTCCTACCACTCCTCCTCCGACGGACGAACAACCTCGGCTAACGCAGACCGAATCCCTGTCCGTCTATCATGATTTCCCAGAGGATACCTTGCAGGTTCTCACTACCGCTCAACGAGGACGCGGGGTTTATGTACGCCCAGATCTAGGCAGGTCGCTGAAAGCCGGTAAGCGGATCCCCTCCCTTACGCTCGTTTCTGGCGTTACGTTGACAAGCAATGTGATGCAGGAACAACGATCATCGCCACTTCTCCCACCGCTGCGGTGCTCTCCACTTCACAACTCGACGAATATTGTTCGTGTTGTTTCCTCGGGCTTCATGAACTCTCCTTCATTTCCCCAACAGAAGCTAGACCGGCGATAGCGGTGGGTGGAATGGAGAATGAAGCGAGTTTATTCGCTTGTGGAGGATGCAGGGTCGTTCGTTATTGTTCAAAGGTAAGCATCTTCCTTCTCCTCCCCTCTCACAGGAACCTGACTCCTTACCTTGTATCGCGCCTGCCGGTAGCCATGCCAATCCCTCGCCTGGCCATCGCATAAACCGGAATGTCGCGCTCTTCAACGTCTACGAAAGCTCTACCGCCTCTCCCGACCCGCAAACGTCAAGGCCGAGCAGGGAGGAAGCCGTCCATGGATACCCGAGGAGAGTGTACGTGCGTTAGGCAAGCTGTGCTGGGAGCGCCGGCGGAAACGCGGGGTCTCGAAGAGGGAGGAAATACAGTGGGTCCGTCCCCCTTTGCTGGACGCTTCCTTCTCTTGTTGGAACGAGAATGCTGATTGGGCACCTGGTATAGTGGGATCCAGTGGCAAAGTTGCAATCACGTACGTCACCTCTACAGCGCTCAATCTCTCTGCAGACGGTTAACCCCCTCTTTCCTCGCAATCCTTATTCGAACATTCTCCCACTCCGTCGTGTACGCAGACCGCGCAACCCTCACCCCATCCCAACGAGAACCATTCGCAGCGCTTGCGATGACGCTCGCTCAGTACCTGGCTGCGGGCGAATCTGAAGCAGAACTCGGACAGGACGGGCAACCGGCGACCGAAGGCAGTGCGTTGCCGGCGGTGGATATGAGGGCTTTTGGGTTCTCAGGTGTTGGGGAGATGATGGATCTCATTTGTGCAGTACGTTGCGTCACTCCGTCGCCTGAGGTGATGTTTGATGACCCGGTGGCATGAATGAATACTTAGTCCCGCTTTCACCTTGCTCGCCATCCGCACCTGAACAGTTCGCAACAAATTCGTTCACCCTGTCCACCCCTTCTCTGTCCCCGATCGGTGTCTCAATTTCCCCATTGATCGCACTCATCAACCATTCGTGCGCACCCAACGCCGTTGTCGTCTTTCCCCGCGGATGTGGGATCTGGTCAGCCACTGGTGTCCAGAAACCAGAAACTGAAGCGGAGGGGAAAGGAATGCGTGTGGTGCTTATCCGGGATATCCAGCCGGGAGAAGAGGTACGCCTGATTCGCATCTTCCTCGTCCTGCGTTACTATACTTAACAGCGCTGATTCACGGTTGTTTCCCGGCAGATCGTAACCTCGTACATCGACGTTTCACTCCCCCGGCATATGCGGCAGGAAGACCTAAGGCAGCGGTACCACTTCACCTGTTCTTGTGTGCTCTGTGAGCGGTATGGGCCTCATGGCGTGGGAAAAGGCATGGTAGGCAAGGCAATGCCGGTGGATCCGCGGTGGTGCATGTTTCATCCCGGGTGCAAGGACAGGGGCGTGCTTGCGATGCCTGGTAGGTAGCCTTGAGAGGGGTTTATGCGCGCATCAACTGATAGGAGATTTTGCGGTGACAGAATTGACGAAGGAAGAGGATCAGCAAGTGGTTTGTCCGGCGTGTGGCCAGACGGATAAGGTACAGGTAAAACGAGCCCAGGCGCTTGTAGAATTCGGCATGAGGATTGTTCAGTCAGATGAAAAGGGACAGCTGGGTACGTCGCATCGCTTGAAATTCCGAGATCATTTGGCTGATTTGATTTTGCTGTAGGTGAAGAGGAAGCGGGACATATTGCCAGCCTGGTAGACAGCCTCTCCCCGCTCCTTCCTTCCACGTCCTACCCTCTCCTCCCGCTACTCCGTCTGCACGCTCTCCAACTCACACAACCCTCCTCGGCACTGGCCCCGTATACACAACGAGAGGACCAGGAGCAAACCCTCTCCACCCTCTTTCCGGCCATCAAAATCCAGTCGATCATCGTCCATGCACTCTCCTCCGTCCTCCCACCTTCTCACCCATCACTCGGAATCGCCTTGGCCGAGCTAGGTAAACTGCTCAACGTGCACGTGGGCGACGGCGACGACGCACCAACACCCAAAACTGCACACGGCGGCTTAGGCGTCGTGGATCTAGGGAACGGGATAGTGATCCCGCGGGCGACGGGACAGCGGTTAATGCTTGCGCTGAGCACGATGCAGCGGGCATGGCAGGCGTTGCAAATTGGGTTTGGGAGGGAGAGGGATGTTGCGGGCGGGGTGGTAGCATGGGAGATCAAGGTGTTGATCGGTGGCCTTGAGAGGGAGTTGCAGATTCGGCAGGGGATGGCGGGGAAGGGATAAGTTGATAGATGGGCGCTGTTTCGTCTGGTCTCCCAAGTCGAGCAATGTTGAAGCAGGTCCTACTCATGGAAGACCGTGTGGTTGTAGCGTTACTGACCCAAGGAGTGGAATATCGCAACAACTTTTCACAAATGCAAAGCGTGAAAATGAGGTATAGATGTGGACAGTCCCAGAACGATGATGCAAGTGCCACAACAGGCCGAACCGCAGTGAGCGCGGGGCCCTATCTAACTCGGTCTGGCGCGACAAGCTGACCTATGGGCCGTTCTCTGAACACCGCCCTAACAAGCGTTCTCACACCCAATACTCGGCATATCGGTATCGTCGTCCTCGCCATCATGATCGACAAATGGATATATACTGTGTAGCAGGTGAGGGTACAATACCACGAGAACCCCGGACACCCAGCTACGATGCGCGGAAGGCGGGGAGACGGCGAGGAGACAACTCACGCCATCTCCTCCTTGACTTGCTCCAGCTTGTCGTCGAGCTCATGAACGGGCTCCTCGGCCGCTTCCGGTGTCACTGGGAGCTGTAACAGAGCACTCTGGGGATGAGCGAGTGCAAATAAACGCGTAAATGGAGATAACAAGACGTACCTGTTCACCTTGTTCGACTGGGTCCTTGTTCGCTGACGGCGCTGCAGCTGTTGTGTAAACGATCGTATCAGGCGACGTGAAGCGGCCTAGCTGGGTGAGGAAGGAGAGGACATACTGTGGAACGGCTCCTTTTGCCCATCAACCTCTCTAATATCCTCCTTGTCTGTTCCCTCATCCTCCTCCTCCACCTCCGGTGCCGGCGACGACGACGCGCCATTCTTCTCCCCCTTTTTCTGCATCTTCTTGATCAGCGCTTCAACCCGCTGCACCTCCTCCTCGGTCTTCTTCTTCTGATTCGCTTCGAACCATGCCTTTTTGTGCTCGAGGTCGGCAATGCATCGTTGGACATCTGATGCGTTGGCAGGAGGCGGGATGGAGAGGTTGAGGATGGCGGTGAGGAGGGCGAATGGGAGGTTGATGGATGCGTTGGCGTTAGTGGGTGTGGCGGATGACGGTGCGGAAGAATCAGGTGTCGCCACGCCGGATGAACCATTGGTAGCGGCACCCTTCTTACCGCCCTTCTTCCCCTTTTTACCACCGGAACCGGCAAGCGACGCCCAGGGATCCTCCTCATCGGCATTCTTCTTCAACACGGACCCTACAGGCTCGTCCTCGACTTTACGCAAGTTGAGCTCCTTGACACCGGCCAAAATCCTGGCTTCATCCGCACCAGCAGCGGCCGCAGCGGCACCGGCATGAGTTTCTGGCACCTTGTTCCCAAACTTGCCATTAAACCAGCCGATAAGCACGCCACAATCTTCAATCTCGCGCTCAAACGCGGGAAGCTTGGCTTCCTCACGCAACCGCGCGATTTCTTGCTCCCTTCGGATGGATTCCTCGGCGGCTTTTTCAGCACGGAAACGTTCCTGTTTTGCTTTTTGGTCTTCCCGGATTTTCGCGTAGTACCTGGAAGAGGGGAGGGATCAGGAGCTGTAAGCGGTCAAGATACGCCCGAGTGCGACTTACGCATCCTGCGCATCCCGGTTCTTTTGGTTGGCTTCCTTTTTCTTCGTGTAAAGGTCGTCCTGTAACAAGAGGTTGCACATCAGCAGCGCTTCCTACCATACCAATACCCTGCAACGAACCATCTGCTTCTGCAACTCGTTCCTCTTCTCAAACAACCCGTTCCTCTCATCCCATGCCTTCCTGCCTTCCTCCCTCAGCCCATCCATCTCCTTCTTCAACTCATCCCATCGCGCCTGCACGCGCTTGGACTCGGGATCGTCCAACGTCTTTTTCAAATCATCGACCTGGGACCGGTCCGAGGCGATGGATTCCTCCAAGGTGGTGAGTTTGGTCAAGGACGTCAAGGAACGTCGAAGGAGGGAAATCTCGTTGAGGGATTTCTTTTCGTCGATGAGCTTGAGAGTACCGGACTCGATCTGTTTGTCGAGTTGGCTGCGCGAACGGGAGGATTAGTTACCAGCACGTTATGCGGACGAGCCGACACTCACGCAATCCTCTGCTCCGCCTCGTCCCTGTTCTTGACCGGCAGCTTGCTCTTCTGCTGATTCACATCTTTGACTTTAGTTGCGATCGAGTCCTGCAGTCTCTTGAGCTGATCAAACAACTTTGTCCGATCGCCCTTGGCGTCCCTCTGCTGCGCCTGCAACTGGTCCAGCTCGGCCTTGATCACGCTCCTCCTGTCATTCTCCGACTGCGGCGCATGCAAGAGCGCAAGCTTGGACCTCACGTCGTTGAGCTGGGCCTTGACGCCGTCGATCTCCTTGTTCAGGTCGTCCTGCTCCTGGTGGTACGCGGACTGGTCCGGCTTGCTGAGCTTGCTCGCGGCGGCGGGCTTGTCGGCCTTTGCGGCGGCGGGCGACGGTTTGAGGGAGGCAGTCGGGGGCGGCATTGTGCGAGGTGTGGACTGCTGGCAGGTCGGGGCGGGAACAGGGCCAGGAAACGGGTGCAGCGTCTTGTTGTGCTGGAAGAGACGGCGGCCAATCACACGGGCATTAGGTAAGCCGCGCGTCACGTGACTGGCGGGGCTCACTGAGGAACTCGAGAGAACAGTGACCATCCTATATACCAATGATCACTTCCCTAGTCGCCAACCACTGCCTCCCTCATGGAATGGACCTTCGCATCACCTCTGAGCATGGCACCGACACCATCACCACCTTCGTCAACGGGGTAGCGCTCGACCGGCAGGAACCATGGAGCATACACGTGATTGAGGGCTGGCCGGGGGTTGGTCCTGAACGCGAGGATGAGCCGCAGAATGACGGAGAGGATGAACCTTGGACGAAGGGAGAACGCGCAGCGATGCTTGTGTTCGTCATCGTACTTCTTCTGTATGGCTGGTGCGCATACGCTTTCTATGCAAAGTGTTTGCTCTTTTGGCTAAATGGAATCTTCCCCATGGCTCAGGTGGGGCTGAAATGATCCCTTTCACTGTCTTGTCAACAACAAAGGGGGCTAGCACAGGAAGGAGCTTGAAGACCCTCCCCTGGTGAATACCGACCTGGATCATCCAGCAGTTGATACCGCGGGTTTCAACGCATCGTCTTAATCTACTACGTCAGCTCCACGCCCGTTCACTCACTGAAAAGCAGGATGCGAATAAGGGAATCCGTTGGTCGACATTCAGCTCCACGCGCTCGCACCACAAGCTGACGCGAAACCAGGAGACTGGAAGTACGGACCAGCCGTGCAAAAGGTGTGTGATCAAATTTTGCTACTATACACCTCAGCTTGGCGCTGATTAGACGACGAAAACACGGTAGACGTGGTCATCATATTATCTCGGTAGAGCGTTTCTCGCGCTCGTTTGTTACCGCACATCTTGCACTTGATGCATTACGATCAATCCATCAAACAATCTTCCTCTCGCGGTCTTTCAATGTCGACCTTCCCCTGATTCGGTCGTTTCGCGTGCCGCTATTTCCTTGACGCGCAGGAAAGGAAACCAGTAACACGCATGACGGCTCCGTCGATTACGCTGCAAGTCGTTGCTGATCGAAATAGAAAAGCATGATACCAAGCTACATGTGTATCTCTCGCTTGTTGATTTCCCTGTGCCAAGAGTGATCTGGACTGAAGTCCGGGATCGAATCAATTGGAGGGTTATGGAGCGGGAGAGAGGCGCGGCGCTGTTGTAGCGTAGGATGGGGCCATTCGGCGGTAATAAGTGGGAATGTACTAGGATGACCTCCCCCCTGCGTGTCCCCAGTATAGATTGCACGTACAGGGGCGCACATGCCATGCAACCTCTCCTCCGGACCGTATTTGAGCGTTTTTGGCAAGTTTTGCGAATATTTGCCTGATGATGTGGGCTCACGATATGACGTCAGCATCTGCGTCAGTATCACAAGTTGGAGCACTGAGCACCCTCCCAACGCCTCCGTTCCTCTTCCCCACCACCATGGACTCACAACTACCCGCCTCCCCCGCCCCGCCGTCCCCACCGGCACCGCTCGAACCCGGCCCTTCCGACTTCACGGCCGTCCTCGCTGCCTCCCATGCGCCCGAGCTACTCGAAGAATCCTCCTCCGCCTCCGGTATCGGGTCCAAGGAGGACCGCGAACGGGCAATCCTGATAGAGTGTACCGAGGTCTTTGTTCTTGTCCTCGAATCGGATTGGCAAGGCGTTGCGGCAGTTGGATTGGCGATGGATCTCAAGGTCTGTTCGCTCTTTTCTCTCTCACCAGTGATCCAGGGGCGATGTCCCACATTTTGCTAATCGTCGATAAATGATACGCCTTTCACTCTAGCACCCCGTCTCCGCTTATCCCCTGACGAACGAACACACGCCGCCACACGTCGCCTTCCTCTTTCCCTACCTTGTCTCGCAGCTCATCCTTGAACAGGCGTAAGCGCCGTTCTCCCTCCTCTCTCACACCCATCAGCTCACGGTCATGATGCGTAGACGTGCAGTATTAGTGCGTCTGATTGGGCTGGAGAGCATCGTCTCCCAGCACCCCGTCTTCCAATCATTACATACGTGAGCTCCTCACTCTCTTCTCAGATATGCGAAGGCTGCAGTTTCCTCATTCGCACGATGATAATGGCAGCGTAGCGTACGCTTTATCAAAAGACAGTCTTTCCGGAGTTTTCCCCGCCGTTAAGCACCTAGAACAGGTTCGTCCACTTCCCCCAGCCCGCGCCCCTTCTTTCCCCTGCCACCTCTTCCCGCCTGACCCACCACGCTCCTGTTCCCATGCAGGTCCTTCATCTTACGCATGACCCCCGGTTCGACTACGAGATAAAACAAGTCGCCTTGACAGCGGTCAAACATCTCCAAAGTACGCATTTTGCCTGTTCTGCGTACTCCGGCTGGCGGCGGCCTCGATAGGAAGAAGACAGCTTACAGCTCTCCTGATAGGTACCCATCGTTCTCGGGTCGTGGATGACGTCGCCAGAGCGTACGCCACCATTCCACCCGACTTGCTAGCCACATATCTCGGATTCACAGGCGATACCCAACAAGAGCTGCACAACTGTGAGTGTCTTTCTTCCATTGGGAGTCTGACTCCAACGCCCCCCGCCCCCTTTTATGAGACTGAGGGAAACGGTCGGTTGTTCGGATAGATGTCAGTGCGTTGGGTTGGGAGCTTGATCCCTCGACGGCGCAGTATCGACCTCGCATGAGACAAGGCAAGTCTCCTAGTTCTTCTTCGATTGAATGAAAAGCGTAGATGAACCCACGGCGCTGACCCTGTGCTCAACAGCCATCAAACCCGCAAGTACGCATCTAGGGTTCAATGATCTCAACTATTTGACGTCTGCGGCGCTGGCACTGGATACTCCCATCTGAATGTGCCCAAAGAGGGAATTACGTGGCATGACTATTTCACCATGCTGGACTTACATAGTATACAAGTAGGAAAATCGAACTAGTGGAGGCATCAAGTGACTCGTCCACAAGGGAAAGTGAATAGCGCAAATCGAAAAGAAACATTGTTGTGAATTTGGCAAAGAATATGCCTGGGCGAGAAGGAGGACGCGATCCATCATTCGTCATCTTGATCCATCTCCGCTTTGATCGCCGACCACTTCTCCCGCCAGACCACCCTTCCCGCCTGATTCTTTGTCAGCCCATCCGCAATTAGTCCGCGGAACATCTTGACGAGCTGAATATGGCTCTCCTGCTCCTGGATCTTTTCATTCCTCCGCATCTGCTCCTTTTCCAGCTCGAGCTTTTGCCGGGCTTCTTGTTTCTGCAGCTCCCATCGTTCCCGCTCGATCGCGAGCATCTCGTTGCGCACGGCCGCGCTCAACTGGGATGGCGCCGGTTCGTGTTTCGGGGACAACTGGGTCGCGGGCAACGGGAAAGGGTTATTCGCTGACGCCGTAGGGGCGCTTTGAGAGGGACCAGCAGAGCGATTGCTGCCGAATTCAACGCCGGGGGAGGCAGAGTCGTCCGGCCCGTCCCAATGATGGCCGAGGTTCAAGGAATGGTCATCAAAATCCATAGGCCGGCCGTTGTCGTTTGCATGGTCTTGATGGGCATACGACGGTGCGGATCGTGAGCCGGAAGGAGTAGATACAAGACCACTAGGTCCGTGCAGCTGGGTCGTGTTCGTGGGAGGATGCGGCAAGGTCGCCGGATGCGGGTAGACAGGTGGCGGAGGAACAGTGACCTGCTGAGCAAGGTGCTTGAGTTTCTGGTAGTATGGCCATCGGAACCGGGTGTAAGCTGCAAAGGAGTTTATCGTGTCAGAAACAGTAAGGGCTGAACCGATCGACAGATCGACGTACCCTCTTCCTGAGAAATCCCGGTGCTAAGCAGGTAGTTGAACCTCTTGGTATCCGAGATTGGAATATTGGTTGATGTTCCGTCCTTTTCAAACTTTTTCGCGTCCTCGCAGCCCTTCATCAAGATTCCGATCTGAAGCGACCCACGATCAGCCACTAACGCGTGTTCGGCTGGAGGCACTGCTTACATGCTGTCGAAGCGAGCTTGCGTCCCGTTCAAGCATCCCATGCTCAGCCAACTTGTCCTGGATCTGCTTGGTGAGCACCGCCTTGTCCATAAAAGTCGAGGCTTGCAGCCACTTGATGTAGGTATCATCCGTCGCCAACCAGTCCACCACCACATCCCTCGCTGTCATCGCATCGGGATCCGAAATATCATACTTGCCATAGTCACGGTCATACGGTTTCGGAGCGGTGTAGTTGGCCGAACGGGGCGGAACATCAACGGGGTCTTCTCCGGCTTTACGTGCTCGCTCGCGTTCCCGTCGACGTCGGTTCTTCTCCGCCTGGCGGTCTTCAGGTGTGAAATACTTTTTCGGTCGACCGCGTCGGCGGCTGGTGATCACGGGCTATGACGAGGCAGACGATCAGGGATCGACCCGGACAGGAGATTGTCACGATGCTCACACTGTATGCGTAGGGACTAGCGGGACCACCAAACGATGACTGAACATGGGAGGGAACAGAGGAAGGAGTTGCCTTGTGAGAGCCAATTGCACGGTAAGTTGCATTTTCGGGCTGCCGACGTCGTCAAAGCCCTACTCACGGGGAGCGGCAAGGATGCACTAACGGCGACAAGCGCAGACGCAGGAGGGGCTCTTGCTTGTTCCGACTCGACCGACATGGCGTCGTGGTCCGACATGGTGATCGTCTAGTTGGCGGCGTCCGGTAAACAGGAGCGGAGGAAGGAAACGGAAAAGGGGAAAAGGGGCGGCGGGGGGACACAATAAGGACGGCCGAGGGACGCTCATTACAGCCCGATTCGGCGCGCTTACTTGGCAATATTGCGCCTTTACCAGACGAAAACAAAGCAAGACTCAGGCGCACCCTAAAATGACCCTGCTCGCGACCGATATCTCGGCGGTGCAAGGCAGCTAGATTAGTTGAAGGCTGTGGTGTTTGTCGACCTGCTCGAAGGAGAATGTGTCGCACTCGTGTACCCTGCTATACAAGGGAGCGATGGAGGGGATACGTGTGCAATTAACGATGCTGTACAGGCAAGAACGGCCTATACATCGCCTTATGAAAGTCAATTGCTGGTGCATGTGGGATCAGAGTCCCGAGCGAACACGCTTGGGCATCTAGTTCCAGCAGCATAGACCAACTGCTCAGGCGTCAGTGCCGCTTGTCTCGTCGATCTGAAGTGCAATGTTCAGAGGGACCCAAGGGGTACCTGAGAGCGTCGGCGTTGAAGGTATAATCCCACCAGGGAACCCTGTAGCAAATATGAAATGTCTTGGGTGGGCAGTACACGGACCACATCCATGGATAAGATGACAGCAACTTGGCTAATCCTTCTGCCTCCATCATTCACGCTCATGTTGAGCATACCTAGAGATAAAATCGCTAACGCACTTCCAAACACGAAAGCAGCCGACAACAAGCACGATGCTCCTCGACGACGTACTCTCAGCCCTTAACGCAATCTTGGCAACCGTATCTGTCGCTCAATCGGCTCCAACCAACCAAGCCGCCGACAAGCGCATTGAAAACCAAGACAACGGCTTGGTCCCGTTCACCGCGACCGGAGCGCCTGTTCCCTTGATCTATCCAGCGAACAGAGTGGACCTGGTGAATTCTTCCCCTCGTTCCCGCTTGTGACTTGTCCCCCCCCCTTTTCCCTAACCCTTGTTTCCGCCCTCCCTTTCTAGTGCCTCGGTCTCACCTTCCCCCCTTCGCAAGCAGACTCGACGTTAAGCCTCGAAGAATGCGCCGTAGTCCCAGTAATCAACGAGATGGGGTTTTATGGCTGTTGGGCTGATCGCACCGAATGGTACGAGCGGTTTCGGGTGGAGTGTTATGCGTCTTGTGAATACACAATTGTGTTTGGAAGATGGTAAGCTGCTTCCATCCCCTTGCTTCTGAAGAAAAGGGCGGGGTGACTCGTTTAATCGTTTCTTTGGTCTACGCAACAGGCATCCCCCCCCAGCCCGGCGAAATTACAGACCTGCATCACGAGCCATCCCGCGCAGTTTTTGGACTACGCCAGGGGTGAGGTTCCCTATCCCCATCATCTCACATATATGGGTGGCTTCTTGATCTACGGAACCCTTTACTGTGGGCACAGCTACCCAGCAGATCCTGGTGGCGAATTCGACGTGGTGTCTCAGCGTCGGGAATACAACCTCCCTGAGATCCAACAGTTGTCTCCAGGTGGTCGAGAAGGGCAATTGTGGGTCTTTGAATAAGCAGTAGGTCGACGTGAAACTAAGGCAAGGTGACTGCGGTGCTTCCGTTGACCGCTAGTAGCTGAGAAGTAGGGAATGAGCGGGAGAGGGGTGATGCCGGAAAACAGAGGCGATAGTTTTCAGTCGCAACAAACAATCAGCAAAAATCGGTGTCCAGTCGTATACAACAGACGAATGGAACAGTCGAATCGTCGGTCCGCTGTTGACAATGTCATGGAACGGTATACCCTTGTTAGGCTGCCGGGCGTTATGGATTTGCCGTACCAGTGACACGAGCTCCACGCTTCCGTTTAATAGTTGCCTGGCAAGTGCCACTTGTTGCGGTTACCCGCGTTCTCCCAACAAGGAATGAACCGCCATGCACACTCAGCGCCTCCTTACCCCCGACTTGTCCTGACTGCATCACCAGTCTACCTCTTGTGCGATGGTATGTGATGATGAGAGGCCAGGCTCCGCAATCCGTGGTTCGTCCTGCTGCGCGCCGTGTCCACACCCAAAAACAAGGGTAACAAGAAGTACGCCCTTCTCTTGACCGCCACAGCGGTACCAGTACACGCAGCTCCAGAGTCCCTTCGCGCATTGCTCTCATTCCACTAGCTGTTCTCGCCAGGAACTGTGTATCATTCAAGGTGACAACGCGCATAACCCCACACGTGACCTTGCACTCAGCCGGGCGGGTAACCGGGCCGCTTGTGCGGTAACGCGGGATATCGTCGGTGAAGCGGGGTCGGGGCTGGTGCGTGTTTCGCAGCACTCTGGCCGGCGCGGTATATAACGGGGCGAGGGGGAGCGCCACGCACGCCCACACACCTCGCTCGCAACCACCACCACACCTTCACAGATGACTGCGACCGCCCCACCCACCGTCCTCGCCTCCTCCCTCGCGGACGACCCGCAAAAGGCCCTGATGCGGCAATACGACCCGCGCAAGATCCTGGACCACCCGGAATTCAAGGTGCTCACGTCCGCAGAGGTCGAGGGGTACGTCAGTGCGGGTGACAAGGAGGTGAACCTCGCGTGTTGCTATAACGAGAAGAAGGAGGTACATTTGGTGCGCAAGCCGACGTTGGGTCCCGGAAGGGGGGAGGTGTTGCTTCATGTTCGTGCGACGGGGATCTGTGGGTGAGTTCGAACGGGTCGGAGAGTCGCTCCTAAAAGTGATGGCGTGTGCTGATCCGTTGGTTTCCTGTACGTCAGCTCGGACGTGCATTTCTGGAAACACGGGCGGATCGGCCCGACAATGGTCGTCACTGACGAATGCGGCTCGGGCCACGAATCCGCCGGCGAGGTCGTGGAAGTCGGGGAGGGAGTGACGCAGTGGAAGAAAGGGGATCGGGTGGCCATCGAGGCCGGGGTGCCATGCAGCCAGGCTAGCTGTGATGCGTGCCGCACAGGGCGGTATAACGCTTGTGAGTCGCGCGCGCGCGCGGTTTGGCCGGGTGAAGGGCGGGACTGATGTTTGTGCGTGGACAGGCCCGAATGTCGTGTTCTTTAGCACGCCGCCGTACCACGGGACCTTGACGCGATGGTAGGTTCCCCACCCTCCCTTCTCTTCATCCACGAACTGACAGACTCCGCTTCGTCGGCACACAGGCACCTGCACCCGGCGCAGTGGCTACACAAGCTTCCGGACAACGTATCCTTTGAGGAGGGCGCGCTGTGCGAGCCGTTGGCTGTTGCGTTGGCAGGTCTCGAGCGGGCGGATGTCAAGCTTGGGGATCCGTTGTTAATTGCGTGAGTTTGGACACGCGGAAGCTAGCAAGGAGGGAAACGCTAACCCCTTCCTTCGCCCTCCCGTGTGACAGCGGTGCCGGACCTATCGGTCTGGTCACCCTCCTCGCCGCCCGCGCAGCCGGGTGCGAACCCATCGTCATCACCGATCTTTTCCCCTCCCGTCTGGAATTCGCTAAATCGCTCGTGCCGGGCGTACGTACGGCGCTGGTGGACCTCAAGGACACGCCCGAGGAGATTGCGCGCAAGGTAAAGGACGCTGCGGGGATGGAGGTTAGGGTCGCCATGGAGTGTACGGGTGTTGAGAGCTCGATTAGGGCGGCTATTTTCGTGAGTGGGGAAGGGATGCTACAACGTGATGTGGCGGGACGAAGCTGATGAAGATTTTTCTCAAATCCCTCGCATTGTTCTCTGCTCTCTCCTCGTTCTCGCTATTGCCCTCGCTCTGTACTCCCCTCGCTCTGTACTCCCCTCGCTCTGTACTCTCCTCACTCTCTACTCCCCTCGCTCTCTACTCCCCTCACTCTCTCTACTCCCCTCACTCTCTCTAATCCCCTCGCTCACTCACTCGCTCACTCGCTTCGCTCGTTCGTTCGCTCGTTCGTTCGCTCGTTCGCGCGCAGTCGGTCTGCTTCGGCGGCAAAGTCTTCGTTGTCGGTGTCGGCAAAGCGGAACAAACGTACCCGTTCATGCACCTCTCTGCCAACGAAATCGACCTGCAATTCCAATACCGGTACTGCAACCAGTACCCCAAGGCGTTGCGCCTCGTGAGCGGCGGCCTGGTCGACCTGAAACCGCTTGTCACGCACCGCTTCCCGCTCGAGCGCGCAGTCGAGGCGTTCGAGGTCGCCGCGGATCCTAAACAGGGCGCGATCAAGGTGCAGATCCGGGACGAGTAGCAGCGTTGTACAGATAGGCTATTCTCAGATGCAGGTGTGCGCTAGACGCGCGCGGAAGCAAATAGCCGAACAGAGGCGCACATGACGGGGGAGGCACAGGCTGTCAGCTGCGTCATAGCCCGCTCGTTATCAGAATAATCTGATGCGCCGTGTCCTTTGAAACGCACGGCAACACACACAAGATGGCCGATCTGCAGCAGGCACAACGCCCCGCGATCGTGGAGCGGCAGTCGAGCGGGGGCGTTTCGTTTCAGACCGCGTTTGAGGGGGAGGCCGGCGAGGAGGGAGCGGCGTTTCAGCTCGGCCCGCCTGTCCAGACCACCCAGGAGACGCCGCCGCCGCCGATCCCTGCCCCGGCCGAGAGCGTTGCCGTAGCCGCATCTCCCGCGCCCGCCCACAGAGGACAGGGGAGAGCACGTGCAGGCTCCGCTACCGTCGGCGCGGTCACTCGCGTGCAGGATCCCGCGCCGGCGGGCGGCAGACGGTCTTCCATCGTCGAGGCGAGTGGTGCCGGGCTAAAGGCGTGGTGGAATAGCTTTACGGGGGGCGGCGGAGTGGGCGAGGAGGAGGGAGAGGGAGAGGGAGAGGGGGATGGGGCTGGGTTGAGGAGGGTCGGGAGTAGGTCCAAGGGTGAGTGACGATGGACGAGTCGAGGTTCGGGGGTAGGAGTTGGAGATTACACGTCCAAAGGACCCTTCGAGGTCGCCGTAGGGCGGCTGAGAGTAGTTGCGCGAGAATTCCGGCAGACGAGGGATGGACGGCCGGCGCCCCGGCACTAGACTCGGTGGCTATGGAGCGCCGTCGTCCCTTCTGTTCCCAACCTCCGCACTCTGTAACGCGCAAAACGTAAAGCCCAAAAGACTACCCCGGGTCCCCGTACGCTTCGCAAGACCTGCTCCATAAACACCACGCTCACACGCCCTGCCCTTGCGAAAACACAGAGACCAACGCCGTATTCGGTGAAAAACTAGAAACGTCGCTTCTTTACGCCGCTGTGCCGATCAGCACCGCCAAACACGACGCTTCCGGGGCGGCTGGCGTGGGCGCGGGTGGAGAACCTTCCGCTGCTGCAGGTGCCACGACGGGGAGCGGCAGTGGCGGTGGTGGAGGGATGTACGTATGGGGTTACGTACCCGTCGTTGTTGCCAAGTGGTACGTTTCCCGTTCGCTCGCACATATCACCCCCCCCTCCGGCCCGGCGCGTGATCCTCGCTCACCCTCACCCCGTGCGCGTGTGCAGCGGCTCCCATCTGAAAGAAACCGCGACAGAGGTGGAAGGCACGTTCCGTGTCTCCGGGTCAGCAAAGCGGATGAAGGACCTTCAAGCGATTTTTGATAGTCCGCCCAAGGTGCGCTCCCCCCCTCACGTCTCTTCGCATCCATCCAAGACTCAATAGACCCCTCCGCCCCATTTCCAATCCGCGCAGTACGGGAAAGACCTTGATTGGAAGACGACGCAGTATACGACGCACGATGTAGCGACCATCTTGAGACGGTACTTGACGCAGATGCCGGAACCGATTATTCCTCACGAGGTGGGTCCCAGGCACCACCGCCGTCGTCGCGCTGCGATACGAGTGAGGAAAGGAACGGCCAAGGCTGATCCAGCGTTTCCTTGTCCCTGTTGTCGGTTGTTCATCGCATAGCTATATTACGACTTCCGTAACGCGATGGGTACGTTCTCTGTCCGCAAGGTACAAAAGCAATGTACTGACCAACCTCGTCGTAAATAGCCGACGGAACGTACACGGAAGACGAGCAAATTGCCATCTACAAAGACCTGATACTCAAGATGCCCAAACCGAATCAGTACCTCTTGCTGTACGTGCTTGACATGTTGAGCGTATTTGCGAGGCGGTCAGACGTCAATTTGATGACGGCAGGTAGTAAGTTGAATTTTTCCCCCGGGCGGGCGTTCTTTCTCACGCGGCGGGATACTGACCATTCGGTGTGCTCGTTTCCGAAAACAGATCTCGCCACCATCTTCCAGCCGGGCATCATTGCACATCCCGACCACGAGATGTTGCCTTCCGAACATGCACTGAGCCAGCGGGTGCTCGAGTTTTTGATCAACAAGCAAGATCATTTCTTGATTGGGATGGAGCTGGTGCGTCCTCCCCTCCCTTTTGTCTTGTCTTTGCGCAAATACTGATTCCGGTTCGACCCGCCCGCTGTTGTAGGAGCCCGTTCGCTCAAGATCGACAGGTTTCAGTTCGTACGTCAGTCCCGTGTCACCCGCTTTACCGACCAAACAGCCGTTATCGGCCAACAACCCGACCACGACGACTTCCCTCGCGCCTCCTTCGACGCCAGGGAACGCGGGAAGCACGACACACCACACGAAAAGACGTCGCGGATCGAGCTTCAACAAACCGGGTCAGGCGTCATCGTCCGCACCCGGTCACGCCACGCCACTGCAGCAGCCACCACAGCGGCCGCCCTCGCCTCAACGTGCCGACTCTAGCATCATGCCCGCATCTGATTCCGACGATGAAGCACCCGCGGGTGGGTGGTACGTCAAGACAGGCGATCCGACGAGCTTGCTTCGTAATCGAAATGCCGCCGCAGCTGCCGCTGCCGCTGCAGCAGGAAATACGGGCGGCGGGGCAACTCGAATCGGACGTAGCTCGTCCGTCGGTGGTACCGGCTTGATCAGTCATCTGGCGAATCGTCGACAATCAAAGGTCGCTGGGACGTCAGGACTTGGCGGCGGAGCGGCAATGTCGGCCTCGGCATCCGCAGCAGCGTCGGGCATGGGAGATCCACTAGTTCACCCGCAAGTGACCGTTGTGGAGAACACGGATATCGCTGCCTTGCCGGCCCGTGGATTGTTCCGTCGACGAACGGCGCCATCGAGGCGGAACAAAGAGGACGAGGTAATGATCAGGAAACGCGCGGAGCGGGCTGTAAGGGATTTGGGAAAAACGTCTGCTGAAGCACCCTAGGTGCTGCTGGCATCGAGTCTCGACATTCGTCCGTGTTTGGTATCCCTCGAATGGATATCTTCACTCGGTCATCTGGTTTGATATATTCTACTGCTATGTTAACAGTACTTTGGTCCGAGCCTCGGTTCTTTATTTGTATTCAGTAATTAGGGCCGGGAGAAAAATCTCTATAGATGGGCAACCTGTCGAAGCGTGCTTTGTGACTTTGCTAACGTCCAGCATCTGCAACTACAACCCGAGTCCCCTGCCGTGCTATTTCTCGCTTCTTCCACTGCTCGCGCAACGTGTCCAGTCTATCCTTCCAGTGCTGTTGATCCGACATTTGACACAGTTCGAGCGCTTTGCTTCCCTTTTGCATCACATTGAGGAACAATCGTTTGCCTGTGACCACTTCGACACTTCCGACGGCTTTATCGTCACCGAAGGCTAAATCAAGTAGCTCGAGGTAATGCTCGCCGACACTTGATGGCACCTTGCTCAATGCCCACTGTAGAACCCGTACCGTCGGGTCTTCAGCATTTGTCGAAATATCACCAGGCTTTCCAATGCGTTTCGTCACCTGAGAGACAGTAGCCGATTGTCGGTGAGCGAAGATGTATTTAATCATTCGTACCCCAGCCTCCACATTGCCAAGTAAGAAGAAAGCACGGGCCAGGCGAGCAAGGTCGTCCACTGATAATTGAGCGAGCGGTGGCGAATACTGGATATACCGCTGGACGAAAATCGTTGCGGGATCTAGATGACCAACAGGCTGCGGCGTCGGCGTAGGTGTTACCGGTTTATCAGCAGATGCCTTCAGAAACTTGAGCATAGCTTCGACATTGACAGATGCCTTCACGAGCTCAATCATTGCTTCGGAATGAGTGACGAGGCCCCTGCGCAACCGATCGCGCGCGACTTCGTCCACTATCCCTTTCCCTCCGCCCGCAAAGTCCTTTTGCGTATCACTCCGCTCATCCGCAATCCGCTCATACAGGCTCTTCGCCAAGCGGTGCGTCGGCATCGCCGACTCATCGAACGAAAGCAGCACAACGATAACATCCCCTACCGTCATTGGTTCCAGAAAAGTTGTTGGCTGGTCACTGATCGTGCGAACGACCCATCGAAGCATTGCCGCTTCGGATGGGAGCCAAGGGGTGGATTTCTCGGCCATATATTTGAGGAGATGGGCGAGTGCTCGACCAGTCGGAAGAAACTGCTGGACCTCCAAGTGATCAGAGCGGGAATTACCGGAAGATGATTTCTTCGTCTTGACGTCGACCAGATATTCCCACAAACCCCTAACGAACCACTTCATCGCTCTTCTTCCTTTGCCATCTACTTGCTCGTCGCACACCTCGTAGAACGCCTTGACCACCCGCGGGGAGACAGCACCGGAGCGTCTGCTAATGAATCGGGGCAGAACGCTCGCCATCCGTTGAAGCGCAACGGGAGAACGAGAGGCAATGACGATCCGACAAGTCATGTTGACGCTCACTTCAAACTCCGCAGCAAGACGCGAGTGTGGCTTCACCATATTCTCTCTCACGGCGAGTTCTATCAGGGATAAAGCCTGTATGGGCTGTTGATTGTAGTTGAGCGTGTTGATGAGCGCGATGCAGACTCCCAGTGGTGTCAGTAGACGGCGGGAAGCATGGGTTGCTGCGGGTGAGCGGTCGGTGGTTGCCGGTTGACGAAGGCAGGGGTCGTCAATTATCCATCGATGATCAAGGAGGATCTTATGCAGTGCACGTCCCGCGTTGACCTTTCGCGCACGAACGAGTCGAAGCAATGTCTGCTGCAAAAGCCAGATGTCGTCCTCCTTGTCCATGCTATCAACGGAGCGCGAGACAATGTCCTGCGCAAGAGCACGTGCAATGCGAACCAGGCGGCAGGCATCAATGGCCAATGCAGGTGTAGTTCCTGGAGGGGGGGGCGAGTTATCGTCAACGGCCAATGTCAAAAGAGCACGAAGCGTTTGAGGCTCCAAAGTTTGTGTGGAAGCGTTGCAAGGCTCGGTCGCTGCCGCGCTAGGTTTTGATGACGGGCAGAAATAAGAATCGTCCAGCATTTCAAGCAGGTTCAGGATGTGCCGTTTATCGACTTTGACTCCTGCGCTTCCCGGTGCCGCGGGAGTATCTCTCGTTCGTTCCCTAGTCAAAAGCCCTGCTGGAAGTACGTAGGTACGGCAACACACGTTAAGCGCCTCGCGAACGATTTCTAATCGGCCAAAGCTGCGAGTTGAAATATCGTGCAGCAACAGATGGACGAGGTGGATGGCTCCAATATCGACGACAAGGTGGGCGAGGAGTGCACCAAATAGCGAAGAAGGAATGGTGGACAAGATGTGTCGGTATGTTGGGCGAGTGCGGATTGCAAGTACAAGGGTGATGAGGCTTACTGCTGTGCGACTAGATGATGGCGCAACAGCATTGGCGGTGGCGGTGCGAGATCGGATGAGCGAATTGCGAGCCGGAAGAGAAATCCATGGTATTGGTGTAAATGGCGCAGCAGCCACTGGTCCAACCTCGGGTTCCACATGCGTTCCTAAATTTTCCCGTTGGTCCTTGTCTAAACGGTGATTCCCACAAAGTGCCTCTTCCAATACTTCGATCACCTCGTTGTCCGCCAAGTCATCTAGCGGACTCGTCAGTGCAGACGTCCAGAATCGCGGCTGACTCGACACCGCCTCCTCATCCACATCAACATCACACGCAGTTTCCCCAGTTCCTGATACCATGTACGTGTACGGTTGATCCTCCATGGCGTATGGCTGGTGAGATGGCTCTGTTTCATGCTGCTGCACGGCGATAGCGGCGCTGTGCGAGCGAAACGAGAGACCGCTGGCGGGAGTGGCCGATACGGGATAGCTCCGCGGCGCAAGACGGGCTTGTACGAGTACGCTGGGCGATGCCGTGGAACGTACCCGCGCCCGTGAGGCGGAGGAGAGGATGCGATGTTCTGTGCGGAAGACGGGGAGTCAGCGGGAGTCACGGCGGAGCGGAAGGGGATCGCACTTGTGCTCATCGCGGGGATACACGTCGGGGGACATCCGAACGGGGTATGTGGCGTCTCTGTCGGATGAGCTGGGCCGTCACCACGTCTCCGCCGGAAATGAAGAATCGATGTCTTGTGCCATCCGGATCGATCGCTCGCTCACAAAACATGCGCTTAGATACAATCGGAAAAAAGAAGCGCCGAATCGCGCTCGCCCTGTTACAGTGCATTACTTAAGCGCATATTAACTACATTCCTGGCTTACACTCCGCCACCCAGCCCAGCGATCACCAGATCAGATAACCCCCATCCACAAACACCTCGGAGCCCGTCTGGTAGCTCGACACCTCTGAAAGAAGCAACAGCACCTGCGGCGTTTGTTCCTCTGGCTGGGAATACCTCCCGAGCGGTACACTGGCCGATTGGAACTCTCGTACGGCAGCGGGGTGCACGCCGCTTTGCTCTGTGGCGACGTAGCCGGGGGAGACGATGTTGACGCGGATTCCATAGCTATCATCCGGCGCCGGCGGATGCGGTTGCGGTTTCAGTAGGAAGACCAACTGCTGGGTGGCTCTTTCGCGCGGGACTTACGGTGCCCATTCAGCAGCGAGGGCTTTGGACATGCTCGAGACAGCCGCCTTGGACGAGTTGTAAAAGACCTATTCACAAGACGTGTAATCCATCAGATGACACGTACCGCCCAAGTCGTCCCTAGAGTATGTTCTCCCTTGATGTGAAACTCACATGTCGGAGCGGCTTGTTCAGGCCTTCTTGGTTGTAGATCTGACTTGACATGCTGGAAATGACGACGATCGAGCCTGTTTGTCTCGCGCGCAAGTTAACACAAATGCAACGACGCCGGGGCAAGTGTAGCCGTGCAAGGCCTACGGCTTACCTTGTCTGAATCCCTGGTCAATCCACATCCTCGCTGCTGCTTGCGCTGTGTAGAACACGCCAAGGACGTTTGTCTTATCTGCAATTCCAGGCTTCTGATTAGCGAGCTAGAGTGCGCCGAAGAGGGGGAAGGGCATACACATGACTAAACACCGGGAAGCAAGGTCAGCTGGGCAAAAAGCGTCTGTTATAAAGACAGTACGTACAATCGAACTCTTCTTGTCCAATTTCCAAGGCGTCTCGCACAATGGCCACACCCGCATTCTACCAAACGAACCGAGATCAGAAGTCGACCCTTTCCTCGAGCAATGAAGAACTGCACGAACAGCGACAACACCATGGACGATCCCACCTTCAAATTCTTCCCCGACTTGCTTGAACACCTCCGCCACCCTCTTCTGATCCGTCACATCGCATTGATACGCCTTGACTCTAACCCCGGCAAACTCTCTCTCGAGCTCCTCCGCGACTTGCGGCGCCGAAACAGATGACCGGTACAGGATCGCGACATTCCCCCCGGCAGAAACAATGGAACGCGTGATGGCGAGACCGATCCCGCGGTTTCCGCCCGTCACGATATAGTTCTGTACTCCGAAGCCGCCGGGCCAGAACGACCGAGGAGCTGGTTAGCGGGGTTCCCACGAAATGTGGAGGAGGAGAGGGGACCTACTTTACCGGTAAAATCGATCTTGAATACCATGCTGGATTGACTGTGTTGGCTGTGGAGTGGGTGCGATGTGGGGATTGGATGAGAAAGGGTTAATGCGATGTCAGGGCTGATATAGCTGTTGTAGGCCATCCACTGGCTCACGGGAGCTATTACGGGATGCAGGAATGCCGCCATTGGAGACCCACAGCTGCCGAACGCCGTTGACTCGGGGGCACCCTCGGCGGGATGATTCGGCGACGACCAGGTCTTTTTGGTGAAGGCCATACTCGTAGCTGTAAACTCATAGATTACAAGGACGCATTATTTCGCCGCCGGCTGTCGTGTCTCTATCCTTCCCATCTTTTAAGCCGGCAGTCAGTAACAGCACAGGTGAGTCCTTCGACTCGAAATGGTCGACGTTCCAGATGACGACCCCGGAGATGTTGCGTGGACAATGCCTCCCACTTGGGCTATGGTAGCTGAGGAAACAGGTCAAGCTCGACAGTCCAGGTGATGGAGGCTTTGTCCACCGTAGATACAGTCGTCACCTCGGTCGGTTCTGAGGTATGGTTGCCTGGCTCATCCAAGGACACAAGTGGGAGGAAACATGAAACCTTGTTAGAACGAGGATGTCGTGTATACATGGTCGCAAGACCAATCGACTTCGAGTATCGATAGGTGGACGGCTACTTGTCAAGGAGAAGGGCGTACGTTGAAAGCGAAGCAACATAAACATAGTGGCGAGGACGTCGTTGAGAGGCCGAGCGTTGGTGGCGGGACATGCAGCAAAGAGGTATCGGGTCCTAGTCGAACTACCTTTCCTGCAGTATCCAACAAGAGTAAATAAGGTTCCAACTACATCCACTGCCACCCTGTTGGTCACCCTTAGGGACCCGGCGAAGCGAGTTTGCAAAGCGACTTGAGAAAACGATTTGAACACTGCGATGAAAGACCAGAGGAATATCCTATAACCGCTATATCTACACGAGTGGCTTCATTGCCGCGAGATCTGGACCTGACTCTCCTCCTCCAGTCTACAGTGAGAGAATATAACGCAAGTGGAAAGAAGCCTTATCGTCTCAGCGTACGACAATCAGACATTCATCTAGTCGTCCCATTGATGACAAGTCCAGCATCCGGGGGTGATCGCACGGCGGAGGTAGAAGAGGGTCATACTGCCATACCGGAGCATATACAGAAACGAGAGCGCAAAAGTCGAAATCAGTTTGCTGCATATCTCCAGTTGATTCCTGCAATAGCGAGACCGACTTACTCGCCAAAAAGCCACGTTGCAGGTCCATCACGGAAGTGTTGATCGTCGTCGTAGTAGCTGGGCGCAATAGACAGTAGCGGGAGTATGCAGCGAGTAAGCGAAATACCGGCGTGCGGCGTGGCTCCATATAAGGAACCGGCGGCTTACTCTTGGAAACCCTCCAGCTTGCCGCCCCAAGTAAAATATCTACCAATTTACTCCTGTATATCAGTAACAGGGGCTCCTCCAGCATACGCATATCTTTAATATCATACCGCAACCCCATCTTTTTCGCGATCGCACGACACGACTGATCCAGCTGAAAGATCTTCAACATCCCCGCCCACTTGGACTGTTTCCGGATCTGTCGCGTCCTAAACATCATCGGGATCGCGTCATCCTCGAACATCTCCCGCATGTGGCAGATGAGTTTCTGGATTCGAGAGCGGTGCCATTTGATTTGCGGGTAGGAGAAACCGTGGGTTCCGTCCATGGAGATGCTGTAGTGCTGGGAGAGCTGTGGGGACATGCCGACACGACAGATCACGGAGAGGTCACGAATCAATCTTGCTGAACTCGCAGCTATCCTATTCCGCCGCTCACCTCCCCAATGTAGCTCTCATCCCAAAACAACGAGCTCAACACAATCATATCCGGTTTCCGAGCTGCATCAAACCCCTTGCTCTCCATCCCTGGAACCATTACCTGCGGGATCCGCTCTTCGAACGTGAGGGGTCTCCACTCATTGGGTCTCCACCAATCCGCGGCCTCGTCGTCTACCATTCCAAAGCTGTGAAGCGTCTGGGTATTTTAGCAAGGGGAAGGGTGGGTCAAACATCCAGACATCGTTTGGGACATACAAGAACCAATTGGCGATCGATAGGTTCAGCCAGGCAATGTGGCATATTCCACCTTGATGTCCACCTAATATCACAAATAGGTTCGTTGAGGATGGTAGTCCAGGGAAGCAACCCTGCGCAACTTGACTTACCCCAGCTGGAATACTAAGTTGGTGGGAATAAATCAGTTGGTGTGATTTTGGCGTAAAAGGAAGGACTTGCCACTCCATTTGCCAATTTACAAAAGTTTTCGACCTAGAAGGGCATGGATTCATATAGTGTCAACGAATTACCGAGCACCAACAGATATGCAGGTTTAGCTGACATTGTTACGATCATCTACAAGATTGATAGAAGGAAGTGAGCCGCGGAACTCGGTTGGTTTCGATGACGACGATATGATACCTACGACTGGAATATGCGGCAAGCAGTCAGGTCCGTTCATTTAGCTGGAACACCTCGGTGCATGGAGACTGGTGGACTAACCTTGCTCCTAAACCAGCACAGCCGCATGCAGGGTCAGCTGTCTTGAACGCAGAAGGGGTCCCCCGTACTTACCCAAGAACAACACATAGGTATTCCTCGCCCACCCGACTACCTTTTCCCGCTCATCCACCAATCCGGCCATCAGCTGTTCCGATCCGTACCTTTCCACTTCGCTAAAATCCAATTGATCAATCTCGCTCAATAGGTTCGTCTCGCTCTCAGATTCTTTATTTCCTGTACGGACATCATCGACGGGGAACGGCACCCATCGTGTCTCCCGGGACGAGTTACCAAAATAGAGCATTCCCGGCTGGACGTATGGATCCGAGGGACAGTTGGCGGGGCAGCGTCCATTGCTCCAAAGTGCCGGGGAATGCGTGGCCCATGTTTGCTTGATGTTGGAGTGGATGACGTTGAGGCTAGGCGGAGCAGGTTTAGGCACTCACTGTAAGCATTTGTAGGGGCGAGGCGACGTACCTGGGGACATGGGATCGAGTGTAGGCACTTAGCGGCAGCAGGGTGACGATGCAGGCAACCAGAACGATGGCGCCGATCGTTGCTTTCCTGGTCCATGTCGGGCGGGAGAAGAGAGCATACGAGGCCGGCTGCATGTTGGGAGCGCGAGGCAGCTTGCGCGGGAGCAGGACGTCCTGAACACGGCTACTGTCCCTGGCTGTGTATGTCCGTCCAAGCGCATTCGTGTTCTGCCGCAGCGGTGCGCTGGCAGGCGGCCAAAGGACATAGATCCGCTGGCACGCTACCCGGCGTTTCAGGTGGTTTCACTTTCATCTGGCGTGCCCGCTGGGATAAACGATGGCACAGTTTGGATGGCTGTCAAGGGTAAACATGATGCTGGCATCTGGTTGATGGGTGCCCGCCTCGGGGACCTACATAACTGAACCCCATATATGAGGCTCTTAATGCTGCTTCGCGCCAGTGTACAACTATACCTAAATGCATGCCTAGGCTCTCTACGCTATAGGTCTTCTTGCTCGCGTGTATTATCCCCAACATGCAGCGGAACTCTGCTAACCAGTTCACCAAGATGCATGAGCGCACCATTACAGATCACTACTTTCTCGTACTCCTTCGGGACAAGCCCAACAACCTGGCAGTATAACTTGTCGGAGGTAGATGTTATGAATGACGAATACATGTCATACGACGTCTCTCAGTCGCATCACTTGACCCCATCACACAATTCTCCTGTCGTCTGATGGAGTGATGGTATACAGTGCTAGCTGGTGATGGGTATAGACCTTTGCCCTGAGAACTTGCTCCACCCGTATTGGAGAGTCATCCGAACTCCTTTTGTGTGCGGTGGCCTGCTTCTCACTTCTTGACAGTAGAAAAGTCTCATCATGATATACATGCACAAGGCAACAACCACCGCGCGCATCAGCCATGAGCAAATCCTCTTCCTCTCGCTTGGTGGATGCTCGTGGACTGACTCTCCGAACAACGTTGTTGACGGTCCGCTACGAAAGTGCTGGTCTCCATCGTCACAGCTAAAAAGCGTCAGCAGCAAGATCCCACAAGAAGCAGGAACAAACATTGTCTCGAACAATGGCGGTACCGTTGCGCCGCCTGTAGCGGTCTTGTTACTCACCTTGGCATCCCTTTAGCTTGTCGCCCGGGTGAATGACGTAGCAGAGCACTGGCTGTCGAAGCGTTCTCACATGAGTGCGTTGTGGTGCTCGGAAAGGAATGGGAGCAAGTTTGTGTGCGTGGGATTAGCGTGAGTTCAAGAGCGCAGCAGTACTGGACTCGTCGCCGGAATTAAAACCGCTGGGCAGAGAAGAGCGGCTAACCTTTTGGAGGAGACGATAGAACGCAGGTAGTGCGTGTGGTCAGTGAACAGGGGGTTACCGAGGAGTTGTCTTTCAGATGTTACTTTGACCACGGGGTTGTTTCCTGGTCTCATGATATGTTGAGGCCAAGGTATTTGGTGAAAGAGCAGGCAGGCACTTTAGATATACTGTTTAGTGGGCACACGGCCGTTCCTCGGTTGACCCGTAGAAAACCTGTCTGAGGAATACCTCGAGTGATAGACAAGGCTAGGTGAACGCCCAGTCCACAGACTAGCAACTTGTTAGAGACTTCACCGAGGGTGAACGTACACAACGCAAACATAATACGAAGTTCGAACGGCAACAGCTACGGCAACTTAGCTACTAAGTTCTGACATGTCTTGCGCGCAGCTTTGCGCGCTAGGTTGGCCCTGGGGGTTCGGGCGCACCATCGCATGCACTACAGGTGCCCCACAGAGCAGCTGTTATGGCTTACCTTCACCATAATGGTTGTACCCTCCGCCCCGTGTGCCTCTTCAGCGATAAGCTATGCTGTTGTTTCTTTCTCAGATTCCGACAACATTTGCAGTTCGGCCCTTATTCAACAGTTACGAAGAGTAGTATCGCAACACTGCAGAAAAATGTCAACCACCGCCGCTCCCATGACCACACTCACCGGCTCTTGCTACTGCGGCAACATAACCTACGAAATCAGAGATGTCCCTGTCGGACCCCTTGATGGTATTATTTGCCACTGTCGTGTAAGGCTCACCCGAAACCATCCCTTAGAAGCATGCAGCTCACCTAAATCCCACTTTGTGAACAGACGTGCCAAAAACTTAACACGATGGCTTCGTATAATGTCGCCTTCGGTGCCGATCAGCTCAAGGTCACCAAGGGCACACCAACAGTACGCTTCATTCAGGCGCCTGGTTCTTAAATCCCATTGACTTCCTTGTTGTCTCCCCAATCAGAAATGGGACGACCACACTGCCGACTCGGGCTTCCGAATGGAGCGAAACTTTTGTGGCACTTGCGGTTCCTCATTGTTCGCTTGCCCTGACTCGAAGCCGGACATTGTGTTCGTCAAAGCAGGATCATTGGACAAGGTAGACAAAGTCAAACCCGCTACCGAAATCGTGAGTCCTCGGTACCCGTAGTGTGCATATCCGGCCTGAGAAGGTGGCTGAGCTTGAGCTTTGCTTGAAAACCTAGTTTGTCGAGCGTATGATCGTTGGATCCACTGCGTACGTCCATCCTCCAGTACCCCATCCCATAAAGGCAGGAAAGCTGACATGTTTTGTATGTTCGTAGTGCTTCTTCCGATCGAAAGACTACCCTCTTCGAAGGTATGATGGCCAAGCAGATCTCCTAAAGTGGAATTTCCCCGAAAGAGTTCGCTGGACTTAGTGAAAGACAGGAGAGTCATGTCGGACATACCTTTCGCCTTTCTCACACTAGACACATCATGTACGACCCATCAACGATCAATCACACCGTCGCCTCCTCCATCGTCTCCCTGTTTTCTTTTATTCTTCCCATCACACCTCTTGCCGCCGGGACATATAAGGATTGATGGCGACAGGGGATTTGCTTGGCCCTGGGAGTTGCTATCACACACTTGTCATATCATAATTCTGATTGATCATCCGTGTCTATGGTACACACTCCCAGATTCTAATAATACCAGGGATCAAGATGAGGAATTGTAAATCTCTCTAATGAAGATGCAAGAGCTCAGTTCTTGATGAAACGTACATGTACACCATGTCATCTATTATGATCTGCTGCGATGGACCGACGATTGAACGTTTCTAGAGAAACACACGAGTTACTCTTGTTTTTTTTTTCGGATTGAGGGACTGTCCCTAAGTCTATCTAAGCTAATGTAGGGTAGCAAGCCCTGGGCGACATGGTAGCTGGCATGAACACCACGCGGAGAGCGGCTGAAGCAAGCTGATTATCGACAACCCTGAGGGCTACCCAGTCGATGGCTTACGTAACACAATAGCGATCGTGTGCCGTGTGCCGGCATGCTTGAGTTGTAAGTGGTAGGCCAACTATTTTGGTTTGGGTTGTTCATGTGGTCTGCAGAGCAATCCCATTCTGCAGCGTTTTTCTTCACTCCGCCCTCACTATGACGGAAAACACGTCGGAAAGGTCGACCGCGACCCGGAACCGGACCCGGTCCGCCAGTATTACTCAGGCGTTGAAGTAGGTCGCCGTCCACAAACCCCTTCAACTTTCGTCTTAACGTTTTCCCTTTCTCTACTAGAGCTATCCCACTCAATGAACAACGAGGCGACGGTGAACTTTCACCTGTATTGTCCTCTCCCGCTTCGTCTGTCCCCCCTCCGACGGAAGCGAACGATGTCACGGCCGCATCGGGTTTGCGAGCCAGGAAACCTGCTACGACATCGTCCGAAGGGTTCATCAAGACGGAATATCAGGCGGTATCGAAGAAGCCCAAGAAGGAGAAGAGAGCAAAGATGAGCAAGGAGGATGAAGACCGATACAAGAGCGATTAC